>CM037889.1:9630109-9945407 GCA_021292165.1 Shinisaurus crocodilurus
TCCAGACATTTCTAATTTCAACCCTTCATTATTCTGAACTTGCATTATGTCCTCCAGCTGTCTATTACATAAAATTTTATCTTTTATTTTTCTCATATGAATGAGAACATTATTCAGGCATAGGATCACCAGAAAAGTTAGGGTTGTGTCATACACACACACACACACACACACACACAATTAACTGACTTAATTTCCAGAACAATTTGTGTGTGTGTGTGTGTGTGTGTGTATTTTTATGGGGAGGGCTGTTAGCTCCTGGAATAATTAACATTTCTTTATAGCTTTGGTATTAACCAAAGGTTAAGATATTACCATACTACTAGATGGAATTAGTAGTATTAAGGTATTACCACACTACTGGATTCGAAGGCATTACCTTCTTAAGGTATTACCATACTACTAGGTATTACCATACTACAGCGATGGCATGACTTCTGCTTTAATATTTAAGCCCAATCATCATGTGGGCTGGACCAGTTGTGTGGTCCTTCCCATGAAATCGTCACTCAGCTGAAACAATTGATGAATGGGAATGACTCATTTGATTGACCCTGCACACATGGCTGCTGGCCTTTAAACATTACAGCAGCACCTCGGGATACAGCCCATATTTGTGTGGAGCATGACAAACACTATGTTTTTACAGTCCCAGGCAGGTAGCAAAATCAGAAGACCGAGAAAACCATTAGAAGGCTTCCATATGTGGCTGATGTGATCCAATCAGCATAGCACATCATCAGCTGTTGCAGGCCAGATCAAAGATCTAATTGCCTAACCTTTCAGCTAATACATCGTTGAGCACTGTTTTTATCTAATATGTTTATCTAATGAGTTTTTATCTAATTGGTATAGGCCAAACCAGATACTGACCCACACACATCTTTCTGATTACATTGCATGTTTGTTTTTTTAGCAGTGAAGCTTTTAGAGTAGACTTCCAAATCATGTTTCTGGTCCCAGAATGGCACCTATATTAGAGAAGTTTAATCAGCACTTCTGTTCTTTCCACAGATAATTCACATTATCAAAAAGTGTTCTCTGGTTTGTTTTAATTGCAAAAAAAAATATTACCTGACCTATAAGCTTTGCAAGAGTAGGATTTTCTAAATGGTTAGTTCATTCACATGTTATCAGAACAACCTTATGTATGTGCAGTCAGTAGTAAGCCCCAAGGAGTTGGTCTTACTCTCAGTAAGTCTGCAATGGGTTCTTTGAAAGTGGGTAAGAAAAGCATGTATGTGCCTTGTCCCTGTAGAGCAGGGCTCTGCAACCTTGGGTCCCCAGATGTTGCTGGACTACAGCTCCCAGAATCCCTTGCCATTAGCCATGCTGGCTGGGTATCCTGGGAGCTGTAGGCCAGCAACATCTGGGGACCCAAGGTTGCAGAGCCCTGCTGTAGAGAAATATGAAATAATGATGTTCATGGCCATACTGCCCTGAACATGCCCAATCTCATATGATCTCAGAAGGTAAGCAGGGTCAGGCCTGGTTAGTACTTGGATAGGAGACTGCCTGGGAATACCAGATGCTATAGGCTTGGGGAAGGGCCATGGCTCCATGGTAGAGCACATGCTTTGCATGCAGAAGGTCCCCAGCATCTCCAGGTAGGGATGGAAGGGTTCCTGCTTAAAACCCATTGCCAGTCAGTGTCAACAATACTGGGCTAGATGGACCAATGGCCTGATGTGGTGTAAGACAGCTTCCTATGTTTCCAATGAATGGTAGGAAACGTGGAATAACAAATAGTAGCTTTCAAACCAGACATAGTCCTACTTGAAGCAGACCTACTGAAATCAGTGAAACCTATGCTAGTCATAGCTGACTTAATGCCCATGATTTTAGTCTACTCTAAGTATGACTAAATCTGGAGGACCCAACCCATATTTTTTGTTTTCTTTTTTGTACTGAATTCCAAGTATCTTATTTCCTAACAGTACACCTACTTTCATCAATTGTGCTCCAAACTGCTTCTGGCTCTGAATCTTCTGCACCTAGGGTGCTTGCAGATGAGGCTTTTATTGTGCAATTGCCCTGCCCCATTCACAGAATTTTATGGGGGTCCAGAAGTCGTCAGTATCCATTTGTAACCATCCTGTGTATTCCTGCTGCTGCTTCTATCTTTTTTCTTTCCACAGAAAATCTGGTAAGGAGGAAAAGACAGAATAGCTGCACAACATCTTTTGATCAGTAGTGCTAGGAGCCATCCATGTCAAAGTACCCCTATACAGATGCTTAAATGGGCTCTTATCTTATGTTTTATACTCCGGAAGTAGTGATAAATGGATATTTGGGTTTTATAGCAGAATATAGAGAGGTCATCTAACCAGATGATAAAAGCAAAACTATTAAATACCTATCTACTGCATATTGTGTGTGCAATGTTTGAATTAGAGCAGTGAAATTTCTGAAGGTGCAAGAGGTTGGGGGAAGACACTGCTTGCCTCCAGAGTCCCCAGAGTGCAAGGAGACTATGCTATTCAACAAATCATCCCCTTTCTCTTTTCATGCAAATCCATGAAAAATATTCGGAAACGTTGCTATATTTCAGAAGCCATCAGGGACAGCATTGAGGGTAGACTTGGTTGGGCACCTGGCGAGGACCCACACCCAAGCAGGAGTCAACTGACAAGAGCCCCCTGGCTTTGCTCTTCCTCTTCACCATAGCAACTTGCTTCTTCATCACTTGCCTCTCCCTGGCCCGGATAACAGTGATGGTGAGGAAGGAGGAGCAGGAGATGCCACTGCCTATTTGCTCACTGGTTCTCTGTCTGTCAAACAAGCAAGTGGCAGCAGTGATGAGGAAGAGGGTGAGGAGCAAGAGCAGTTGGTGACACCGGCAGTGAGAAGGTAGACTCACTGAGGGAAGGGACCCATTGAGAGTGTCTTGCCCAAGGCCCCTGGCGCCAGCACCTCCACCATGCCTACCCTTGATGCCGGCTCTGTCTAGGTGGGCTGGGAGGAAGCAATCCTTTAGATAACCTGGGCCCAAGCCATTTATCAAACAAAGATCATGGATATACTTGCACCCCAAACCTAAATGGATTCCCACTTGCCTTGCCTATAAGCATGTTAGTAGTTAACACTCATGGAATTTGCCTAATTTACCTCCAACACAAAATTTGGCATTTCCATTTGTGGCCTTTTTTACACTGGAAGCATCTAACGCCCCACCGGCTTACTGAGGGGTTGCTGGTGTGTGTGTGTGTGTGTGTGTGTTTTAGAAATGGCAATTGTACTGCAAAGCAATACTAAGCTGATTGCTATGTCTGCCGCATAGCTGACTAAGTTTTACCAGTGACTAATGATGGCACCCAGGGGACATTTGATAAACAAATGATTGTAGTTAGGATGATTGCCGCTATTATTGTACAAAATAACAAGGCATGCAAATAGCCTCTCTGAAGTTTCCATGGGAATGTCAGGGTAGCATTTGCACCACCTGATTGTCAATTCTGTGCTTTGTAATTAAACAAAAGGTGATATTCTCTCTAGAGACAAGAAAATGGCAAGCTATTTTCACCACATTTGCTGTTTAACACCTCGTAATATGGCATGTTGGACACCAGGCATACTGAATTGCTATTACACTAAGGAAGCCACATACATGGATTGTATTAGCATAAGTTACATGATTAAAACGCATAATAGAACTGGGTAAGTCTGGACTAAAAGCAGGCAGGCTAGAAATGATATATTCATCTCCAAAATAGGTTCACCACCATGGAGCACCATGGATAGTTCCTATAAAGCTCAGAATAAAAGCTGAAATGGATAAGGAGCCCCACTGGCATAGGAGTCACCAGCCTCCCTAGGATTCCTTTTTAGTTAAGAACTTCTGCTTCTGGGCAGAACAGAACCCTGATACTTCCCATGTGGTTATCCACACCCTCAGCCACATTTGCAGAACGGAATTGGTAGCGTTTCCAAGGCCCTATCTACTCTAAGGATGGGTAACAAATGCATTTGTTTCCCATTTTAATGTGAATTTACCTCATTTGAACTTCCTGAAACAATATGTGAACCAAAATGCAATTGTACTTTGATATTCTCACTTTTCTGAATGTTGCAATGCAGTTCAAAAAGTGCACATAAAAACGCATATATCAGTGAAAATAACATACACAAGTGAGGGAAATTTTACAAAAATGTATATTAAGAAGTCCTTAAAAATGCACATATTAAGAGCAATGCACATAAAATGTGTACTGATTTTTATTTTTTTTTGCAGACTTCTTATTTTTGTAAAAATATCAAACTGATGCAGAAACAGGACAACATGAATGTAAGGCTAGAAAAACGGGAAACTGATGAAACTGAAATTCACAGATTCATTCAATCATAATCTACTCTGTTGTGTCATTCAGACATGGCAACCTGCAATGTTTCTGCTATGGCCTAGTTTACTATATTTTGATTTCAAAAATACTGGCCTCCCTGAAGCAGAAATAGATCATGAAGGCAATATGGATAAAGGGGTGGCATCTGAAAGAATTTAGTGGGGCATAGTGGTGCCAGGATGGAAGCTAATATCTCAAGAATGGAAGGAGGATTGCACCTGATGGTTCGTGGACAGAACTAGAGGGATCTCTGGTGGATTATGAGTAGAACTTTAAGAGTCTGGAGTGTTGGAATATGGAGGCTCATATTCAGGTTTGCCTTCGGGCAAAGAAGCAACAGAACCGGCAGACATGATCAAGGTCATGCCTGAGCTAAGTGTCACCTTTGGCCCAGTGTAGTGGGTGTACAGTTTTTTGTCTTCAGGGGATCTGGAGCAGGGGTCATTGCATCATCATCTATGCATGTGACTGTACAGAAGTGTATAAAAGGTGTGCAAAGTCTTTGTGTTCTTGTTGGGGGGAAAAGGAGTTAATTGGATTAGGAATTATTGATTAGAAAGCATTCTGTAAGTAAAGAGATAGTTTGTGTGTCTAGACTGTATCTGTTTTGTCTGACATACTGTTCTCTTTCACTTTTTGTACAATAGCACTCTGTGTATGTTCTGTTCATAGTTTTGCAAGT
Organism: Shinisaurus crocodilurus; assembly: GCA_021292165.1. Lineage (NCBI taxonomy): Eukaryota > Metazoa > Chordata > Lepidosauria > Squamata > Shinisauridae > Shinisaurus > Shinisaurus crocodilurus. The sequence continues at coordinate 9,635,132 of CM037889.1, forward strand.
CTTAGTTTAGTAAACCTCTGTGTTTAAAGAAACAGACTTGTTGTTTTGCTTTTACCTACTGGCCTAGCACCCGCTTCTCACGCCACCATCGCTTCTCTCCGCTGCAAATTCTGCAGCCGCTGGGACAAGGTTGTTTAACTTTGTTTTCCCCCCGGCAGCTCAAATTTCCAACATGGAGTGGGGTCAAAAATACTTTTGGGGCCACCTCTGAAATTTGCTGGCTTTTCAGACCCCAGTACAATTATGGCGGCGGGGGAGATTATACCAGATTATGTGGGGGGAAAGTCAAACCAATCATATAATGGGTTGCTGGCAACTTTAGCAATGACCCATCCTGCTAGGGCAGCTCAATTAATGTCTTATGTTGCTGAGATGGATTTGGTACAATGAATAATGAGCCTTGATTTCCAAGAAAAGCACTATGAAGTAGATGTCCTCATAAGAGTTCTGGAGTGATGTCTGAAGAAGGCTATAAATGCTTTGCTAATGGAAATGTATATAATGATTTTCTTCGCTGAAACCTATCCTCCTCTCTTGTACACACACCACCATCACCACACCATATACCACCATCATTCCTGGGTTTGTTTGTTTTCTGCAATCTGTAGGAAGCTAATCGCATGATGTATTTTCAGTTCCATAATTACTCCTGATTCAGGCTTTTTTACACTTGTGCACACTTATAAAATACAGAACAAGGGAGACTTGATTCTCATCTTAAACTTATACATTCAGATAGTTCCTTGGAACTTATGAAATGCTGCTAGAAGAAGCCAGTCATGAGATGGTCCTGGAGTCATCATACCAAGAAAACAATTTGCAATCAGTAGACCCTCCTGATATAGACTGTCCCTTTATCCATTAGGCACTTCAACATGCAATGTATTAATCATCATATTGGATAAATTTCTTTGGGTAATGCTGAAATTGGAGATGCATTTAGGGCTCAGGAAATTAATTAGCTGTCAAATGGACCTAAGCAGGTGATGAAGGCAGACAGCCATTTTTTAATGCTAAAATTGAAATTCCCTTTCTCATGAATATGTATGATTTCTCAGTCTGGTAAAATGTGTCTGTCACAAGACTCCTTGTGGAGGATTTTAAAACATCGAACAAGGAGTCATCTGCCTAGGGCTATTTCACAAATTATGCAGCACAGACACCTGTTTGTCTACTTTTGACAGTCTGGAAAGGGTTTGATGAAGTTTCTAAGTGAATTAGTGTTCTATTAGTTTCATGAACAGATCTCTTTGTATCAAATTGTTCCCTGTGGTGGAACACGAACACCTCTGGTGTGCCACCATGAAACTCTACCAAATTTTGCATCTAATTTTAAGGGTTTTGAAAAGGAGTTGGATGGATGGCTCCCATAATACATAGTTGTTTGCCTGAACAGTTTTGACATTCCCTGTGCTCCTGATCTGGATTAGAGCCCTGCTCCAGTTTCCCTCTGAAAATTGTCCTCCTCCTGATACAATCCTATTTGCACCACAACCCACAAAATGCTGTTTACTGCACTTTCAGGTGGCCCCTGATTATAATCAGGAGCATATTACAGATCAGCTCCCCACAGCTGCTTCTCCTTCAAAAAAAGATAAGGAAGTGGCTAGTTTAAGCACACTTGTTAAAAAGCATGAATAATGTAGCATGTAGTTTTGGCCCTCAGCTGGAATTTCAGCTGGAATTTCCATGATGGTGGCTGTTAAAAGCTGGCCGCTATAGTCACAAGAATTGCTGCAGGCTAGATAATGTTGAACAATTGTTTACAAGGGTAAAAATTATATATTGTGTGAACTGGCTTCAAGGCTATTTCCAAATTTTAAACAGTAGAGGGGAGGTCATAATGGCCCAAATAAATGATACATATTTATGTATCATTATGTATCACAAGGCCCTATGAAGAGAGACTGAAAGAACTGGGCATGTTTAGCCTTCAGAAGAGGAGACTGAGGGGAGATATGATCGCACTCTTCCAGTATTTGAAGGGATGTCACACAGAGGAGGGCAAAGACCTCTTCTCGTTCATCCCAGTTTGCAGGACACGGAATAATGGGCTCAAGTTACAGGAACCTAGATTCCACCTAAACATCAGGAAAAATTTCCTGACTGTCAGAGCAATAAGACAATGGAATCAACTACCTAGGGAGGTCGTGGGCTCTCCCACTCTGGAGGCATTCAAGGTGCAGCTGGACAGACATCTGTCAGAGATGCTTTGACCTGGATTCCTGCATTGAGCAGGGGGTTGGACTCGATGGCCTTGTAGGCCCCTTCCAACTCTACTTTTCTATGATTCTATGATTCTATGAGAAACTTGATTCTATGAGTTCGTCACTCTGATTATGGTAAAGTGAAAACTTGTGCATGGAGACATACTGTGCTTCCAGGTGGAAGGCTAACAGTCAAAAGACATTGTGCAGATATTCCGTCTTGTCTTCCTTACCATAACAGGTTTTTTTTTTTTATCTGGTAGGAAAGAAGATGGGAGAAGCAGTAGGAAAGCACAGGAGGACTACAAACTGAAGATGTCACCGTATGGATCCCCTGTAAAATTCTGTAAATGACACTGTGTGATTGTACAATAAAATCCTCAGGTTCCACACTTAGTCATGCTTAGAGTAGAGCCACTCCAATCAATGCATCAAGTTAGTCATTACTAACCCATGCCGAACTGATTTCAATAGGTCTACTCTAAGCATGACCAAGTCTAGCTACAATCACTCATTTGGAAGCACATACTGTCAGTCCCAACATAAGAAAAATGAAACTTGGGTAAGATCTGCTGTTTCCAGAAGTGTCTATGATAAAAATCAAGGTCATTGATTTCTGGCAGAAACATTTAAAATGGGGGCCCAACTGTGTCAAACAACAACTCTCTATGCCATAGAATGGAAACAGTCTTCCCTTTTTTTCCTTTTGTTGTTTTTATTTCCTTAACAGTTATAACTCTCTCTCTCTCTCTCTCTCTCTCTCTCTCTCTCTGTGTACACACTTCAGAGCGTATCATGGGTGCCGGCTGTTCAAAGAAAAAAGCCCCCAACATTCCACTGAATTTGTACAAACCTATGTAGCTCTCTGTTCTTTTCCTAGATCATTACACCATGAATTCCTTTTTGGAACAATACATTCCAACAGACAAGGACAGTAAATACTCAGGAGGACTAGAATCCAGTTAATCGTGGCTGAATCCAGTTAATTTTGGCTGAACTATTTCTGTGGCTTTGTAAATTGTAAGCAACCCATGATTTGCATCTGAAGATGGACTGGTAACATAACAGACTGTATGAGTATGTACTGGCTCTGAGGGTTCTGGGCTCCAGTTTTACAAGCCCAAAGATTGACTGGCATACAGTGTACATATATTCTGAATGTATCAAGTTGCCTTATGCCAAGTGAAATCATGGGTCTTTATTGGCCAGCATTATCTATTCAGACTGGCAGAGGCACTCCAAGGTCTGAAGCCCTGTGAGGTTTTTAGATCTCCAATCCCATTCCACGGATGTGGCAAAGATAAAAGCTGGAATCTTATGCATGCAAACCATGGGCTTTATGCTTGTTTTATGATGGTTTCAAAACATTTGGAGTAGATATGATCTCTGAGAGTTCTTACACACACACACACACACACACACATTATTCTAATAGATGTGAATCTCTCTCTCTCTCTCTCTTTCTCTCTCTCTCTCTCCAATTTTCCTTCTTTTTCCAAAAAAAACCAACGTTCCGCCATACAGTTTTTACAGCACAGCACACCTGGGAGTATATTCTTTGTAAACATGCAGGAAGATACAACTGCCTTATCTTGGCTGTTCCAGGGAAAGCTAAATGATACCACAATCAAAATCAATGTTTGCTTTTAAAAGCATATGGTTCCTCTGTCCTAAAAGAAACCTGATGTTGTCTACCAAACATGGAACTGACAGTTTCTGCCACAACCCCATTTGCTGTGATATTTTCACAGCCACTTTAAGCCACATGAAAGCAACAAGGTTTGAGGGGAAAGGACATATCCAGTATGGCTTTACAGCCGTGGAATTTCATTTGGCACAATGCTGCTCTTACTTTCAGCAGATATCTTACTCCTGTCTTAACATACCATAAAGCCCGACATGCAACAATGTAATGGTAATAAACTTGGGGAGAAAAAAGAATGAGGAGTACAATAATGCCAATAAACTCCTAAATCTGCACATAAGTGCTGAACACAAATGTTTTCCAGGTTAAGGCTCTAGCTCATAAGAGCGTTGCAATAGCAAAATTATGCACTGCAGTTACGCAGGTTACCAGTGTTGCGATATTTCAATATGTTCACAGTATTCTCTTTGGATACCAAAGAGAAAATTGGGGTCATATTGTGAAAGATTGCCACCTGCAGAGGCCAAATGCAAAGGAAGATATAGCACCACAGTAAACAGGTCCTCTAGGACTAATTTTCAATTTCCCCTCCCAGCAATGTAAGAACTATTTATCCAGGTGCTGCAGTGCCATAGCCAACCCAAATCTCCTCGTCTTAAAGCATAACACCTGGCAGATGGCTTGAGTGTATTGGTTGTGAAGTGGTTATTTCACAAGCCGAAGAAACACTGAAGGAAAAAATGGACTGCAAACACAAGATATAGGTAATTCTCTAAACGCCTCTGAAGCTAAATATTTATGCATCCTGTTTCACAAATAATTGGTGATGGGCTTATTGAATTCCACTGGGTTTCATTGGGAAAGCATTTGTTTTCCTCCCTCAAGTTTCTCAGAGAATCCTTGAAGAAGCCATGGGTGTTTCTGTAGTGTGGTCCCAAGAGATTTTGCTGCCTGAAGCAGAATGCCAGATGGTTTTCCCCACCCTTCCACCCACTCCCCATGCTAGGGACAACAGTGAATAATAATGGGTTTATTTATTTTTATTTGTTATTTATTTATAAAATGCATTACCCACTTTTTGTTATACAATAATCCCAAAGTGGATACTGTTGTGACATGTAGCATAACAACAGCTGTGGCACCAAGTGTTTTCATTTGGAAAGGTACAGGATGGCAAGAAAAACAGTCATGTTGAGTCTGGCACTACTATTCTGTTCTCATGGGAAAAGTAGGTGTATACGAAATACGAGCTGATCACATGGTTTGTACTTTCTGATGATGTAGTATGATTGTTAGGTTTCGTTTCCTGTAACCAGTTTTAGTTGAGAGAAGGATTGCTTAGTGTGTGCTTCTTCTTGTCTCTTCTCTCTGATGCTCTGACTTATTGCAAACAATAAGGGTGGACTTGCTAGGGTGGACTTGGTCCACTGGACTATGCTATGCACTATAATCTGCAATATAGACTGTAATTTAGGAGATTGTATTTACTCTGATATAGAATAAACAGGTAGTAAAAACCCTGTTGTGGAATCTATAGAGTTAATTCCTAATTACAGGACGAGTGAGCTGGAGCTGGCTGAAATCCGAGACGCTTGGACATGCTGCGTGTGGGAGACAAAGCTGAATCTCTGTGTGAACTACATGGGCCGGTTACACACATGGGACAGAGGCTGTATCTTCCATCTCACGCTCTGCTGAATCCACGTAGGCGGACGGGTCTACAGAGTGGATTGTAAGCCATCAGGGCTGTAGCCATTTTAGCCCTTTCAGATACAACGAATAAAACACATGACAATCATACAACATTGACCAATCCAACCCTTACGTGAGCAGAGGTTCACTCACACAACAAGGCTTCTGCTCATGTGACAGGATTTCCCTATCATCTTCTCCCCACTGCCGTCCTCCACATGCACCACAAATCTGTTCTGGAGGGTCCCGACACTCTAGTGTTGGGACCAGAGTGAGTGGGGGAGCCTTTGCACAAAGTAGCGGAGTGGGAGTTGTATCCAACTGTTGCATGAGTGGAAGTCCACTCATGTAATGGGATGTTCCCATCCTCTCCTCCCCCCTACAGCTTCCTATGTGTGCCCCAAAATTGCTCCAGAGAGTCCCTGAAACCTCTGAAGTAGATTTGGGGCACATACAGGGATCTTCAAGGTGGAGTAGCAAGCAAACACAGTTGGATCCAGCCCTGGGAATGTGCATTTTCTAGTGACAACAGAGCTTTGGACTGGAGACTGCATTTCTTTCTAAGGAAAATGACCCTGCAAAAGCTGTGTTGGACTCACGGCGGAAGGTTACAAAAGGGGAAGCAAAACATGAAACTCACTGGGTGACTTTGGGCCAGTCACCGACTTTCAGCCTAACCTACCTCACAGGGTTGTTGTGAGGATAAAATGGAGAGGTGGGGGAGGATTATGTAAGCTGCCTTGGGTTCCTTGAATGAAAAAAGGTGGGGTATAAATATAATAAATAAATAAATTGTAACCCAATACATGGAAAACAGGAGTGTTCATAATATTTCTCTATGCAATATTTTCCCACTGTGACAAGTGCCCTTGTGGTGGTGATTGACAAGGATCTGAAGAGTCAGAGTGCTCCAACCCTGGAGCCTCTGACATATCCTAAGCCGTGTTTGGCTCATTCCAGTGCGGGGTGGTGGTGAGGGAGGAGCAGCATTCTCTTCATTCTAGTTCCAGGGGTGTGGTTTCACCTATTACCTTCCCACTGTAAGCAATGGAAGGGAAATTACTTTTGCCACCTCTAAAGTTGGCATACATTTTCCTCTGAGTTGTGGACATAGTTGGAGACCACAAGGGCTTTGGATCCAAAGCCTTACCTGATCCACTCACACCATACCCCTGATCTCCCCATTTTTACCTGACCTGACATCTGAGGGATACACCCAATATATCCTATTGTCCCTGGGATGCCCTCCCAGAGGCCATAGGTTTGCAGCCGAAATAACCTTTGAGTAATTAGAGTTCTTTCTTTATATAGCATCCAAACTCTTTCATTGTGTGTGTGTGCATGTTAAGCTGGTATGATTTGATAAGATGAATGCAGGGAGGCTTTGTTTCATTTTTCACATCCACAAATGTGCCATTAAATTGACTGACAGACAATCTTGGCATTTTATGGTATTCACTGGCAGGCTTGAGCAACTGTTATAAATCATATTTCTTCACACCTATTGCATTTCATTCATTCTATCCATGGCTACAGATTAGCGTACACATGAAATAGGTTTTCTTTTCTCCAACACATACACACACATGCACTATCCCATGCACAGAAGTCTTTAATTCTGGTAACTTTGGATCCTGAACAATTTGACAACAACTAGATATATGGGATCTTAAACATATTAAGCACATACTTAACTCTCTCTCTCTCAAGTCAATGGGATTTAAAAATGCTTAACTTTGGCTAGATTGTGTCCAGTATGATTTTCTTAATATGTTCCTGACTAGAATATAAATGGAAATATAATAAAAAATATCTAGCACAGAAGAAATACAGGAACAGACTGGAATGTCCATCCATCTAACTAGTGCGGCCATAAGAAAGTCAAAATGACAAAATATGTCTTCTTCTTTTTTAGAAGTATACAAACAGCTGAAGTTATTATTCTCTGACTGCTCCTTGAAATACCTATGTAATAGAATGTACTCGCTATTTAACATACAATGGCGCACCATATTCTGATGGCATCTGATTGACATTGGGAGGACTTCTAACCTTGCCATGTTACTCTAGCAAATGCAAACAGCCACATCTTTGATCCTCCCACTGATCTTTAATGCAATGACAACAAACACTGTATTAAAGGCTTAATATATTTCCAGAATTATAACCAGCCTCCATCAGCCTTCATTTGGACCTGCATATGGGTGATAACGTTCTTTGAAAACCTGTCAATATATTATTATATGTTTGTCATTGCAGCTATGTTTTATTTCCCAGCCACAACTCTGATCGTACAAGCTTCTATATATATATACCAGTGCTACACGGAACCGATGTCTGTCCGAAAGAGCTGGTCACAGACAAATAAGAGAATTGATAAAATAGACGAAAACCTCTATATCAAAGAGACAGGCAACATCCTGAAAAGAGCCTGCATACAGAATGGGAGATGGTCGAGCTTTTGGGATTCACTGTCTCGTTTGCTCTCTCTTTCCCCTCATTACATTTCATCAGTATGGACAAATGAGATAACGGCTCACAACAGGACATGTGTAATGCAGGTGTTTTTTGTCAAGTGGCAGGTCAGAACTGACAGCTCAGCTTGACAATCGACAGCAGCTCATAAATTCGCATGCGGTTGTCATGACAATGAACGGGCTGGGAATAAAGCAGGTATTTGCTGCTGCTGCTTCACATTGTCAGTGCTGAAAAATATTATCCAAATGATTCTGTAGCCTGGGAAAACACAGATGATAGGGAAAGCTGTAGAGGTTTCCTTATGCATTTTAGCAACATTGAACTGTATAAAAGTAAGATTGGCATTATTGTCAAATGGAAGTCAAGAATGGGAATGGGGGAGAAATTCATTCGGTTCACATTTTAATGCAACCTGATTTCATACTTCCAAACCAATACGCGAACCGAGGCTCAGGTAGCCTTTGAAATTCACAGTTCTCCCAATTTCGCAGCGCAGTTCTCCAATAAAGTCCCTGAACACATTTTGTTTGTTTTGTTTTGAGGAATGCATCACAAGCTCAGAAATGTATGGATTTGCACCTGCAAATTGAGGTTGGGTCTGTGTGTCCAGGAGGTGCAAACTGGGTAAATCAATTAAAAAACAACTTGGCAGAGTGAATTTCTCACACATCCCTAGCTGGACCAGGACTTTCCCACTCTAATGGGTATTATGTGGCATTAAAAGAGAGGAATCAATTCTGTTGCTATTGATTTTTTCATTATTTCAGCACTGTGAAGGGGAAGACATATATGCTGGATTTCTCTAGTTCCCTTGTTCAAGACTAGGGGTCTACCTGTCCCATCTGATCTGCAGAGACATTGGCCCACACCTCTGTCAACATTACATAGCTTTATTAGCTTATACAAATGCTATTTGTATTTTTCCCCAGTACTTGGGAGAGGTTGTAAGCTACTGAGACATGTAGCATGTTTGAAATGTTGTCACATATATTTCTAGTTTGTCTTGTAACCAATTAAATACATTTTAGTTGATTAATAATCTGCCTTTTAACTGATTAATTCCACTGTTTAAATTAAACTTAATTGTATATTACTGAAGATCTCAATAATTGTGCTTTAAAGAGAAATAGAAGGAAGCTAAGGTTTTGGATAACTTTCAACTTCATACAGAAAAGCTACCATTGACTAGGTCTTCCGGGTGAACATGGAGCTTTGAAAGCCGCACAGAAATTCTGTGGGGCAGCTGGTACAGCGTTTCCTGGCCAGAGAATGTCTCAGGCTGGGGGATCTACTTCTCATTAGAGAAGCGAAGATCTGAGGTTACCCCCAAATTATCTCATAGGGTCATAAATTGCTTTTTGTCTGTCTTATGACGGATAAAGGCGGCGGGTGATCTGAGGTGGGGGGAAACGGCACTGTATTCGGAGACCGGTTTTACCGATCATCAGAAGTATGCATGTTCGCTTCCAAAATAAAGGAGTACATCTGGAGTGGCTAATTTGGAATCTTTCTGCAGCAGAGTGGGATTTATAATTAACTGTAAGTAGACTATGTTTATCTGGGAGGCGAAAAAGATAAGAGAGGAAACCTGAAAGGAGGTCTATAAATCTTATATGTTTGGAAGCGTCTTGGAAATATCTATACGCAAGGCAAGATGTTTGCAGTTGCAGCATTCTTAAACCTGTGGAACGAAATGGAGAGAGAAATTCTAAACAGATTGGAAGTAAGAATCCAGACTTTGAACGTAAATCTTAAAGTGGATCAATCAGAAGAACAACGTAAGACAGATTTCTTTACAGGACCGGCAGAGGAGAAGACAGAAGAAGTAAATAAGGACTTGGGAAACTTACCAGAAATTCACAGAGACTGTGAAGTTATAATTGGATTGAATTGGCACGAGAAGACAGTTCAGCAAGAAGTTGTGACGCACTTTTTAAAATCTAAGATGGCGGAGCCGGAGACCGGTATGCAGGAGCCCACAAAACAACAGAACAAGCTGATTTCATTCTTGGTTCAAAACCTGGAACTTAATGATTATCCCTTTGACAGAGGAAAGAAATGAAAGAGACTATCTTCATGGTCTTTTATTGGCAAAAGATAAAGGGTTGATGTATACTGTATTACGTGTCTAGTTGGAAATATAAATAATCTTTTGATTTTAAATATTAATGGCAAAGGTAAAGGGATTGCTTATATGACTTATTTGAATTTTAAATATTAATGGTGATGTAAGAGAAATTATTATAATTAAGGTATAATTATATTTGGTCTGTTTGGAAATATTTATTTTAAAAAAATAATTCTGTTGTTGTTGTTGTTGTTGTTGTTGTTGGGGGTGTTGTTTTGTGGAGGCTTTGAAGTATTAAAGGGGAAGGTCTTTTGTTTTTTGTTCTGTAAGTAGCATGATGGCTTATGTGCTTCTGTTGTTTTGTCAGATGTCACTTATTTCTTAATTTTTAGACTTATCTTTCTTTTCTTTTCTTTAAAAAAAAAATACCTTGGAGATTAAAAGTGAAGGAATTTCTGTTTAGATAGAAAGAAATAATGAGTATTTGTAATAATACAAATGTGTTGATTAGATGGTTAGGTACTAGAGAGTGCGGGGGGGGGAATACAAAATGCTTTTGTTATGTGGTCACTTGCTAATTAGTTTATAGTTACTTTTTACTTTTGGGATTCTTAATAAATATACTGTATTTTGGAATTGAAAACACTATTTAATGAAACTATAGGTTTTCTTTTTTGGTGTATCTATAAATGTTGAATTTAATAGATTAAATAGTTGATGTATATTGGGGGAGGGTGGAGACCTCTGGTGTTTGTTCCTTTTAGGGTTCTTTTTTTGCCATAACTGGAAGTGATTTTTTGTTAACAGAAAAGATTTTAAGAATAACTGTGGTTGATTAAGCTGTGGAGAAGATTGGAAGTCCATTATTGTGTTTGTGTTTGTTTGTTTGTTTTTTATGAATAAAAATTAAAAGTTTTTTTTTTTAAAAAAGCTACCATTGACTAGAAGAATTAGCTACTTTTAATATTTTTGATTTCTTTGTATAGTAAGACAGCAGTAACTAAAATAACACCACCAATTAATAAACTAAGGGCGCAATCCTATGGCTGCTAGACACTGCCATGGGATAGGTCGGAGTTCCAGCTCCGACCTCAGAAATAAGTTCCTCGCAGCCGGCATGGTTCTTTCTGCAGAGGCTGAGGCTCTGAAGTCGTAGGTGTGACTTCAGAGCAGGTGCTGGGAGGGCATTCTGGTCTGGGGGTCAGGGAGAGGAGGAGTGAGGCTCCGCTGGGATACAGCGTATTCCAGCAGGGCCTCAGCCCCTCCGCCTCGCAAGCAGGGGCAAAAGACACAGATGCCTGACATTGGCCGTCTATTTCTTTTGCAGGGCAAGGAAAGTGCAAAGACGACCCTTGTCTCCGTGCTCTTCTCGTGCTCAGTTGGATGCCCGTAATCCTTCGAGTTCAGAGGGTTATGGGCAGCCAGTTTGGATGGCACCGCCCATCTTTAATCAACTAAATCTTTAATCAACTATAATCAACTAAATATTTATTTGATTAATCTACCAAATAAACCAATTTTAGTTTATAGCGCTAATTATTAAAGCCTAGTAATGGCTGCAACTTGAATTGCCATTCAGCATGGCAGCCTGTGAAATGAAATTTGGCATTACTTGATATAAGCTAACAGGTTGATCATAGAGAAATATCCCTTGTTCTTGATCTATCCTTAATCTATGACATCAGAAATAACAGGTTGGATCCAGGAACTTCCTTCTACCCAATTTTGGGGGATTATCCCCTCTCCAACACCACAGCTCACCCCATTTAGCAGGGTCTCCTGACTCTTTGTGTAGCATTTTCAGGGGGCTGGAGGGGCTGCTGTGGGAAGGAGTGGGTGGGGAAGTTCAATTCCAGCAATGCACTTGATCCAGCTTAAATCTGGATCCAATCCAATCTGTTCACAAATATTTACAACATATGCAAAAAGTGTGACTGTTTGGACTCAGGAGTAGCTGGAGCTGTGTCCAGTTCCCCTGTGTAGGTGAACCATTGATCTGCAGGCTGCAGCATCTCAGTGAAGAACCTTCTGAACTGACTCCACCCACCAGGTTTCCTATTGGATACCTCTGGTCAAGAAGGGACTTTATATTCCACTTAAGTCTTGCTTAAGCATGAAGGTCCTCCTTCTCTCTGGTGTGCTCCTTCATCCTTGAATATTATTCAATATTGAATATTATTCAGTCCTGCCTCTCAGTTTGTCCTCTGGTCCTGACTTGCTCTTTGTTCTTGGACTTGCTCTTCAACTCTGCCTTCTGGCTTGCCCTTTGGTCCAGACTGATTCTTTGGTTCTGACTACCAGCTTGCCCCATGGCTCTTGGCTCACCTCAATCTGCTATCCATTACCCATCCCTGACAGTCACTGATAATGAAAGCCAGTATACTAATCCTGTATTTCATGTTTATAAGCTCTAAGTACAGGTGATGACTGCATTGGAAAAGGTCACGGTATAGTGAGGTGGCTTGGTTTAAAAAACAAACCCAATAAAAATCTAAAACATTTAAACAAACAAAAAAATAAAAACCAACACCAAATCAATTAAGGTCCAGACTTAAGAAATCAAATTAGAACTCTATAGAAGCATGTGATTTGATTTGATTTTTTAAAATCACAATACTACTTAAATCAGGGGACTCAACACATTTTCAGCCCAAGGGTTGAACTCAATTTTGGAGAAGCTCTTGGGAGCCACATTCCAGTTGTGGGTGGGGCCAAAGACAAAAGGGGGGGCAAAATACCAAAAATACCTGCATATTTTATCTTAAAGTTATTATTGCTAGTAACTAAGCCTTCAGAGAGGCATTTCAACCTTTTAGAATGGAACCCCCCCCCCTGCAAAATCCAGGAAACCATCAAATGATTGGCAGTCAGGGGAAAGGGGGTGAGGTCCATCTGGGGAACCTCAGAGGGTTGTATTTGGACCTCACGTGGGCCGGATTTGGCTCAGCAGCCTCAGGTTCAACAGCCCTCCATCTGTAAATAAATATTTAGCGGATGTTATATGTGCATTATATTGCACTGGTTATAAATCAAGGTAGGCATATTGTATTCATCCTTTGTAGTAATACTCACAAAATAATTCATTTTGACACAATATCAGAGTTAAACCATGTACATTGGGGTGTCTTTAATGTCTTGCATTGATTATAAAAGTGAAAATCCTGCCAAACAGCAGGGATGGGGACTCGGACTCCAGGACTCGACTCGTGAGTCCCCCCTCTGACTCGACTCGGACTCGAGTCCCAATATTTTTAATGGGACTCGAGACTCGACTCGGGACTCGAGACCAAGGACTCTTCAACATCCCTGGGCTGTGCCAGAAGGAGTGGAGAGAAGTGCGATTGCTGGCGAAGATTTTATTTTTTAAAATCATTTTCCTAAAATGCAACCATTCAGACATTTTGGGTTTGGCTGCCTCTGCCTGCCTGTTTGGGGTTCCCAGCCTCCTCTGCCTGCCTGGTCTCTTCTTAACCAGTTCCACAGTTTGAATTGTCCAAGACAAAGGCCTCTGCCTGCCTGCTTTGGGGTTCCCTGCCTCCTCTGCCTGCCTGGTTATTTTTATTTTGGGTTTGTCTGCCTGGTCTGTTCTTGTCAAAATCAGTTGCAGAGTTTTGAAATAAAAAGGCACACTTGTGCCTAGAATTTATTTAAGCCACACATCTGAAGTAGCCTTATTTTGTTGGGAAAAAAACCCATTGATTTTAATAGGAACTTGTGGAGTCAGCTTTGGGAGTGACTCGTGTTTTTTTTGTTTTTTTATTGTTTGTTTGGTTTTTTTTAATTATTATTAAATTTTTAATTTTTCACATCTTACAACTACTAATGAATACAACAACAAAGAATACAACATAAACATTGTGCACCCCCCCCCACCTCTTGGGACCAAGTTATATTTCTCACCCCAATTTTTTTTTTTTTTGTATGTGTATATATACAAGCTATTATTCTATATTCCAAAAATATAACAAATCTTGACAAGGTTTGTTCCCCCTCCCCTTTACCAACACATAATCCAAAAATTTGCCCCAAATGTTCACAAAGGTGTCTTTCTCCAATTGTCCTTTTTGACACTTAATATTACAAGTTAATTTATCATTTAACGCGATATCCCATACCTCTGTATACCATTCATTAATTGAAAACACATGTTGAACCTTCCAATTCCTAGCTATCATTAATTTTGCTGCTGTTAACAAATTCACAATCAATTCTTTTGTATTTTTTAAACAAACTAACTTTTCTGTAATTGTTAACAATGCTAATTTTGGGCAGACTTCTAATTCCATTCCAATTATTTCTGATATTTCTGCAAATACTTTCTGCCAAAATTCCAGAACATTTTTACAGCTCCACCACATGTGGGCATACGTACCTTTTACATTACATCCTCTCCAACACAATGCGGAGCAATTTTTATCTATCCGATTTAATCTTACTGGAGTTAAATACCATCTCCATACCACTTTATAAAAGTTCTCTTTTATCCTAGTTGACATAACTCTTACAATACGCCTATCCCAAATATTTATCCAACTTTGTTTCGATATTTCCTCATCAAATTCATTATCCCATAACACTTTAAGAGAATCTTTATGCTCTTCTTCATTTTGTAACATCGTATATAAAGCCTTTGTTGTACCTCTTGTTGAAACATTACCTTCTATAGCTTCTCTAGTCAAAACTATCTTTTCAAAATTGGTTAGTTCTCTTTCACTGTCCATTCTTGTCCTCCACTTCTTTAACCACAATTCCAATTGCATTGAATTTAACCATGATATTCTATCTCTTCCTACTATTTCTATTATATGTTCTCTAGTCTTCCATTTTTCCACCCAATCCATTAATTTAATAACCTTTTTTCTCCTTAATATAGCTTCTAGATGTCTTACATTTTCTGGAAAGTCCTCCATGACCACTACCGGAGTTAACGGGGATACCTCTGGTATAAAAATTTTCCTCGTGTTATTCCAACTCTCTAACATACTCCTCAAAAGGGATTTTCTAGTCCTTTTATAATATTATTTATATTTTTCTTAAATAATATATTCACCATCATGCTTCCTAATTCTCGTGATTCTAGTTCCAACCACATTTTGTCTTTCCCTGCTATAATGTCCAAAATATGTCTTACTTGGTTGGCTAAATAATACCACTTTATATTAGGAAGACCTAAACCACCTATTTTTTGCGCTTTATACCAACTATATTTATAATCCTTGATCTTTTCTTCCATTACAATATTAATTAATAATTGATTGCCAATCTTTCATTGGGAGTGACTCGTGACTCACCATTTTGGACCAAGGACTCGGACTCGAGACCAAGGACTCTTCAACATCCCTGACAAACAGACACAGAATTCATGCCAGAAAGTCTTCCTAGCAGGAAGAGCTAATGAAAAGCTAGTAAATTTTAAGGAATGGCTTTAGGTAATACAAAGTTTTGAAACATTTCTTGATAATTGCATGTTTCAGATGAAGATTTCACATTCACCAAGAGTAAAAATGCATGTATGAGACAAGAAAGAAGGCTAGGCAGTGACAGACTTTTGCATCACAGATTCCAGTTTTATGCTATGAAGGCTGCAATCCTTTACACACTTACCTGGGTGTATCTTTCATTGAAACCAACAGGATTTACTTCTGAGTATACATGCAGTGTATACATTCTGTCACTCAAAGATGTCTCCCATATCAGAGGGATGAGAGAGAAATGGCACTTTCTATAGAAGTGTTGGGGGTGAGATTCCAATCCTAAAGTGCTCCCACAGAAGGCATTCCAATATCTCCTCCCAAAATTCACACACACACACACACACACACACACACACCATTCATTCAGTTTAAGGCATAAGTAGTTCCCTTTCGAAACTGTGACAATACAATAATAATATTCTAAAGTAATGGGGAAACGGCCTATACATCTCCTGCCAGCACTGTATCTCTCACAGTATACATGCATGAGTATTTTCCCATATGTCCAACCGAGTATACATCCACTGTATATGTGCTAGTAAACTATCCATGGATTCATCATCTGGGGTAATTAGTAATTACTGGGCAGTATCCTATTGTGCCCTGGGAAGTTAGGGATTCTAAAAGCAACCTGAAATGAGTGGAAGTGCTCATTTCCAGAATGGGGCAGGTAAGCAGAGCTCACAAAAGGGAGCTCTGCTGACCTGTCCTGATTTGGAGATGAGCAGGGATGCTTGTTTTCAGGGTTACTTTTAAAACCGGTTACTCCCTGTTACATATGCAGTCAGTCCCACTGATGCAACACAGTCGCCAGGAGTGCACTGGCCTCGTTACTATACTGACCATTGTCTAAACATCCTTCTAAAGCAGTCTAGCACATTTATTGGCAAGGAACATGTTTTGGGAGTTCTCTTTTTGACTATCATATTTCATATCTGTGAGCTCTTCAAAACATATTCTAATACATTCCCCAAACTGGACATAAAGGCCCTTGGAAAGACACTCTGGAAATACACACGTATATCCTGCAAAAAAAAAGAAAAAAAGAAAATATTTTTCACACATGTAATAATAAAAACACATTTCCTGTATGAGAAGTGGATCCCTCTGGGTGCCAATTCCACCCATTTTTCCTTTAGCAACATTTCAAGTCTGACTCTAACTAACTAAATTACTTCAGCAGCCTCAGTTGTGTTGCTACTAATGTGTCAGATATAAAACTGTGGCTATAGACTATGCTCAGCTGAATCTACCACAGTTGGTCAACTGAAGTAAACCTGCATTTTAGCATGCAGAATTCTTGCCTCCCCCAAGACAAGCTGATGGACATTTATTATGAAGCAGAACTGGGATTTGGTAATCTTGAAACACAAGATCAATTTGACACTTACTCAAAGGAGATTTTATTAGGAGATATTGATCACTTCAATCCCTGGTGCCAAATTCCGTCACTCAAAGAATAATCATATTTCTGAGAGATGAGAGAGAAATGGCACTTTCTAATAGAAGTGTTGGGGGTGGGATTCCAGTCCTAAACTGCTCTCACAAAAGGCATTCCAATATCACCCCACAACACACACACACACACTTAATTCATTTTAAGGCATATGTAGTTTCTTTTCAAAACTGTGACAATAAAACAATAATATTCTAAGGTAATGGGGGCAAGCTGCCTACACATCTCCTTCCAGCACTGCATCTCATAGTATCACATGCCAGGCATAATGCCCTGTAATAGAAAGATTAGAAAGTAATCCTTGTATATTTTGGATCTCAGCAGTAGAATCTCACTGTGATCTAATGGGATGACATCATATGTATATGACATTGGCAGAAATCTTAAGATCCCTATCCATAACAAGATAATACTTTAACCAGCTGCATGCTCCTCATATCATGCACTGATCAGGAACATTTTCCCCTACATCTTGCAGTGGCTGGAGAAGAGAAAACCACTGCAAATATCAGCCTTCAATTCTGTAATGTGAACTAACTTCAACATATATAAGAGTGGCCAAGAGTTTCATGGTCAAGGAATTACCACTTCTCCACTGTGTACTTTCATCCTCTTTTTGTATACAGAATTTAAGCTTTATGTAGTATAGTCTATGCTTACAACTGCCAATATGCATAATGTTAAAAAAAAAAACACTTAAAAATTCTTGCAACATCCTGAGGGTTTCCGAGGAAAAAGAACTCCCAATGGCCCTTCACCTGGGGCCAGGGAGAAGGCTTGCGCGTAGGAGAGGAGAGAGGAGGCAGGCAGGCAGCTGGTCAGGTGGGTCACTAGTAATGAGCCAATGGCTCAAAAGGGCGGGGACACAGGTAAGAGCTTATTTAAGCTCCTGGGTACCCCCACTCCCCTTAACTCAGCTAGACAAAACCAGAGTTTCCTGAAGGATTTTGAAATCAATGTGAAGCAGGCTTTTAATGAAAATGTGTTCTATATTAAGGGTGTCCTTCCCCACGTCACATTCCATAGCAACTGCATGTTCAATATGCTTTTTATGCTGGACTGTTTTGATTTATTTTATTTATAAACTTATATTCTAGTCTTCAATGTAAAATGTTTTCCAAGGCGGTTTACACAAAACCATGTTAAAAACAACAGTAAAACCAACAGATTAAAAACAAAGACAACAATGAATAAACAGCAGAATAAAAACAGCAGTTAAAGTAATTCCAACAGAGATTTTTAACAATAAGAAATAAAAAACTGTGGGAAAATAAACAGGCCTTTGTCTGGCAACAAAATGACAGCAGAGTCGACACCGGGAGAGCCTCCCTGGGGTAAGCATTCCATAAGGCAGATGTGAGCAAACTGTGGCCCTCCAGGTGTTGCACTACAACTTCCATCATCCCTGGATGGGAATGATGCAAGTTGGAGTCCAAGAGGGTCACAGGTTGTCCACTCTTGCCATAGATGAATATGGTGGCATTGTTAACAGAATCTGTTCCACTCACTAAAATAAAAGATTATCTTGGCTTCAAATTACATCTGATTATCTGATTACATCTTATTCAAATGTTACAGCCTGCTCCAACAATGGAAAAACGTAAATTATACTTAGATAGAGCTATTACCTTGGCTTATTATTCAACAAATATTCTGTCTGCCTCCTTTTTTTTTCTGTCTCTCTAAACAA
Organism: Shinisaurus crocodilurus; assembly: GCA_021292165.1. Classification (NCBI taxonomy): domain Eukaryota; kingdom Metazoa; phylum Chordata; class Lepidosauria; order Squamata; family Shinisauridae; genus Shinisaurus; species Shinisaurus crocodilurus. Next base: position 9,653,842 of record CM037889.1, read on the forward strand.
CCACTTTCACTTTGGCCTCATGTGTAACTAGTACTTGATGGGATGAAAAACTAACATTATTGCTTGTTTCACTGGAATTTCTAGTTCTTCAAGGTGATACCAAAATCTCTTTAACCGTGGAATTGGAGTAATCAATGATAGCATGGTAATCAGTTCCATCCTTTCTATAGTCCAAATTCAGAGCTGAGTGAATGATGTTGTTTATTACTGAATGAATAATATTGTGTGTTTCTGTTGAGTTTTCGAAGAACATTATTTACAACAAGAAATACAACATGCTGTTAACCTTTCAAAACAGAAAAGAGAATATAAAAGCAGAAGAAGAGAATGGGAAAGGGAAAAGCGGGAAAACACAAAGAGGGAGCAGTGAATGTTGTGGAAGGTGAGGAGGTAATATAGCACACAAGAAAATAAAACATATTGGTATTAATCTAGAGGTCTGTCCTAAACTTGCTTTGTTATCAATAACTGATAACGTCACTGGTGCCCAAAATAAGAAAGGAACTAATTGTAAACTTGTTAACTGCAGCTAGGTTAATGATAGCGAGGAAATGGAAAGTACAATATGTTTTTCTAATAACTGATTGGTATAAGGAAGTTTGGGATATAGCCCTAAATGATAAACTAACTTGTAGTATCAAATGCAAAAAGGGACAGTTAAAGAATAATAATTTTATGGATATATGGAATCAGTTATTAGACTATGTATTAATAAAGGGGAAGGGGAGTATACCTTGTCAGGATATGTTATATTTTTGGAATGTGGAATTTAATTGATCAAGGGGATGGAAGTATATTAGTTGGTCCCTAGGCAGGCATAAGTGCACCTTATGATTTATTCTAGTTGTACGTTTTTGTTTTATAGTTTTGTATGTAGTTTATAATAACTAAATAAAATTTATTTTTTAAAAATAAAATAAAATAAAACATACTGTCATGTAAGCAGCTAAACATATTAGTACCTATGCTAGGGCTAGGCAACCCAGTGCCTTGCAGATGTTTCATAGTTTCATAGATCATAGAGTTGGAAGGAGCCTACAAGGCTATCGAGTCCAACCCCCTGCTCAATGCAGGAAACTAGAGGAGGGGTCTCCCATCCAAGTAATAACCAGGCCTGACCCTGCTTAGCTTTCCACACTCAGACAAGCTGAGCCAGTGTGAGCCACAGGCTTTTGGACTACAACTCCCATAATACCTAACCATTGGCCATGCTGGCTGGGGCTGATGGGAAATGTGGTCCACAAGATGACATAAGAGTCTGAGCAGGTACATATAGGAGGAGATGTTCCTTTGGATACTCTGGTCTCAAGTCATTTAGAGCTTTAAAGGTCAACACCAACACTTTGAATTTGGCTTGGAAATGGGCTGGAAGTCAGTGCAGCTGAGGAAGCACTGGTGTTGTATATCGGCCAGTCCCAGTTAGCAACCTAGCAGCTCTGTTTTGAACTAACTGAAGTTTCTGAACCACCTTCAGAGGTAGCCTCAAATACAATGTATTGCAGCAATCCAACCAGGAGATTACCAGAGTGTGGTTACCAGGCTATTTCTGTCCAGATAGGTCAGCTGATATATTGGGATCACAGGAGCTATCAGAGTTGAGCCAAGTGCAACCATTAAATGTGATTTGGTAACTATTCAGGTCCAGGAAGGATCAGTTGGAGCTATGATCCTATTGGAAAAATAGGATCTGTCCAGGGTACTGAACTACCCACTGCCGTTGTTCTCTGATTCAAGAGTTTTTGATCTTGGTCTTGGATTAGACCAACAGTTCCTGCCACATAGTATTTCCTGCTTTGCCTTCAGTTCAGGACTAAATGGGGGACCTATTTCCTCCTAATCCTTTTGTGTGCCCAGCCTCACCAGGACTGGACAGGAGCTAGGAGGTCACACTGGAGGTTGTAGCCAAGAGGTCAAGCCAAGAGTCATAATGAAAGAACAAGCCAAGAACCTGAGCCATTATTATTTCCCAAGAAAAGTCCCAGCCTGAACAGGAAGCCTTTATAGCCCATGGCTAGCCTGGGTAGACAGAATCATATCAGTACCCAAGACCCTTTACTGCCTAGGGAGATGCCTACATGGGCAGCTATACATGCAGCCATATGTTCCTTGCTCTAGCCCTGATAGTTCCTAGAGTATGGGTGCAGAACCTCAGGCATAGGGGCCAAATCCAGCCCCACCAGGGGTCTCAATCCAGCCCTCTATTTCCCAGAAAGCCATGTGCCCTTCCCCTGGTCCATCCTCATTCTGTTGTTGAAACAATGCTCATGTATTTCCACTGGGAAAATAACACAAATGGAAGGGGGAGGGGTCAACTCTAAATTTTCTCTTATAGCCTACAACTCAACCGGAGAGACCTATATTTTCCCTTATGGATTCTGAAGCAATGCTGCATGAAACCTCTCAGTGGGTTCAGGAGCACTTGCAAATAGATCTCTGACTACAAGGGAATGGACAAAAATGAGAGAGAGAGAGAGAGAGAGAGAGAGAGAGAGAGAGAGAGAGAGAGAAGAAGAAGAAGAAGAAGAAGAAGAAGAAGAAGAAGAAGAAGAAGATACAAATACGTAAAAAGCTCCACAGTTGTAATGAACAGGCCAAGTCCAACATTGCTGTTATGCAGCTGACCCTGCCAAAACAATGCAAGCACTCCACTTTTTTTGTCTATTTATTGTGAAGAGCCCTGAAGCTTGGGACTGGAACACAACATGTCTGTAGGATAAGGAGACAGAGAGTGTTGGGCTTTGAAGCTCTTGAATTTTTTCTTCTTTTGACCCAAGAGCCTCAGGACATGTTTTCTGCTGCTGTTGCTTCTTCACCATGCCCTCAGGATTGGTATCAGAGGAGAGCAACATACCTGCCATACAATCTTCTACGAATGAGACCTCTGTGACAAGAACATTAGCAACTGCACATAAAAACAGGAAAGAGCATGAGGAAAAGTTTCTTAATTCAGGATCTTCCATGGGGATAAAATGTTTCTATCCTCCGTTTTATGAAGATAAAAGATTTATTCCTTTATCCGCTCCCCCTTTCCTGCTTATGGAAACTTCTAATGTGGTGCTCTCACAACTCAAAAACTGCACTCGCCTGCCAGAATGAAAATGGCAAGCTTTCTACATCTATAGCTTCATTTTGGTCCTTTGGGTTTCCGCATTGGGGTTTTCCTTTGATCTTTGTGTCAATGTTTGGATATATGGCAGCAGATATTTTTTTTTCGGGGGGGTTTAACAAATCTTGTGAAACTTGAAATTGTTGGTGTTGAAAGAGATTTATAATCTGTGTGCTAGCTTAGCCAGGCGTTCCACAACAGCAGCAGAGAATCTCCCACATGGCAGCAGACCCTGTAATGACCCAGCCTCCAGCTTCTCCAATTGCAGATTAATGCAGGACTCAGGAAACACTCTGTAACAGGTCTATTCTATCCTGCTTATTTAGTTAATCAAAGTACGTAAGTACTACAGAGTATACATTCCCTAGTTACAGCCCATGTGCAGAGTATAAATGCATAGCAAGCATTAGTCCAGTGGAGAGAAGTAAAACTTCACCCCACCAATGCAAAGCGTTACATTGTAGCAGTTGCAAGAACAAAAGAAGAACACAAGAGCACAGCTAAAGTTCTTCCCCTTAAAATGGCTTCTGTATGGAACAGTTCACTATGTCAGAGAAAACAAACACGTGTCAGTTGGTTTGCTAGGTTCCCAAAGATCTTTTTCCCAGGCTTGAGTCCGGGAATAGACTTCTGGCTGCAGACATAACAGAACTGCTTGTGACAGCCAATGTTCCCAAACATGTGAAAACAAATGCTCACAGTTCGCAGCTGATAATACATCACAACAGAAATTGTGTGTCTGTTTTTTCTCAAAGTTCTGGGTACAAGCAACAAACAGATTTTCTCTATCCCATTTCTTTATTGTGCCATGGGTTCACTCTGTCCTGTGTCCCAGTCCTCCTAAATTCAAGTTTAACCAGAATTTCCAGAATTAATCCCAACATTGAAGGATGCACATTTTGTTGCATCTTTCAGTTTCTTCACAGATTTGCATATTCCCCTCCCCCACATTACAAATATTAAAGGTGTGCTGTGCTGAAAATCACCCCTACTTTTCCAAGACCATTTGTCACCTCACAAAAGTGAGCAGGGAAGATTTAGAGATTTTCAAGGGCCAGGCAAAATTCTAAGTATTTTGGGAGAGGGGTGTCTCACCTTAAATACAATGTGGCTGGGGTTTCTTCTTCTCTTTCTTTCTTTCTTTCTTTCTTTTCACTAAAACAACAACAACTTTGCCACTCTTTCAATTGGGGGCTTGGTTGGGGAATGGTTCGGTTTTTGTTCTGTCTTAGGGACAGAACGTTTGTGTGTGTGTGTGTGTGTGTGTGTGTGTGAGAGAGAGAGAGAGAGAGAGAGAGAGAGAGAGAGAGAGAGAATGTATGTGTGTGGTAGAAAGAAAGAGGGAGCGAAAAGAAAAACTATGGGCACATCATTCATGGTAAAACCACCTGCACCAGAAATACTTAGAATTTTGCTCAGCCACCCGCAACAAAGATTGATTTAATCTTTGGGAGTTATTTTCACACACACACACCCCTCCTGAAAGGCTGAGCCAAATCCCAGCACTAAAAATATGCATGGAGACATTGATGCGCTAACCATTACACACTTGGGCAGGGTGGCGGGGGAGGCAAGCAATCTTGATGTGATTGTATGTATGATTGGATAGAGATTATTTTTGGTGGGGTGTTTACTGATGCATAGATTACTCTGAACATCATACCCAAAAATCTTGATACAACCAAATGTGCAATCACTGTTTAGCTTTTTTTGCGGCGGTAGCGGGGGGATGTTTAATCATGTATATTAGTAATGTAGACAGAAGGAAAAGCCACAGATTACTTGAAGGAACTGAAAACCTGCAGCACGCATACTATAGCACTCTGTACAAAACTAGGAAATAAAAAGGAGGGCAGTGGAAGAATCCAAATGCATTGGTTCCACTTCAAAAAGTAGGTAATTCAGAACTCCAAAATCTGGGGAGGATTTCAGATGAGAAAAAAATCAGAAGCATTCCTGCTGGACAAAATGCATGTGAAGGTCACAGGCATTGTGAGAAATAGCAGCAATATCTTTCCTTTCCACTCATGTTATGGAACCTATCCCTTGCTGGATAGCTGAACAGATCAAGAACATAAAACTAGAGCTGGTTAGTAACCATTAAGAGTATGCAAAGCTAAAGCTTTTCTAGACAAGGCTTTTATTGTGCACATTCCATTTCTCACTCACAGTTGTTTACAGGTACTTATACAACGTTGTCATCCTCCAGTTTCCCTCCTGTGTTTTCTAACCACTTTCACAGGGTTTTAGGGTGTGTGGAAAATGTGGGGCGTGGGGGTTGGAATTGTAAAACAAAGCGCAAGTCTCCACCAGTATACTTGCATTATTCCACTTTGTTCCACAATACCACAGTGCCAGCTAGAGGATATGTAACAGAAGGCAGGGATGGGGACTCGGACTCAAGGACTCGACTCGTGAGTCAGACTGAGTCTCCCCTCTGACTCGACCGGACTCGGTCCCATATTTTTTTAATGGACTCGAACTCGACCTCGGGACTCGAGACCAAGACTTGTCAACACCTGGCTATTGACGAGTCTTCTGGCTGTGCCAGGACGAGATCACGGTGAGAGTGGCATGGAAGCGAGGAGGCGCCGCTGCTTCGGCCAATGGACAGCTGACCAGGATGCCAGCCCGCAACGATGTGTTGAGATTATTTTGATGTGTTGTGTGGGGGTTAGGTTAGGGTCAGACATTTTGGGTTTGGCTGCCTCTGCCTGCCTGTTTGGGGTTTCCTGCCTCCTCTGCCTGCCTGGTCTCTTCTTAACCAGTTCCACAGTTTGAATTGTCCAAGACAAAGGGCCCTGCCTGCCTGCTTTGGGGTTCCCTGCCTCCTCTGCCTGCCTGGTTATTTTGGGTTTGTCTGCCTAGTCTGTTCTTGCCAAAATCAGTTGCAGAGTTTTGAAATAAAAAGGCACACTTGTGCCTAGAACTTATTTAAGCCACACATCTGAAGTAGCCTTATTTTGTTGGGGGAAAACCCCATTGATTTTAATAGGGACTCATGGAGTCAGTTTTGGGAGTGACTCAGGACTCGGGACTCGGGAGTCACCATTTTGGACCAAGGACTCGGACTCGGACTCGAGACTCGGGTCCAAAGACTCGTGACTCGACTCGAGACCAAGGACTCTTCAACATCCCTGACAGAAGGTATGAAAAGGCAGGAAAGGGGGAAAAACCTGTGTGTAGAGATCCAATCTTAACTCTGCAAAGAATCCGGAAGCGGAAGTAGTGGGTTAAAAACCCTCATCTACAAAAGCTCATAGACTAAGGAATATAGGCCAAGGTATCTCAGACCTGTAGGCCAAAGGCTATACAGAATGAGCCCTGTATTACAGGCCACTACATCCTTGATAAACCCCCCAATTTTCTCCAGCCTGCTTATTGTTGCAGAAACAGGGCCCACTAGGTAAATCTAGCCAATTTAGTTTTAATTTGTGCTGTACTAACATTGCAATCCTATTGATGTCTAGTCAGAAGTAAGTCCCATTGAGTTCAGTGGGGCTTACTCCAAGGTAACTGTGTATAGATGCGGATATGTGAGGAATCTGATAGGGGAGTGAAAATCCAATGGATTTTCTCAACTTGGCCCCATGAATTGCATTGTGTCAACCCTGTGCTGGTACCATCTCTGTGCTTATGCAGTGAGAGGAAGATGCTTCCATACTTCTCATGTTAAATGCTACAACAAGAAACAACAAGACATAACAAGAAGAAGAACAACAATTTGAGCAAATTCCTGGAAGCCAGAACCTGCCCCCCCAACTCAGCCCACTTTTGGCTGCCTGCTCAGAAATGTGTCGAAAGTGCATCAAGCTGAAATTGGATGAGTTTTCCAGTGTCACACATCACTAGTATAGGATTGTAGCATAAGATGTTTCTTGTAGAGCTGAGCTGAAATTTCTTGGAATACATTTGTCCATTAAGTCTCTGAAATTTTTGGTTTTTCTCCCTGCTCACCTAGATAAAGAAGGCTACTTTGCAGAATTTTCTGACTGTTCGCTACCATTTGTTTTGTGGTAGCTGCCATCCCCACCACAAAGCATCCACACATCCACACACACACACACACACACACACGGAAGGGGAAAAAATAAGGAGAATAGGATCTATGCTTCTGCCATGCTCATGGTGACTGTTTGAGAATTTCTTCTTCCCATGGAGGCATTCGGTGAAATGGTCCCTCCAGTTTCCCTGCCCACAAATAAGGTGAGGAATTTCAAGAGGCCATTTACGCACAGTTCTATTTTTATTTTTTGCTACTTCTGTTCTCTGTTCCACTTATAGCTGGACACAGGACCAAGTTATTATTAGATTTTATATTTTCAAAATTGGGGAACAATCATCATAGGTTGTTTTTTTTCATTCCAGTGCCCCTGGATGCACGCTACAATCTACTTTGCACCCAGGGAGGCAAATCCAACCCATTGAAGCACAGAAAGAGATAAAACAGCATCCCCCTAATCCACCCCACTTTTAATTTTGTTCAACTTCTTGCATGCTGAAGAGTTCTAAAGAACTCAAAATCTTACCACTTTGTGATATTTTGATTGGTCCTAATTTGATTGGTTGCAGCTTTTGGATTCCACCCAACCAGCAATCTGAAATATAGAGCTGTTGTCAGGTTTGTGGAATTCTGTTGCTACCTAAATACTTCTGGCCTCATCAATGTAGGCCTTTCAATGGGCTCTAAAGACCCATTTATTTCAAATCTGCTTCTCTTAGACAGATACAGAGTGCTGCTGTTTTAAACCCTGTGAGATAGGTTAGGCTGAGAGGCAGTGACTGGCCCAAAGTCACCCAGTGAGTTTCATGGCCGAGTGGGAACTAGAACCCGGATCTCCTGAGTCCCAGTCCAACACTCTCACCACTACAATCGTGTTTTTTTTTTCTTTTTAAACTATTTTAAAGGTTATTGTGGTGGCTTGTTATTGGGTACTTATTGTCATGAGATTCTACCATTGTTTTTATGTTGTTTTATGATATTTTGATATGCCTTTGAGTTCAGTAATGTATTGTGTTCTATATACTGGAAGCCATATTGTAGGTCATGGCCCTAAAAGGTAGCCTAGCCATTTCTTAAATAAATAAATGTTCCAAGGGACATAGGTTTTACAATAACTCCTATTTTATTTGATGTTTTAAGGGAATTTTTGCTTCCCCATTCACTACTATGGCAAAGTTAAGGTACTGGTCATACTACACTTGTCATCAGAACTAACCAGAGGCTACTAGATGCTAGTTGCCTTTCACGTTTTACAATTGAGAGGGGCAACATGTTACATCCTCCAATGCTGAAGCCACACATGACATGTAGGAGGCTGCCTGCAGTCTTGAGCAGAGGAAGGGTGGCCATGTGTCCTACTTTGGAGAGATCAGTCTTCTATTTGAAGGGCTGCCCAGTCCAAGTCTGGTTTTAAAATAAAGGACCACCAAGAAAGGAGAGCAGGGGTCTTGAAGTGACCTGTGTCTACAGTTTGCACCTGGCAGGCTGAGCAGGCACACAAATCATCTGGTTCTGGTCACAGTCTTCCCCTCTGCAGTGAGATGTATTGTATTTCTATTTAAATGATAGTAATGATTTCTAAATGTACATCATCTACACCTGAAAATTAGCACATGCAAATCTGTGTCCTCTTTTGTCCTCTTTTAGGGTGATACATAAGCCACCACCCTAAGTGGAGGCTAGGGCAGGAGTAGGAGGTGGATGGGAGAAGCTGCATAACCCATTCTCCCTCTAGCCGTTCTTCTGCTCACATCGTTCTCCCCTAAACTGCTTTTCTTTCTCTCTCTTTCTCCCCCTCCCCTCACTCTCACTCACAGAGCAACAAAGATACAGGAAGAAAAGCAGCTGGGCTGGCCATTTTGAGCGGAAAAATGGCCAGTGCGTAAAGAAGTAACCCTTCCTTCATTGGTCCTTGGCTGAAGATTACAGCCTCGCATAGCTGTTTTTAGGTTATTAAAATAAATAAATGGGGAAACATCCATTCAAATGTGTGTCACATGTAGTTTCAGCCTTAATAGTTGCATTACCCTCACAGAATAAAAAAATACATACAGATAATGGTTGTGAACTGGCCGGAGAGCTACGGCTGTTGGGTGGCACAGAAATGTAATAAATAAATAAATAAATAAATCCAGCTTCTGTTCAAAATGCCAAACACAAGTTTTCATGCCACAAAGAAATCTTCCTCAAAAACTAACATGAAAACAAATATCCTGTTTAGGTTGATATTCAGGCAATCATGAGTCAAACCTTTCAAGATAAAGAAGCAATGAATGTAGACAGTACATTACACTTAAGCCATACTGATAAAGAACCATATTTCTCAAGTCCCTCCAGGGGAAGGTGAGTAAAAGCAAGGAAAAAAACCCCAAACCCAAACCATTCATTCCCCTTTTGTAATGCTGAGGAAGCTCTTCCTTCTGTTAGTGATAAACATCGCCATATTCTTTCTGTGATATCACTACATGTGTTACACACTGTAGTAGACAGTCCACCACATGTTGCACACTGGTTCCCAGTGGCCACCTTCCCCCTACCCATAATGCCCCACTTGGAACAATGCTACATATAGAAATCCCAGTCACAAATACAAAAGTCCTCTTGGCATGTAGAACTAATTGTGTGCTTATTTGGATCCAGGCCTACATCTTGATAGATCTTTGTTTGTTTCTTGCTAATGATGCTATTGATTAAATGTTGCTGAATGATAAACCCAACTCCAAAACAGCACAAAAATGCTGGGACAACTGGCCTGAGCCTACCCTCCTTGATGAAATAAATATTGTTGATTTCCAAGGCAGGAATAGGGAGGATCCAGCATCTAGAAAATTCATTTCATTTCATTTGCTTCTTTTAACTTCTGTTAAAAGCCATGTGTGACAATGGCTAGCCTGCGTAAAGGAAAGCAGAGTAGGAAATGGTGTGGCCACCATTTGATTTTAACACTTGTTTACATTACATTCTGCTTAGAGAGAGACACTATCCACCCCCAGCAGTTTTCTCAAATCAAGCCCTGCTCAAGAGTTCAGCACAAAATTTGAGGAACATCTGAATAAATTATCTGGAACTGACTAAAGTAATTTATGCTTTTCTTTGTTCTCCTTGTTGAGCTCAAAATCAGTAGCTGTTAGGTGGATCCAGATCAACTGCACTCCTAGAAGTGGTGTTCCATACTCTCCAATTGCCCAGAATTTACCAGGCCAGTCCTGCAAACACTTAAGCCATCAGGGCTTCTTACTTGGTTATGCAAAAGATACGTTATGCAGAGCCAGGAATCCCGCTGCCTCCTCTGGCAAGCTATTTAGCTTATCTGCAATTTTGCCCATGGCTCCTTTAAGCAGGAAGGGAACAGACCAAGGATGTGTGTGTGCGGCTCGCTCTACCTGCTGCCTCTGACCAGGCCCCCAGGGTAAGTAAGACCCATTGAAGACATTTGTACTTACTTCTGAGAAACTGTGCATAGGATTGCACTGTTTGTTTTAACTTAATTCAAGTTAGTTAAATTCTGTAAGATTATTCCAGTTTAAGTATTTCTTTAAATCTAAATTGTGTGAATAGAACAGGAAAAGTGCTTTAAACTGGGGCCTTTCCACAATAACAAACAACATCAAAGCTGTTCAGCCCCTCAAAGTTACCCCTTGTCCTTACAAACCAGAGCTGTAGAGGTGTTGGAGCAAAACGCTGAAGGGGCTCAAAACCCCAATGTGTCTTTTTGTATTTTCCACCACCCCAAAGCTCCCCCTCCTCCGCATCTCCTTCTTTTCTTCTCCTTCTCCAACTGCCCTGAAAATGCCTGGACCAATCCTGACATTTTTAAAACAAAAAGAGCTTGCCCTGCAAGCACTGACTGACCCCTCCCCTCATGAAAAACACCAGATATCAACAATTAAGGGTTTAAGTAAGGTAAAAAAAATTACAAAAGTCACTAATAAAATATTATAAAATAATGTATAATATAATAATGTAATCATGATAATATATAAGATTTTGTGTGTTTCCTCTAATAACTTTTGTGCCTGAAAATGCCCTTTGGTTGCCTGGCCATGCCCTTGGCCACACCCTCATGTTGCCTGGCCACGCCCTCTTGATCACACCTTCATGTTGCTTAACCATACCTCTTACAAATTCACACACACGTGTGTCCCTATTTTCATCTGTGAGATGTTGGAGGGCATGGTGTTCCCTGCCTGCTCCTTCCCATAGCAGCCCCCTGAAAATGCCACACAGAGAGTCAAGACAAGAGACCCTGCTGAATGGGTGAGCTGTGGTGGGGTGATGGGATCCCCCAAAATTGGTTGGAAGAATCTTCTGCTAGCAGAGACTTTCCTCTCACATAAAAGTCCTGGATCCAATCCATTATGTTTTACATGAAATATGTAATGTTATCATGTTCCAATTATACCCAAGGGATTAAGCAACTTGTTATGATCTTTTTACACAAAATGCTACTTCGTGTTTACATGGCACTCGACTTCCAATACTAGCTGTTGGTTCTATGGCACATCTCTGGGGAAACTATTACTCCCACTTATTTAAAGCAAGAAGCAAAAGGAGAACAAGGGTTTCTAAACAGCAACATTCCAAGCAAATGTATATCTTTATTCAAATACACATTCTTTAATTTAGTTACTTATTAAAAGACGTTATATTGTCTGTAAGCAAAATAGCTGGACACTAATTGACGTACAAATTGCTGAAGTTTCTATAATGTTCAAGCACTCTCAGTTCTGTGCACTGTTAATTTTGAAAATTCAAATCTAATCTTGATTACAACATCCATTGACAATGAATGAGATGGAATAGTGCCCATTATCATGTCTCCATCACATTTGTTCAACCCTATCCTGTGTATGTTTATTCCATTTGGAGTAGGGCAGTCAAGGTGACCACTGGACCCACTCTTCAGTCTTAACCTAATATCCTGTCTGCTCTCTGCTGCTCTGGAAACCAGTTGGGAGGATGCATTGTCATGCTCTCTTACTGAAAGAGAGGTCATCTGCCTGTAAGCAGTGCTGCATCCTGTTTGAGTTTGACATCCCATCTGTTCCTCTAGCACAGGGCTCTCCAACCTTGGGTCCCCAGTTGTTGCTGAACTACAGCTCCCAGAATCCCTTGCCATTAGCCATGCTGACTGGGTATGCTGGGAGCTGTGGGCCAGCAAGTAGCAGCAACATCTGGGGACCCAAGGTTGGAGAGCCCTGCCTAGCTGAAGGAAACGAAATAGTAAAAAAGGAAAAACTTAGCCAAGCATGTAGACAGATTGCCAGGGTCATGACTAATACTAAAAGAATGTAGTCAATGGCTGGTAATGACTGTGGCAATGACTGACAATGGCCGTCAATGGCTGTTGTTGATTCACAAATATTGAGGTGTTTTGCTGTCTCACCCTGCATACGTGACCAAGATAAGAAAATACCTAGCAGCTGCTTGATTGTAAGATCATCTTCCTGTCTCCTTGTAAGGAAATCCCCCTCCCCTAAAGCAAAGCCCCTTTTGTCTTGACCTTGCTGACCAATGTAAAGAACTGTTGCCAAATGACCAGACTTATGTATGCTATATAAGATGTTGTGAAGCCCCGCCCGGGGTTCTGCTTTGCGACACAGTCCGCAGGACCAATTGTGCACAATAAACCTCTTTCCAATAACCCAAGTTGGTCCTCGTTGTCCTTATATGAGTTAAAAGGTGTCCACTTCATCGCAAGACTGGCCTAGCCCAAAGACATCTGAAATGGGGTGGCGTGATACTGCACTTCACCTTTATGCCAAAAAGCTGAGAACACTGGAAGAAGGGTAAGCCTATTTCTGCTGCCCTCAGTCTTCTTGGGAATCCCACATGATATAAAAGTGATTGCACCCATTTGACTTTGTTTGACTTCATAAAATGAATAGGGCAGGGTAAGGGACACAGCAGCAAGCCATTAAAGAGAGTGGTGGATACTGATGGGCTCTTGGTCATAGCCTTATAATCCTGGAGCTGGTCCTGAAGGCAGAAGAACTTTGTCCTCTTTTGGACAGTCTCCAGCAGTGACCAGTACAAACATTCTGGGGCTGTTTGCTCGTAACAGGGGCAAATTGTGGGTTAATTAATCCATGATTTGCCATTGCCACAGTATGTGCCATGGGCATTTTGAATATTTAACCCACAATTGGGCTGATTCATGATTGCTACGTGACGTCTGAACCTGGACACTATAGATTTCATAGATTTAATAGATAGAGTTGGAAGGAGCCTGCAAGGCTATCGAGTCCAACCCCCTGCTCAATGCAGGAAACTAGAGGAGGGGTCTCCCATCCAAGTAATAACCAGGCTTGACCCTGCTTAGCTTTCCACGCTCAGACAAGCTGAGCCAGCGTAAATGAACCCACAGTTAATCTACAATTAGTAGTTAGGCCCAATCGGGAATTGAATATTCAAAATGGCCATGGAACATGCCCGGCACACACCACAGAAAATCATGGGTTAATTAAGCCATGATTTGCTGCGGTTATGTGCAAACTGGATATATATATATATATATATATATATATATATATATAAAACATAATGCAGGATCTGTCCTTTGCTCCTGATCTCTTCTTCCTTTTGTGAAGTGTCTGTTACATTATGAGCCACTGTGGCAGGATCCTATCTCTTCTACTCTTTCAACAGTACTTAGGCTGCAATGCTATTCACACTTACTTCAATGGGAGTAAAACCCATTGAACTCAGAACAACGTTCCTCCAAGTAGATATGTAAAGGATTGTGCTGTTAGTATTTTAAGTACTTAGAGTAATAGGAGGAGAAGCAGTAGCAGTAAGAGGAGCTGATACTTCTTACTTCTCAACAACCATGGTATAATATAACATATTTAATAATTGAACATTCTCTTCTTTATAATTTGCTGCTTTTGTTATGGACATGCTTTTATAAATTTATGCTTTTACACATTTATGCAATCAACTTAATTGGAATATATTTGAATGACACAGGTTTTCTGAGTCAGAATTGGCAGGATCTGGTACATGTGGTGATATTAAAAACATAACCTTGCACTAAAACAATAAATATATTGCAGGAGTATGATAATATGTCCCTTGAATTATTTATAGTTGTGGTTTGTTCAATGTTAAAAAAAAAAATCAAGGTGTAAGCATAGGGGAGTTTTAATAATTACACATTGGCATTCAAAACATTGCAAATGGAATGGCAATTATTTCCTATTAAGTGGGTGTAATTTTAGCTAGTAGGTTGATGATTATGTAATGTCACAGGAGGGACTCAGAATTTGATATTCAAAATCTGCTGGCAGTTTTACAATTTCTAAAGAAAGAAAGAAAAATAGGTTGAGTGTCAACATGATGCATTAAAAGCCTTGCAAAAATATTAGCTTTTAATATTTAACTAGAGGCTGTTAAATACGTATCGCAAAGCACTGTGCCAACAGTTCTGAATCCCAACATTCTATTGCACTCTAGTGTTACGAAGAAGTAGAACCAGGACTGCCCTTCCATTCCTCTAGCAAGACTGGCCTAGCCCTAAATCTTCTGAAATCGGGTGGCCTGAAATTGCCATTAACTTTCATGCCCCAAAGCGGAGAATATTGAAGGAGGTATGTAGATAGAATGGCTTCATTCTTCTGGTGTTCATGGTGTTGAAGAAGGAGGTCATACTATACTTGCCGTACACTGAACAAGCAGAAGCTCTATATGTTGTATGCTTTCAAATCCTGGTCACTTCCTTACTGTACTCTTTGTCTTGCTATATACCACTAAAAACCACTAGAGGCATTACCAAATGTGGACTAACAGAACAGCCTATGGGGTGCATGCAATATGGTATGATCTCCTTGAATCAAGGGGCCCATGACCCATGCACTTTGGCATTTCCTGTTTCTATCTGAATACAGGCATTTGAGTAGAACCAATATCAAACAAATAGGGCTTGTTCCATATTGAAATGGAGTGACTTCCCCCTATCTATGTCATGGTCTTGCCACCCAAATGGTATCTTTCAAATGACAATAGGAAGTGATGCTTTATTTTTTTTAGCTCTATAGCGTTAACAGAACACATCAATAACTAGTATGAAGCCAGATGTTTAGGATGCGTTGTGTCTCTCTCCCCCTGCACCGCCCCATTCAGGTTCATTATATTCCCTTTTTCTGTCTTGCTAATGCTTGCTGTTTGGGGTTTTAGCTTTATTGTTAATGTATTTGCTTTACTTTAGTCTTCATTCTTTTCTATAGACAAGATCGAGCCTCCAAAAGAGGCCAGAATAATCATACAGAGGGGGGAAAAAAAGATTCCCTACTTTCTGCATGAAACATGAAAGTATCAGAGCTTGCAGGCTTCAAAGAATTCCTCAGTGACTGCAGACCTATCTCCAGAGGTGCCAACTTTAAAAAAGTAATTTATGCCTAAATGAATACATCACCATTATGATGCAGTTTCATATAAACTTAATTTGAGTATTATCCCTCTATTGTGAAGACACTGGTTTTAATAACAGAGAATTCCACAAAGGACACTGATTGTTAATTATGCCTTCGCATTCATCTGTATATTCCTATTAGGGATACAGGAGGTTACAGCAGCATGAGTATACTTTTCATGCCATCCAAATAGCTGGTGGCATGTTCCTCATTGAAAATGAACATTCAGCTCCCTAAGTAATTTATAAAGAGCATGATTATGGCCTTAGGTGCTTTCTATTCAATATTTCAAATTAGATGCATAGCTTACAAGTACAACAAACTTTACAAGTACAAACGTTAGGGAAGATCTCAATGCAACAAACATGATAGGGGGGCAGGTCAACATCAAACATCTTTTGTTGTTGTTTAGAGAATTAGAACCTATTAATTTATGGTCTTCTAAGGAGGAGATAATTGTTTTCATTAGCCCTAACTTTTCACCCAAAGTTCTCTCTAATCTGAATCTGAATATAATTAACATACCTCTGCATTTCTACTGCTTTTCGTTAATGACCCACGTGATCTTATATAAGCTAAATATGATAGAGGGGATAAGTCTTTGACAAACAGACATGCACTGATGATGTCTAGCAAGTGCTTTATAGTAGGACTATTCCTGTGTTGGAGAAGAAACTGATTTTACTGCAGAAATCCAACAGGGGAAGGAGACAGATTTGTTAGAATTAGTACTTGCTGTACTTCTAAGGCCTTTTCTACATGAGGCTGTTGATCCACTGTATCTACTTCTGGTTCTGTTGCAGAATTGAGATCCAAGCACTACTGCAAAGAGGTTTCCTTTCCTGCTTTTCCGCTACAGGTGGCACTGTGGTATAGCAGAATAGCACAAATACATAAGTGGAAAAATTGTTTTCCTTCGCTTTCACGAATAATACATATTCCCTGCTCCAAAAAATCTTGCTGAAAGTGTACTTTAAAAACAGAAGCAAAACTGGAGTGTCATGACATCATCTAAAGAGCCTGTAAACAACCATGAGTAGGGAATGATGAGTGCACAATGAATGCCTTGTGTAGAAAAACTCTAAATCTCAATCACGACAAATAGGCAGTCTATAAGAGGCAACGAACACTAGCCTCTATAAAATAAACTTCTGTAGAGGACTAGTTTAGTGTTTCTGCAATGTTTTTAATGTTTTTATTATTTTATATTGTTTTTATATTGGCTTTTATGTATTTCTTGTGTAAACTGCTGAGCACATTATTTATGCATGCTTAGACAGAAAAAAGTGCCAGAACTCCCAACATTCCCCAGCCAGCTGGCTGGGGAATGCTGGAAGTCCTATGACTTTTTTCTGTCTAAACGTGCTTAAGATTGGGCCCATAGGACTTCCGGTGGGGGGAAATGGTTGACTGACTCCTTCAGCAATAGCTGAAGGCACAGCCCAGTGTGAAAATCAGCTAGGAGTGATTCCAGCCAGTGTATCTCTTCCTGGCAAAGGGAAGATTATTTGAGATATGCCTTTTATACTCTAAAGGTCATCTCTTGGCGAGCCATCTGCCATTTCTCGACAGTTTGCCCATGGGAGGGATCCAGAATGAAGGACTTACAGCGTGCTTGATTCAATTCCATTTATTACGGTCATAAGACCAGCAAACAGCGTGCTTGATCATTGTGGTTGGAGACCTGAATGGACAATAAAGTCTGCCTACCCCCATTTCTCTTAAGATTTAGTGCTTATATTTACTTGAATTCTAACTAAGAGAGTTTTTCTCGACATCAAAGCTGACTCTTCTTACTGTGAGTAAAGATTTTTTTCTGTGACTACAAGAGGTTTTGGAAAGTCTTCTAAAACTAAAAATTAAGGCTAAAAGCTTCACAGAGTGAAAAAGTTTGGAATTGAGAAAGAAAGAGGTTTTTCAATTCTATTATTCTTACTTCTGCTGAAAGTACAGACGAGGGAAGCGGCCACACAGCCTTGCAGTGTGAGACCTCTTGTTGTTTATCCCAGCAGGGAAAACAGAAAGATAAAGTAGAGCAAAGATGGCCGCACTGGATTTAATGGAAGAGAAAATGGAAATCAGGATTGATGCCTTGGAGAAAATAATGACTGAGAGGTTGGTTGATACCAAGATGGAAATACTACAAGAATTTAAAAATATAAAGCTAATATTTGAGAACAAAGATAAGGTTGTAATCTCAAAGAATGAAATACAAGCACGGAATGGAGAGTTTGAAGGATTTCATACCATTTCATAGGATTTCATAGATCATAGAGTTAGAAGGAGCCTACAAGGCTATCGAGTCCAACCCCCTGCTCAGTGCAGAAAACTAGAGGAGGGGTCTCCCATCCAAGTAATAACCAGGCTTGACCCTGCTTAGCTTTCCACGCTCAGACAAGCTGAGCCAGTAAGCCACAGGCCTGGAGAATGAGTTTTGGCTCGAATGGATTTGAAACAAGGAGAAAGCTGTCTGAGACAAGAAGAAAGTTCCCTGAGTAAAAATGTAATGGATTTTTGGAAAATGATTTTTGAGGAAATATCAGAAATTGTTGGAGTTGATTTAGAGGTATGCCCTAAACTAGCTTTGCTAACAATAACGGAAAAGGTGATCGGTTCTCAAAATGTTAAAGAATTAATCATAAATTTGTTAACGGCAGGTAGACTAATGATAGCAAGGAAATGGAAAATCCAGCAAGTTTTCACTATTACTGAATGGTATAAGGAAGTATGGGATATGGCTTTGAATGATATGTTGACTTGTAATATTAAATGCAAAAGGGGTCAATTAAAGAAAAATAATTTTAAGGATATTTGGGGTTTATTTTTGGAATATGTGTTTAAAAGGGGGAAAGGGAGTTTACCCTGTCAAGATATATTGTATTTTTGGAATAATGAACAATTATAGAGTTATTGGATTGTTTGGTCCCATGGTGATGGGAGCACAATATTAGTTATGTGTGTATGTTATTTTCTTTGTATTGTTTTAAAATTTAATAAAAAATATTTAAAAAAAAAAAAAAAATCTGAAGGGCACAAGATTGGCTGAGTCCTACTGGATGTAGTTCACCATGCAATTACAGTCATGCCTTGGATTGAAAGCATAATTCATTCCGGAAACGTGCTTGTAATCCAAAACACTCTTATATCAAAACAAAATCCCCCAAAAAAAATTTGTACAGAGATTTTTAATTTAAGCCGTACTACAGTACTTGTATTGCAAGACGTCGCTTGTATATCAAGTTAAAAAAAAATTAAATAAATATTCAAAAATTTGCTTGTCTTGCAAAACGCTCTCAAACCAAGTTACTTGCAATCCAAGGTATTACTGTAAAATCAAATCTGGGACTTCCTACTCAGCTAAAGCATCCAAGGATTTTTGATGGAATCAAGAGGAACTTCAATAAACTAGTGACATTTCTCAAAAGGAACAAAACCTGTTCTGTCTTCCTCATATTTAATTGTGATTTTATACTGATGTCTTGTTTTTATTGTATGCCATCCTGATATGGTTTACTGAAGGACAGCCTAAAACTTGGTATTGTACAAATTTTGTGTATCTATTGTCTGTTGACTTACTGTTTATGCTGGTCTTGGACCGTAATAAAGATTTGATTGATTGGTTTCTCAAAAAAAAAAAAAAAAAGAAAGTTCCCTGAGATTTGGAAATACTTCAGAGTTTGAAGATATAAGGGCTTTACTGATTTCTCTTCTTGGAAGGGAAACAATGGAGCAAGTTCCCCAGCAATTTTTATTTACTGAAAAGCAGGGGGAGGACATATGAGGGGGATATGGTTTCCTGAAAGGAGATGTTAATTGCTATTCATACTAGGAGAAAGTGTGTAAAGTTGATGCAGGAAAAGATTGTCTTTGATAGAGGAAGAAGATTTTAGCAAGAGAAATGGCTGGTGAAACTGGTAAAGATGATGTATGGCATTAATTGAAGAAAAGACAACCTCTATTTTTAGTGCAGAGTGGAATCCGCTAATTGACTTCTTTAAACAGGAAAAAAAGGGGGATTTGTTTATTTGTGCGTGGAGGGAGTAAGACAGAAAGTTTTTGGATATGTTTTTTTTCCTTTTCTTGGGAATATAGGATAAGAATATATGAATGAATGTATGTTAAAATGGGTTTAAATCCTTGGTTATAATGTATTAATGGAATACTGGGAAATATGTGCTTAAAAGATTAAATATTTTTTTTATAAGAGGAGATAATGTGGGTTTACGCATTGGCTAAAATGTATAAAGGCATTTGGGGGTCTTTTGGATATATGAAAAATAAAAAGGTATGTCTTTATTACATGTGGGAAAGGGGAGGATTTAGACTTAACTGTGTTGGAATGTCTGAAAGGTGGAAATTTTTTATTGTTAAGGGATATGGATTTTTTAATTTATTTGTCGATCTGGAGAAGGAGGACTACCCTGAAATGTGTGACCCTTATTTTTAACGGAGATGAAATTATACTGAATTTAGTTAGTGGTCTAGCAGTTTAAAAGAGAATTGTAGTAGTAGTGGGAAGGATTTTGAAAATTTTATTCAGTTTAGCAGTGTCTTTAGTTTATCCTTATATGTTTAATATTGTTTATAATAGAAGTGTGATGGGGGGAGATATTTGTAGTAGAATTAACTAACTTATGTTATTAGATTGTTAAACGGAAACCTCTAATAAATTATGGGTAGAGAAAATGTTTTTGTTTATCTGTGGGCTTAATGAATAATAAGAAGATTCTTTTGGACAATAAGGAAAAAAGGGAAAGTATTGTTACTTATATTTGCTTTAGAGGAAATCGGAAGTCCGTTTTAGTTCTAGTTTGCGTTGATGTATGTTCTTTTTTTGTGGGGTTTTTTTTGTTGAAAATAAATAAAATTTATAAAGGATTGTGCCCATAGAAATCTTATGATATCAATCCTATGACTCTTAGACAGCACAGAATAGTTCGGATTCCCAGATCCGAGGTCGGAGACAGTGCTCTGACCTGGCAGCTGAGGACTGAAGCTCCACTCCCTGCCCCTTTACAGCTTGCATGGAAAGAACCACACCAGCTGCTCTCTTGAGGTCCAAAAAGTGACCTCAGAGAGGGCAGGGGAAAGGGACCTTTTAGGGGGGGTGGAGGGGAGGAGACTAGAGAGGCCAGGATAAGAGAAGCTCCATCTAGACAGGCAAAAAGGCCCATCTAGTGGAAAATGCAGGGCAGGAGGATGGGGAGGTGAAGATTTCCTCCACCGCTCTCCCGCATGGCATAGGATGCCTGTAAACCTCCAAGTTCAGGGGATTATGGGCATCACAATAGGATTGCACCCTAAATAGATAAATAAACAAGTAGCCCACAATGGTAGCCCACAATGGTAAATATACGTGTACACACACACACACACACACACACACACACGAGGCTACATTTTTCTTGTCCCGTGATGAAGAATCTGGTGGTCAAAACATGTTGGGACTAAGATTCATGCATTCATAATAATAGATTGGCTTCTCTTGCACCTGTTTTTGCTCCTTTGTCTGGATTTTTCGACACTGCCCTTTTGGTGTGTCCCATTTGCAATTTTAACCACAATTTGGGCAGCCATTTTACACACTACATTGGTAGTTGTACACATAAGATGTTATATGCTTTACATTGAAGATGTAGATTTAAAAGTGACAAACCCATGTTTGCAAACTCAGTCATAAGTCATATATACGGATCTACTCAGCCTGGAATTCGTTTGGCTGCACCTTTCTGTTGAAGGTACACTTGCACGCAAATCCAGGTATGCCTTAGCATAACATGTGAAATAGCCCTCTTTTCCTCCCTATAACAATGTATACCTGTTTTGTATATTTATTTTTGGATGTCATCTTAATATTGGTTTTGGGGCTTTTCTGAGGGCCAAAACAGACATTAATTTAAATGTATGTCTCCTCCCTTCCTTTTTTACTCTAGAGTAGACACAGGGCCCCAATCTGGATGTAGGGGGGTTTCAAGATATGGATTGGGGGGCCTGTGCCTACTCTAGAGTGAAAATTAAAAGTCATAGTTGCTAGACACACATTTAAAAAAATGTCTGTTTTGTTCCTGAGGTTCTGGCCGTTCTACTATTCATTTTTTAATCAACACTTCTCACTGCATTATCGGAAAGGCATGGATATTTGTGATGGATTGAGTTTCAGGGACATGTTTTTTTTAAAAACACAACTGTCCTAAAGCCTGCCCAAAATATTTTGCTGCCTGAAGCAGAACAGCAAATGGCACCCCTCCTACAAGAAAAGGTGCATACTACCCAAGGCCAGCCTGGTTATTCTGGCACACTCACTACAGAAAATCCCATAAGTGCCTCTTCCCATCCCTGGCAGTAAAAATACAATAAATAAATAAATATCAATATCAACCCAAAATCAGCTGCTTCATGTGGTTGTCTCACTCTGCCTCATAGCAGGGTTGGCCCTGCTTAAATTATAGAAAGAAAAAGTAAAGTGAACTTTTCTCTAACATTCTGTTCAGGTACTTTTTGCACTTTCATTTTCTGACAGAATGAACCCTGGAAGAGTGTAGTTTCTTACCAAAGTTTAGTGCCAATCCTTCCCCCAACCCCCCTGAAGCCTGACCTTTATAAATCACTGGCCCTATTTTGTTATTATTTTTCTGTTGCTGATACCTGGTTGAGAGTTTTAGTGTGAGAGCCAAACTAAACATTAAGTTAATTGTGTTTAACTTAAACAGATACAAGGATTCACACAGCACATAGTTAGACTATAGAATTCACTTCCACAAGATGTAGTGAAGGCCACCAATTTGTATGGCTTTAAAGGGGGATTGGACAAATTCATGGAGGATAAGGCTATTAATGGCTATTAAACTTATCAGGTTTGGGGTTTTGTTTTAAATGTTTGGAGATTCCCTTTCAACCCAAATAGCAGCTTCAATGGACTGATTTTTGTCAGGATTGCAGCAGAGGAGGAAAAGGTTAACTCCCCCCCCCCAATTTTTTTTTTAAACTGTCCCTCGGTCATTGCTATTTGCATTTTTAAAAGGTGCACATTAGATGCAAATCCAAATTTAATGTCATGTCTAGTTTGAACGTAAATGTGTTTTAGAGTGGAGTGTTAAAATTGTAACACTCTCTTAGTACCAACCAAGCATGTATCTTGGACTCATTTCAATGAAGATAAATCCATTACCTAATACACAGCAATAATCCACTGTTAAAAAGAATCACCTATATGCTATGTATGTGAATGCTTGAATCAAGAGAGGTACAGAAATGACATGGAGCATTTTCTATTCTACAGATGACAGCTCCAATTAGAGTCAGCTTATGTTGCTATCACCACTTAATTCGATCAATCGTTTTGGAAGCAGTAATAAGGAATGTGAACTTAGATCCCTTTTCATTGCATCAGTTCCATGTACTCTCACACGCTTGCTAAGTTCAAGAGCACATGGAAGAAGAGAGGCATTGCTGCTTTCATTGGACAGTCATCCAATTCCCATCATGTACAGGGCAACTGAGGTTAGGGTTGCCAGATCAACATTTTAAAAGCTACGGAGCATGGCCATGTTGTTGTTGTTGTTTTTAATTTTATGAATCTAGAGTTCTGCAGCAATGTAACATTGTACAGTTGGGAGTAGAGTTTGCTGAAATAAAGCCGGGCCTTAACAGTGGTAAATGAAAATAAAATAATAGCTCTATTATCCTTCCTTCTATTTGTTGATCGACCACATGGAAAGGTTGCAGGATTATGCACACTGGTATCGGAGTATCGGAGGCAGAATGCCCCTGACCTTTACCCCCAGCCCAACACAGAAGTGTCGGGGAAAAGGATCCAGTCAGTGCAATCAGTGCAATTCAGTCAATTGCATGGAAAAGGAGGTGAGGAACATGGATTAATGACATAGTGGGGTCTATTCTCCAGAGTTGTGTTTTGGGATACTTAGCCCCCACCCCTAAAAGTTCTGTATTTTAGTTCAGCGGTAAACATTGACAAATGGTTCAGTGGAAGTCTTTGGAGACTGACATCCATGAATATATAGTTGCTATAGCAACCGTCACATTAAGCATTTCTTGGAGGATACAACACATTCCTGGTGAAACACACATTAACCTTATCAGTCAAGCAATATCTCATGTTGCCACAAAACGGGATAACACCTTCTCCCCCCAAATGCTCAATAAGTACAGTACTAACTTGCTAATGTGACATTATTTAATATGTGTGTGTGTGTTTTTTAAAAAAGTGCTTGCAGGTGACATTGCTAGTTATAGTGCCTTTTGCATACCCTAAATTGCATGTGTGTGCTTGTAAGTGGAATTGTGTTCTGCCAAACGGACAGCACATCCTGATTACCCTATTGATTTAAATGGAAAGGCCATTTTTTTTAAAAAAAATGTCACCATAGGAAAAGGCAAGCAGATTCAGCAACCTAGTGTGGAGAAAGTAGATAGGGAGACATAATACTCCCTCTCTCATAATACTAGAACCTGGGGTCATCCCATGAAGCTGATTGGTGAGAGATTAAGGACAGATACAAGGATTCACACAGCACATAGACTATAGAATTCACTTCCACAAGATGTAGTGAAGGCCACCAATTTGTATGGCTTTAAAGGGGGATTGGACAAATTCATGGAGGATAAGGCTATTAATGGCTACTAGTCCCAATATGCTGCCCCCAGTATCGGAGGCAGAATGCCTATGTACACTAGTTGCTGGGGAACATAGGTGGGAGGATGCTGTTGCACTCATGTCCTGCTTGTAGATTTGCCATGGGGCAGGTAGTTGGCCATTGTGTGTGAACACAATGCTGGACTAGATGGACCCTTGGTCTGATCCAGCAGGGCTCTTCTTATGTCCTTAACAAATGGGATTAAGGGCTTCACATTTCCTCCTGGTTAGGATACATGGAATGAGAGGATTTGATGGAGGGCTCTGTAACTGGGACATGAAAGCAAAGTTTTATCGAGAAGCAATCAATTCAGTGCTTTTATTCTACACACCTTCCCAACTTCAACACTAAAGAGATCACAAACACAAACATGTGATCAATGTTAAGAGATGACTAACACCTTTCAGTTAATAAGGGCAGCTTATTTCTATCTTCCTTCTTTCCTGTTCTACAGTCCCAACAAAAATCGACTCCAAGCTGCTAGCACAGCATGTGACAGCTTCAAGAGGGTAGTAGTCATCAGGACCATGGTGTGTGGAGAAAGGGTTAAAAGTCTCTACTCACACATGTCATAGTCCTGATCAGCTGGTCCCCACAGCTATTTAACAAAAACAAAAACAAACTTGTTAAATGGGACCACATATTTACTGTAACTTATAGTTTGGTCATAAGCAACCGATCGTCATTGTGAGACCAATAACAAAGTTTTTATCAGACCAGAATGAGTTCCACCTGATGATGATTTGTGTCTTTAATAATGTGTTTTTAAGAGACACCTAAATATATTCCCATGGAGACTTCACTACTAGATGCACTGAGAGATTCTTCTATTGACTATTAAGAATTTGAATCATTATCATAAAATACCCAAACAGAATCCATGGTGCACTCCTGGTTTACTCTCATAGAATCATAGAATAGTAGAGTTGGAAGGGGCCTATAAGGCTATTGAGTCCAACCCCCTGCTGAATGTAGGAATCCAAGTCAAAGCATCTGTCCTTGAGCCCAGGGAGGTGAAGGAGGGGAAGTAAGGCTTAATGCTGATTCTCCTGTGCACACAGATTCACAGAAAATTCAGTTCCCATCTCCTGACCCGTTACTCTTTATGGCAGTTAGTAAAGAAGTATGATTGTGCATGGACTGTTTCTGTTGTTTTAGCCACCCTGGTAGGGATGTATGAGAAATTCATTTCATTTTCTTTTTGACCAGAATTTACCCAATTCGGACCTCCCAAACCAGAACATGAACTCAAATGCAATGTGCTGAAGCCCATTCATTTCTGAGCAGACTTCCCTCCCAAAAGTGTTTGACAACTGCGCATGAAAAAATGTGTTTTGTTTTTTTTAAATGTGTATTTAAAAAATGCCCACAGACACACTTAAAATCAATGGGAGAAAATGTGTACATTTCAAAAATATGAGCAATTGCTGCACAGATTTGGAAAAATGCACATGGAAATGTACATGAATGAATTTTCATGAACAACAATTTTTAAAAAGCTCACAATCTGAGACAGACACAGGTTGGAAAGAGCTTTAAGGTGGAATTCGGGGAAGCTAGACACACAAGCGATGTGCTGACGCTGGGAAGTCCAGCTTGTTTGAGCTCAACAGACTTCCTGCCCACTTCCGATCCCATGATTGGAAGCAGGCCGAGTTGGGGTGTGTGTGTTCTTTTAAACACTAACACATTTGTGCAAATTAGAAGCCAGAAACTACATAGTTCTAGTGTGATTTGCACAAATTGTGGTAAAACTGCATAGTTTTCAAAAAATGTGCGGCACCACTGTGGGGCTAACGGACATGAATCCATTGGATTTTCACCCCCACCATCAGATTCCTCACACATCCCTAAGACACACATCCCTAGATTTGTTCTAATTTCTGAGAACCTCATTTTTGCTAGAACACATTGAAAAAAAATGTATATACCTGTAACACAGAGCCAGCTCAAACAGTGCTTTGGCATCATTATTTTCACATTCTCTTCACACATTTTTAAATACAGATAAACATATAGAGCATATATGAATGCTGGCCACATATGACTTCAGCAGCTCTCTCACTACTTCAATACTTCTAAATATAATGTCAGTCATTATGCCAATAAGCAGCCCTAAGGAAAAGAATGGCTTGAATGCAAAAGCCTTCTGGAATGCATTTGTGATAATAAAAGCACTTTCTCTTCCACACATGCTCAAAATCCAACCAAACTTGAATTTCTGTAATGCATGCTTAAAAACACATGATTAAAGGGCCTGGTTATTACTTGGATGGGAGACCCCTCCTCTAGTTTCCTGCATTGAGCAGGGGGTTGGACTTGATAGCCTTGTAGGCTCCTTCCAACTCCATGATCTATGAAATCTATGAAAGACACAAACAAATCAGCATTAGGTAGAACTCTAATAAAACTTTGTTATTGATAAAACAATAAAAACTTTGTTATTGGTCTCACAATGACGATCAGTTGCTTATGACCAAACTATAAGTTACAGTAAATATGTGGTCCCATTTAACAAGTTTGTTTTTGTTTTTGTTAAATAGCTGTGGGGACCAGCTGATCAGGACCATGACATGTGAGTAGAGACTTTTAACCCTTTCTCCGCACACCATGGTCCTGATGAATACTACCCTCTTGAAGCTGTCACATGCTGTGCTAGCAACTTGGAGTCGATTTTTGTTGGGACTGTAGAACAGGAAAGAAGTTTTTATCCCGCACACCCTGCACACTGATCAGGCTCCCTGTGGCTGCTCTCAGCCAAAAACAACCAAAAACAGCTTCAGTAATACCAAGCAGTAATACCAAGTAATACCAAGCAGATATTTTCAATGTGATCGTACGTTTAACGACAATGTTTTTAACTTTCTACCTTTAGGGAATACATTCAAATGAAGCCTTGTTTGCCAAGGATTGCCTGAGCATATGCCAAGGAACTCCTGCACTTTGCAAATGACTCTGGGGCATGTTCTAGGAAGCACACTCAATTTGTATGGGCACTGGCCAGCCTGACTGAGCCTTCCTGTTGATCGAAGTGAACTGAGAGCCCAGCCTAGAAGCATACCCAATATTCCATAGTATTTGCATGTTGGTGTCATTGTCCAGGACTTATGCCCCTGCTATCAGAGGAAGAGTTTGGTGACACACAGATTGGGGAGGATTCAGGGCAGGAACCACTTCCAGGGACAGCCAAAGTACCTGTCTTTCCAGAGACTCCCATGGGAAGGGAGTCCCAGGAGCTGATGTGGCTTTCATCTGCTTTGCTTGAAAAGGTTGCCCTGCCTCCCTCTTCTTAATCTTCCTCAGAATCCTAAACCTTATAGGAGGGTGCTGACTCTGATATTAGCTCAGTTATGAGGTGACCACGTTCCTGACCTCGCATGAACTAGCCTGCCCTCTTGCCAAATCTATCAGTCTGGAACAGGATAACTGCAGGGAAAGACTGTAGTTAGGGAGAAACCTCTCCTTCAGGAAAATTTGCCTTCTCTACTCATTGTGAAACCCCAGAGAAGCTTCCAAGGAACCCCAGTGTCTCACTGAATGCATTTTAAAATGTGATGTTTTAGACCGGGGTAGGCAACCTGGCATTTTTGTTGGGACTGTAGAACAGGAAAGAAGTTTTTATCCCGCACACCCTGCACACTGATCAGGCTCCCTGTGGCTGCTCTCAGCCAAAAACAACCAAAAACAGCTTCAGTAATACCAAGCAGTAATACCAAGTAATACCAAGTGTCTCCAGATGTTTTGGACTGCAACTCCTAGAAGCTCCAGCCAGCATGGCAAATGGTAAGAGATGATGGGAGTTGTAATCCAAAACATCTGCAGGGCATCAGGCTGTCTATCCCCGCTTTAAACCATGGAAGATAGAAAGCCTTTCAGTCTGGTAAACACACACACACACACACACACACACACCTGTCACTGAAGGTCTTTTGATGGCCTTCACATTCACAGCATCTTTAGTACTAGAAAGTCAGTGCTTTTATAATCCCAGAAAATGAGGGAGGAAAGAAGAGGAGGTGACACTTCCATTGGACTCCCTTCAGTGCAAATGTACTTAAATTGTGCCTCCCAATGTTTATTCCATAGCCATAGTACCCACTTTAGCAACAACATGCCACTTATTTTCGACAGTGCAGATGAGAAATCAACTTCAGAATTCAGGACCCTCTTCATAAGGTTATGTTTTTCTCTACACAGAAAGCACTTCTGTGTTGGGGGAAAAAAAAAACCCATGCAAGTAGATCTCAACATGACAATTGCATATGAGTCTATTCCATTGCTTATACATGCATTGGACACTTGCTGAGAAATGAGGATCAAACACGATTTCCTAGTATGTGTCCATATAGCCAAAATACAAACATACATGGTTATTGTTCATACATAATGATCTATGAACATTTTAGAACATGTTTCATACACAGCAGTGCTGTGTGTAAAATGGTCCTCAACCTTTGATTGCTTTTTGCCTGTCTTAACAAACATATACTGGTTTTGCAATCTCAGAAGAATAGAGATACTATAATTCAAAGTGAAAAGATATTTGCAAGTAACAGAAGAAGAGTCCAGAAAAATAATTATATTCATTGTCTCACATGAATAATTTGCTAGAGAACTTGGTTGACTCATTCGCCTGCTTATCTTCTCACTTCGCTATTCTAATATTTTGATTCAATTTGGCTTATTGATTTAGCTGTGCTTTGCTTGACCTTCCAGGAGTCGTTTGTGCTCTTTTCAAGTGCCACTTTGTATTGATTCTGCATAAACCTATAGCTTCTATAATTGGTCTAACACTTCTTGGAGGCGGCTTTGCTTCTGATCAAGGTATCCACAGATTCGGTGAGAATTTAAAACAGTTTTGTTGTCGAGGCCAATTATATTGGCAGCATTATCTCTAGTGTTTCATTTGTAGAACACCCGCTTTCCAAAGGGAGAGGTTAATAAGCTGTGTTACACAGTGGTGTTTAGTTGGGCAACAAATGGCATGTGTGGGATGTCAGCTATCCTGGACACATTGTTGTGGAGAAAGGCTTTGATCACACGTTCCTACTCATAATTCCGCTACACGCGAGCCATTGCTCTCAGAAGGAGAAAGCCGATACAACATTCAATAGCATCTCTTAGGATCAATCTTTCTTGAGATGATGTGCTGATCCTTAGTAAAACAGCACCATGGAAACGGTAACCTGCTGCCAACACTCATATTACCTGAAAAATAGCAGCAATGCCAGCACACAGTATCTGAGTCCAGCAGGGGTGGGACAAGCTGCGGCCCTCCAGATGTTGTTGGACATCATCCTTGACCATTGGCTATGCTGGTTGGGGTTGATGGGAGTTGAAGTCCAACAACATCTGGAGGGGCACAGGTTTCCGTCCCCTGGAGAATAGCCTAGTAATTGAATGACAGAAATCAAAGGACTTTCTATCTTTGCTACATGCCTTGCACTTTATGTAGGGGGAAAGCATGAAATTGTAATCACATATTTCAACTGCACATGCCTGTACTTCCCTTTGTGTAAGCTTTCTATTTCCTGTACCCCAGAACCTCAAGCCTATAACTGTTGTGCATGGAAGCAAACTCATTTCACTTAATGTAAGAGGTAAATGTAGGTTCAACTATCATTGGAATCTATGGCAAATGGTTGTCACGGCCAAACCCTGAAACAACAAGCCTCAGGAAGAAAAGCTAATTGAATTAAGAGGGTTCTTTCAAACCCGCAAGGCCACAACCAATTATGATAATGCAAAAATAAGGTGGGGGACCAGAGGTGGATTATTTATCCCACAATAAATAAATAAATAAATAGCAGGCAAATAAAGGGCAAGATACATAGTTTTGTCTTGCAGAGTACAATCACCTAGAAACAACACATGCTGAAGCGAAGCAGGTATGAGCCGGGTCAGTGCTTGGATGGGTGACTCACTGCCCAGGCTGCCCACATCTGTTCTCCTGCATTGAGCAGGGGGTTGGACTCGGTGGCCTTATAGGCCCCTTCCAACTCTACTATTCTATGATTCTAAGTCTCTAGTTCACATTCTAGAATTCTAATTTCAGACCAAAGTGAGCATTTGTTCCCCCTGCTTCCTAGCTCCACTGCTATGAGATAGCAAAGGCAGTTCAGAAGGGGCAGGATTCGTTTAGCAAGCTCCTGTTAAAAATCAACAGTTTCAGAACTTCGGCCACTGCTTATTCATCAGTGTCACCAACAGTACTCAGTCTGTTGAGTGAGGAACCATTTTTTTTTTTGCATCTCTCTTGCCTCCCAGTGCAAGCTGAGGATAGGTTGGCTGGGGTGTGCAGAAGGGCCTTTTCGTGGCCACACCCTAGTTATGGAAATCTCTTCCATGACAGTTTCATCTGGCCCCGACTCTTCTGGCTTTATGCCATCTGGCCAAGATCAGTGATGCAGCTAGGTGATTTTAGATCCTGGACCGAATGGTCTTATGAGGGGGATGGGGTGGGCCTGAACTTGAGATGGCCATGTGTACTACTCCGGTTTTGAAGCTCACAACTAACGTTTCTCTTTTCCATCAAACCCCCCCCCCCATTCCATGCTTTACAACTGTTTCTAAGTTCCTGGTATGTTAGAGCAACCCCATCCCACCCCCAAAAAAGAACTGTTCGCACACCCTTGATACAAAATAAATAAATAAATAAAAAATACTCTGCACATATGCAGTTTGTTTGATTTTAAACTCGCTTAAATCATGACTCTACAGGAATAAAATGGAGAGCCTGCCTCTGCCAGCCTGATTCTGAACACATTTACTGGGAAATAAACATCATTTTGTTGTAGAAAAGGGTAATATATATTTTAAAGTTAAAAAAAAAAAATTAAAATCAGGAATGTACATGCCCAGCGAGATGGCCCTGACTATACAATGTTTCAAAAATTAGAAAGAAAGGATGCTGCAGTAACTTGCAGCATCAGCACTCAGTCCAGGTGCTGACACAGGGCCTGTTTTCTGCTGTTCCCATCACCTGCCACTTTCTAATGATCATTTCCCACACACACACACGAGCTGTGGGGCCCTAGCTACCTAGCTGGCCAAGATGGTTTTATTAGATGAACATGCTAGCAACCATCTATCTATCTATCTATCACACACACACACACTTTTAATCTGATGCAGATTAAATCTTATTGTTTAATAGTATTTTATTGTTTTGTATTTTGAGTTGTACTGTCAGCCACCTTGACTTGAGTACTTTGTGTTGTTTTTGCAAAAAGATGGGATCTTAAATAAATTAATCACTACTGGGGGGTTGTTCGAGAGGTATTTGTCTCCATAGTCCTATTATCATTCTTTAAATAATATTTTCAGTCATTCTTAAGCTTTTCACATCTTCGAACCACAAGGGATTTGATGATAAGGACCAGGCAGGACTCTGATCTTTGCATACCTCCAGATCCTTCCATAAGCATTTTCTCCTGCAGTTGTAAACACAATTCCCTCAACGCAGCATGTATCCCTTCCCATCACATCAGCATATGATAAAATATTCTGCGGAAAACTAAATTTTGCAACTGGAACGTATCAGAGAAGGTAAATAAATAGTACATGTACAATGGCTGCAGAATTTGTTTTTCCCAGAAGCAGAATGTGGACATTTTAATACATGTATCCTTTGCTAGTAGTATACTAGGAAAACCTAAATTAAGATAAAGGAAACAGCACCCAATACAAACCTGTTAGCAATCCAAGTTAAAACACAGAACCCAAGCATGTACCTGTATGCTTCAAATAGCAGCTGGGATCAGGAAAATGGTACAAGGGAGGAAAACTAACCCTTCTCCTAACCAGGCAACCTCCCAGCTGCATTTATCATTTTTTAAAAAAACCAGGGGAGATCCATTAACAAATCCTTTGATATCACATCTAGTTTAGTAAACTGTGGTCCAGTCACAGAATCAGCATTGATTCTAGGAATAGTTCTCTGACTAAATTCTGAAATAGTTAAGATCAGCAAAGTCCCGCTTTGCATGTCACAGTAGAAGAGGGGAAAATATGTTCCCTGCTGCTTTGCAAAATGTGAAATCCGTGCTCAGCTTAGTAAGAGACATTTGCTGTGGTACAAAAATATCATTCTTTTAGTTTTGATAGTTCTCCAACTAATAAGAGTGTTTGTTTTAGCTCCCAAATTTGGTAGAGAGAGAAGAAGAGCTTAGAAGAAACAGCCAGTCCATTTTTGTTTGAAAAATGGATAGTACAAGCACAAAAGTATTGAACAAAATCTGTTTAGATGACAAGCTTGTTTTATGTGTGGATATACCCCTGGCAGTCAAAATGCATACCAACCCACCCAACCAATTTTCTTCTTTGACATGGAAACAGGTATTATGGACAAGAAGAACTAATGTGGATATAAGGTATCTTGACACTAGAAAGACTTTTGACACCAATCCACAAGACATTGATAAAATGCAGATTAAGAGGTAGATACAGTGTGGTTGGAGCAAAACCAAAAGGAGTAATAATAAAACAGTGCATTTAAGACTCTGTGTCCATGTCATATATCACTTTGAATGTGGAGACTAGAATTATAAGTGATTAGTGCTTTAGAAGACATCTGTATTGCGTTAGAAGACTGCCTCTCCTAGGCACTGGTTAGACCTTGTGAGTACGGAGCACACACAGCATAAGGACTTGCACTATCGGAGGGTGGGTGATGAGAATATGCAATGTGCTTGAGCTGCAGCAAAACATATTTAGATCAGCTATCAAGAGATGCTTCCTAACTCTATGGGCTTGTTCACACGACACGGGAACCGCAAGTCCCCCGTGGTTCCCGTGTCGTGTGCACGCCGACCGGGGGTGCCCCTGCGGGGCAACCGCAGGCGGGACGCACGCAAAGTGACCATGGTCGGTAGAGGGGTAAGCCCCTACCAGCGTGTGGTCACTGTGCCGTCTGAACAGAGGGCGGCCATCCCGCGGGGTCCCCACAGAGACGGCAGCCCAGGGCAGCTGGAGCCGCTGCCACCGCTCCAGCCTGTAGGGGCAAACGGCCCCTCTGGGCATCCTGGGGCCCCACCCCCTAGCACCGGGAGGCCCGCACTGCGGTGCGGGGACTACGGGGTCTGCCCACGCGCGCGGGGCACCGGTCGTGTGCGGCGCCCCGCTGGACCCCGCTGACCGTCCTGTGGTTCCTCCCCCACCGGCAGCCTGGGTCGTGTGAACCGGCCCTATGAGTAAAAGGAGCAATGCAAAATGTTGTCCAGGGAAGTAGCAACTCGTCCCACTGAGGTATAATAAACTCGATTAACATTATGTGGATAGGAAGTCTAGGAAATCCTGGTATTTATTTATTTATTTATTATATTTATACCCCGCCTCTTTTCCTACAAGCAACCCCTGGCGGCTTACATAATCCTCCTCCTCCACTCCTCCATTTTATCCTCACAACAACCCTGTGAGGTAGGTTAGGCTGAGAGTCATTGACTGGCCCAAAGTCACCCAGTGAGCTTCATGGCCGAGCGGGGACTAGAACCCAGATCTCCCGAGTCCCAGTCCAACACTCTCACCACTACACCACACTGGCAGGGATCAGAGTAGGTGATGCCCCTCTATGTTTCTAGTATAACATGTTGGCGCAGGGTACTGGCAAAGAAGAAAACCAACAACTGAACCTTATATAAAGGAGAAAGATATTACCCCAGCATCATCTAGAGAACAATAAGCAAGCTACTAATTACCTGGGTGCACTTACAGAATACTGCTTTGTGCACTTTCCCACAACAAAATACACATTCATCCCTCATCCATGAATGTTGGCACCAAAGACTGCCTCAAGATCCTAGACTGTCTCAAGGTTCTCATGCCAGGGATTTCAATTATAATTGCTTTGTTTTTTCATGAGTGGGAGCATATCAAGGAGTCAGCAAGATTCTCACCCCCAGGATGTTTTATTTTATTGGATGCAGGTAGGGAGTCGGGAGGAGTCCACACTGGCTATGTATCCTGTAACATACACACTCTATAGTGTGTACCTCCAGCACCACAAATTTTCGTTGCCATCTCTCTTTCCTTACATTTGCTTTTTTTCTTTCTCTTGTTCCTCTCAGTCTCACTGCTTCTGTCACATCAGAAAGGACCAAGTGAGAGGAACAGAGAATGTGACACAAACACATATTGTGAAATATTGTACGCACATTTTGTAATGAGAAACTGGCAGGGTAATCTAATCCAATGGAAACTGGTCATTCAAGCCTCTGCCAATCTGGTTCTCCCTTTCCATTAATTACTTGGACCTTTACGACAATTATTTATTCCGAAAATTTACTCATCCCATTGCAAACTTTCTAATGAAATTATTTACTTGAAATTGCAGCAATTGAAGCAGAGAATAATATGGCTGGCTATTGATGCTTTTAAATGATTACCGCAGTCATGCATGATTGCTGATTTCTATTTGCACAAGGCTCCAATCTTTAAAAAGAGCTAAGAAATCAACTTAGGACATTGCTGCCATTTGTATAGGTCAAAATCAGAACAATAATTAGCATTCTGAACCTTCCTATTTTATTGAATCCAGAAACATGGCACAGTATTTCCAACAGCAACAAAAGCTGTCATCTTAAACTCTACTCATGTTAATAGGATTGAGTCAGTATACATAGTTTGAGAAATGTGTCTCTGGTTTGCTTATTATTTGTGCAACAGTCTTCTGAGGTATCAGCAATCCTTCACTCTTGAGAAATGTGAGTTCGTATAAAACTATTTTTGACAGATTACAGATTCCAAGTTTACATCCTGTAATCAAAGTGATTTAGCTATGAGATGTCTCTTGTGAGAAAATGACAACTAAGTTCTATTCATTGAGTTGAAAAAGGTACAGTTGAAACAGATGCAACAATAGAACTGATGGATGAACTGATTCTTATTGATCATCCTCCACTTTATCAAAAAAATGACATAAAAACTAACTGCAGGGCGAGACTAGAGGAGGGTGATTGTGTGTTGCTGCAGCAGTAAGAAACATTTTTTGTCCAACCATTTAGTCACATTTCTAGAAGCCTGTTTAAACTTAAATGCCCATGCATATTTGATAGCTGTAATGGTTTCATAAGTTACTTGATTTTCACCTACCTTTTCAGCTGCTTGGGAAGTGCAAAAAAATATTGGAATGAAGGCAAGCCATACTATACAGGTAGTGTACATAGTGAATCCAATAGGTTTGGCTTCATTAAAATTCTCTGGGACACCCCGAGTCTTGATGGCATACACAGTACATGTAACCATTAGGAGAATGCTATACCCCAAAGAACATATTATTTGTAGATCCGTAATATCACATTTGAGAACTCCTCTGGCTTGATCTGGTTCCATAGGCTTATGTTCATCATAATCTACAATACTGTTGGGTGGGTCAACTGCAAACCAAATGAAAACCCCCAGAAGCTGTACTGATATCAAACTTGAGGTGATTGCTAGTTGTGACGTTGGGCTAATAAGCCTGGGTGCTGTCACTGATTTTTTGCCCTGTTCAAATATGCGGTAGATACGGTTTGTTTTAGTCAACAGCGCAGCATAACTTATGCACATCCCCAATCCCAGGAAGAGACGCCGGAAAGAACACACTGCAACATCTGGCTTGGCAATCATTAAGAAAGTGATGATATAGCATAGAAATATTCCTGTCAATAAAACATAGCTGAGTTCCCTTCCGGAAGCCCGCACAATGGGGGTGTCATTGTATCTAATGAAGGTTGCCATGACAAAAATGGTGGCAATAATTCCAAGCATGGCCAAGAAGACCGGGATGACAGCCCACGGGGAATGCCACTCCAGCTTCACAATAGGGATAGGGCTGCATCCCGTGCGATTCTCATTGGGTCGTTGATTGTAGGAGCAGAGCTTACAGCTCACTTCATCAGACTGGTATTGGTATCCATCACACAGCTCACATTGCCAACAGCAACTCATTCCTTTAATAATCCTCTTTCGTTCTCCTGGTTTACAGGGAAGACTGCAGACAGAAGTAGGGATTTTCTTCATTCCTTTGCCCCATTGCATTTCATCCATCTACAGGTTAAAAAAAAAGTAAAGTAAATAGGGCTGGTTATCCGGATGTAATTGTCAAGCAGGCCCATCGGACTGGTGTATTTATTAACAAATGAAAATGTATAGGAATATATTTGGGTAAAAATAGGCAGTAGTGGTGTTAATCAACCAGGAAGTAAATGGGAACTGTTGCTGAGAGACAGAAAATAGAAAGCAACATTTCATAGGAAGTAAATAATAAACAAAGTAAATAAACATTATTACTGTAGGGTTTTATAAAGAATCCAATACAATTTAAATTTAATAATTCAATAGTTCAGTATCACCTGAATGATTTTCGTATTCTCGCTCTCTTCTTGCAACAATACAGCAAACAGTCATATATAGCTATGCATAATTTCTTATAACCCAAAAAGCCCGTTTTCACAGAGATCACTTAAAATGTGGAAATAGTTTAATAAACACTGAAGTCTGAATTTGATTCAGACATCCACAGGGAAGCTGGTGACTCCTATGTCAATGGGGCTCCTTATCTGTTGCAGCTTTTATTCTGAGCTTCATAGGAGCTATCCATGGTGCTCCACGGTGGTGAACCTATGTTGGGGATGGAGTACAGCACCATGGATAGCTCCTATAAAGCTCAGAATAAAAGCCGCAATGGATGGGGAGCCCCACTGACATAGGCATTACCAGCCTCCCCTGCCAATCCAGACAATCTTCAAGAGCTGTCTCTGAATGGGTCTTCATGCACTCCCCACACTGAATGAACATGAGGGGGGAATGGGATTATGCCTTCTGAACATGCATACCAATGCTGATGTACCCCCCCCCACACACACACACACACCAGTAGCCAATCCGGGTTCCAGATTGCAAGGAAGAGCTGAATGCCAAGGGCATAGCCACTTATTAGCCAGTAGGTGCAATTCCGCTTGTCCTTCATGGTACTTTTTAAATGGTGTATTTTAGCATGCCTACTTGGAAGAAATCTATAGTGCCCTGGACATTCATATCTCTAAAGCAGGGATGGACGGATCTGTCAGTCTTGGCCTCACTAAATAGTCAGTTTTTGAGGTCAAGTTCATTCCACCCTGTTTCTTCACAAGCTTGTGAATAACAACAACAACAAATTTGTATATTTTTTCTGCACATTTTTCCTAATGTATGCATTTTTGAACACTTTTCTTAAAAAAAAAAAACCATACACATTTTTCCAGGTACATGACATAGCAGAAATGCAGTTTTGTGTGTAGGCCTAACGGGGGATTGTATGTGTATTCATGTTATCAGGATAATTCAGGGTTCCCAATCATGGGAAGGCTTCTAGGCACATTCAGTTTTCCTTGCAAAGGTCAGGAGTAGGGGGCCCGATGACCTCTACACAGTCCGAGCCCTGACACCCTTGTCTGAACATCTGAACAGGGCTCAAGTGTACTAAACATGCAGTGGGAGAAAATATGGAGCTACTTTAAATGTTACCATTCTAATGGAGGTTAGATAGATGCACAAAGTTGCACAATTCAAACTCCCTCAGAACTAACGTTAGTTTGAAAATGCTGCTTCAGAAAGAGGGTTTGTTAGCAGAGATATTTTATGTTTGTCACTTTGTATTACTATATAGCTTTTGCAAGTGATGGATGAAACAAATACTGCTTGCTCTTTTCAATGTAAATCCCCAATGTAGTTATCTTATAAAATAGCAAGATGTTATTCATTGTGGGCAAAAAATCCTTTGAGATCTACTTGAAGTGAACTGGAGCTGTACAGTGGCTTTTGCAGCATGTGTTTCAATACACCAATGGCAAAATGGTCACATGCATGACTCCAATGTATTTTTTTATTAAAAAAAAAGATAATTGCAATATTTATAGAATGGGAAAACCTAGGCCTGTGTGAATCAGAAAAACTTGAGCTCATTGAGATTCACTGAATTCCACCTCAGCACTCACTCTGACTTGTTTCCATATCAGATTGCAAGCTCTTTCCCCCCTTTTCTTTTCTCATGAAAAAAATGTGTATACACATTTTCCCTAATGTATGTATCAGTTGTACATTTTAAAATGTATGCATTTTCTTCCATGGATTAAAGCATGTTTGTGCAATTTTTTTTTCAGAAGTACACATTTTTTCCATGCACATTTTTCAAAAGCACTTTTTTTTTTGTTCCGCAAATCATGTTACAAGCTCAGAAATGTAGACATCAAATGCTGATTTTGCATTTAGTCTGTACCAGGAGGTGTGAACTGGGTAAATTTTGGTCCAAAAGAAACAAACTGAAAAAAATGCTCATACATCCATAAAAAAACCACTGTTATTATTGTAAGTGGCGTTCCCTTTAGGTTAATTAAATCCAGGGTTGGTCCAGCAACCAATTATAATCACTATCGGAATAAATATTCCTGTACTATGACATAAAGTTGAGAGGCCTCTAAACCAGCCAAAATGGCTGTTACTCTAGCAAGGCTAGGGATGGGTGAGCACTCATTTGCTCAGCCTAAAATAATCTGTTGGGCCGCTCAACTTCAATACTTGAGCAGCTCAATTCCCTTCCCCCACTTCTCCAAGTCTCCACATCACATATCCTCCACTCCTTCTAGTTTCTTTCCCCTTCCTATAGGAAAAGAAATGGTTTACTTTTGGGAAAAGAGTGACTATGGACAGGAAAGTGGGGAGCTAGTGGAACCTGGCTCAGCTTGTCTGAGTGTGGAAAGCTAAGCAGGGTCAGGCCTGGTTATTACTTGGATGGGAGACCCCTCCTCTAGATTCCTGCATTGAGCAGGGGGTTGGACTCGATAGCCTTGTAGGCCCCTTCCAACTCTATGCTGCTATGCCTTTATAATGATGTATTTTAAAATATTTTTTTGTAAACTGCTTCAGGATTTTTAAACTGGGAAGCGATATATAAATATTCTAAAATAAGCAGACAAAGTGCAGAGCCTTCTCCTGACTTATTATTCTGTTCTCTGCCACCTGGTGCCCCCTCCCCTTCTTCAAGGTAAGATCTTTTTTTTCTTGTAAGGGGGTCAGACTGGTAGAGATGGTCAATCAATTAATTTATTGTGTATAGCCAAAGGCCTTTACAATGCGCATCAAGGCCAAAAGAAAAACATACATCTGAATACATACAGTATTACCTGCAAAATTTACAAAATAATATTTATACCTAAATCTTAAGGTTTAGTACATTTGCATAGCTGGAATGGAGTTTCTTAGCTGCCAAGGCAAATTTGGCTACCGAGTGTGTAATTTGCAGATGTTTATCAGCTAAGAGATTGGCTGTCAGTTCCTGGGGAGATCGGTCCTGGGAACCGGCTAAGGATAGGCCATAAAAATTTCCCTCTGGGCACTGTATATAAAGGACAAATCAGTAAATAATGCATAATATCCTCGACCTGATTACATCCAAATATGCATTTACGACCCCTATGGGGAATTCCCCGATATCTCCCCTCTATGTAAGCTGAGGGCATCTGTTGGAATCTCAATTCAACAAAAGCCCTACGTAATTGCGGAAAAGTCAAAGTCTCAAAGTATTGGGGCCTTGAATGATTAGCCTTAATTTGAGGGTACCAAATAGAGTATCGGGCAGCAATAATGGATGTTCTATCTTGATTGGCATCCTGATAAAAAACCCAATTCCTAAGATCACGCGGGCGGCGGACTTAGGGATAAATATTTCTCCATCTGGCGATTACAAACTATAAGCTTGTCCTGACATTTCTGAGCCCATCCCCCTGACTTTAATTGTTCTAACCAGCAGAGCTTGATAAGGTTATGATAATCAGAGGCATTTAGTCTGCGCCAATATCTAAGATAGGCTTGATCAATTCTGGCTGCTATCGAGGGGAGGCCCAGCTCAGCTCTAAAATGGTAGAGATGGTGAGGAAGTGGTGAGGTGCGACCACATTTTGAGTCTGGCTTAGTTCAAGGGGTGGGGGATTGGGTGAACCTGTAATGGAATAGTTCAATCTGAGCAGAGTGCTTGCATTTTTTAGCCTTTCTCATTTCAAATACTCATATTATCCCTAAGTAAGGCTCCCCAGAGACATGATACAAATGCCATAATTGAGGTGTGTGTGTGTGTGTGTGTCTGTGTGTATGCTAGATTATAGGTATCCTTCTCCCATGGATCCATTTTGGACTGGGTCCAAAACCATCTGGGATCTGGGTTCAACCTGAAATAAATCTTTCTGACCTTGGCACATGGCAGTCACATGGTCATCCTGCATCAGGACCTGGAGACAACAGTTCCTGTCACATAAGAGGCCTGACCCACCACAACCCTCTATTTCTCCAAAATTAGAAGAGAAAGAAGCCTTCTTCTTCACACCACCACCTGCACTCAACAGGAGAGCAGGTTTTGTGTCAGGCCTCCCAGGGTGGGCTGGGCACATCTGCATCATGTGTGTATGCATCTTGCATGAAGATGGATTGGTGGCATCAGAGGTGGTGGGGCTTGCCAGCTATTTAAGCTGATCCTGCCTGGGATCTAGCTGCACTTGCTATTCAGCTGGCGCCCACCCTTCCCACACAAAGGTGATGCAGTGCCGACATTGCTGGTGGTATGGAGCCAAGTAGGATTTTTTTGGCTCAGCATCCAGATTGGCCATGGATTGGCCAGAGTGGGGGAGTTGCCTACTGCATACCCAGGAGGTAATAGGCAATTAACAGGTGGTGCCATTGTTAAATAGGTAGCATTGGTCACGACTGGCAGGTAGGGCACTTAGGGTAGTATCCAGTGGTAGTCCTACATAGAGTAGACCCATTGAAATGAATGAGGCTTAAACTAGTCACAACTAACAAGTTTCATCCATTTCAATGGGTCTACTCTTTGTAGGACTAGCATTGGACACTACCCTTAGGGAGATAGTTACTGGTGAGCACCCTGAGGTGCCTTTAAAGGAAATTCCCAGGACCCACTTGTTAGGGTAGTGGCATACAGGACAGGGATTCATTTAGGGCCCGTATGAGTCACACACAATGTGTAAAGTGTAGGACTTGGATTGTGACCTAGTTGTGGATGGAGGGCAGGGCAGGCAATGGGCTGTTCCTAGGCTTGGACCGGGCCTAGCTCACCCATGTTCAGCAAACTTAATAAGATCTGCACAGCTACAACCCTTTGCACTTCTCTTGTTGTTAAGGTAATAAAGTTGTGGCACTAGTTTCACCCAACCTTCTGTGTCCAGCCTTGTTATTTTCAATAGTGGAAGAGCACCATTCCTTGCAATATATACCACAGTAGGACCTGAAGCCCTGAACACACCTGCATATGTTTGTGTTTCTGGTGCAAACCTGGTGCATGTTTTCCACTACAACTTCCAAAAGATAGTTGTGGTCCAAAACATCTTGAGGGCACCACGTTATAGAAGGCTCAGGTCTAGGAGTCTCAACCAGACACAATCTGGGTTTGTGTCTGGTTGAATCCAATGGCAGAATTTGGGTGTGTCTACCCATCACTACTTCCCTGTGCTGATGTTATACTATCTTTTCAACCCTAGAGCATGTGAAACAATAATAAATAAGCATATGTAGAGTTACTGTTCTTTACCACTGAACAACCACAGTTCTTTTTTGGATTGCGATGCAGGGCTGCAGATCAGGAGATGTGGCTTTCAGACACATTTGACATTCATCACTTTCCTTTAGAAACCATTGTTTGGGTCCTTGGAATACATCATTGCTATATGATGTTTTATTCCCCCCCTCTTATTAATGCAGGATCTCCAAAGGGTGAAGTGAGGCAGGGGCGAGTAGAGGGAGAAAGCAGGACATCTGAGTGTCATAGTCTTATACCTGATCTCCTGTCATATATTGGAGGATTTGCATGAACTGAAAAAGCTTGAAATAGCAATGTTCTATCATTAGATAACCCCTTTCTTTTATGTATAGGGGAAAACCACAGGGTGGGGAAAAGATCAGAATAAATTTACATATTGTTTGATTTAAAAAGCTGCACCATAAATGAAACCATTAACAGCATTTGCTGACCCTTTCAATGCACATGATGTACATGAAAGTAAAATATTTGCAAAGCCTGTTTCTCTTCCACCTACCTGCACTCACAGTTTCGCTCCCTTATGCTGTTGTTGACAACGGCAAGCCTGAAATGTAAGACTTTGCCGTTTCTGAGTCATTGCAAGAAATGAAGAGAAGGAAAACCTGTATTTTTCCAGATAAAAAGCTGCTCGTTTCAGTCTTACAATGAAAGGGTTTTATATTCCCACCTGCCAACCCCTATGGACTCATGCACAGCTCTGAAGACTCCTTTGAAAGAACAAAGGGAATTATGCCTGGCTCATAAGAGGTTTGTTGGTATCCTTCTA
Source organism: Shinisaurus crocodilurus (assembly GCA_021292165.1). Classification (NCBI taxonomy): domain Eukaryota; kingdom Metazoa; phylum Chordata; class Lepidosauria; order Squamata; family Shinisauridae; genus Shinisaurus; species Shinisaurus crocodilurus. The sequence goes on from CM037889.1 coordinate 9,696,342, forward strand.
CTCTTTAGTGGCGTGGGGCTGCGGCTGCCTCAAGTGTGTTTGCAAGCTTCTTAGAAAGCCCAATTAGCTGTTAAATTGGATGCAGTCTTGACACCTGCTTTAAACCAAGGGGTCACTTTTTCCTACACGTCCAATGTAATTATGGAATGCAATATGCTGTTTTAGCTTGCCAGGTCTCATGTGTCTATATATATATATATATATACTATATTTATACCTACTGGCATATAAGAAAAGTTAGACAAATGTTATCAAAAAGAAAAGGAAAGGTAATTCGAGAATGTAAGCACTGTTATGGTGGAAATCATCTCTTTCACTTGCTTTTGCTATGCTCCAAAGGGCTGTGTGTGGAATACCGCACACCATTTTCTCATAGGCAGGGATAGCGGTGGTTGGATCCTGGCCTTTATCTGATTTGAAATGCTCCCCCTCCCAACTATAGCTCATCTACATATACAGGGGTGGGGGGGAACACATGGGGTGGGGCTATTATCTCAGAATAGCGAAGGGTGTGGGAGAAGGGGAGTTGTCTGTTTGAATACTTTTGCACTTAAAACAACTTGTGTAGAAACCTAGCCTGTCAAGGAGTCTGTCCTTTCTCCCCAACATGCTTGCTTTCCAAGAGGAAGACCGTCAGTCATACAATCTCCATCTTCATTTTGAATTGGTATTATGTGGATTTTTTTGTGGCAAAGTTATTCCTGGGTGATGGCTCCTTTCACATACAACAAGAGTCATGTGGGAATGCTTCTTGTGCGGCTTCAGCCTGTGTGTGAATATTGACATCACATAGGTGAGTCCGATTGCAGATATAAATTATTTCCCTACCAGTTGCTTGATGATCCCGTGGGAAAGAAGATTCAGGCCTATTAGCCCCACCCACAACACAAGATGCAGTGGAGTGAGATCACACCATGGAACAGCAGTTACCTTGCAGCAATGATTGTGTGTAGAATGGTGTGGAATTGTGATGACCCTTAAAAGAGGCAAGGAACACACATCAACCTAGTGACAATTATGAATCAATTCCTGCATTGAGCAGGGGGTTGGACTCGATAGCCTTGTAGGTTCCTTCCAACTCTATGATCTATGAAATCTATGACCAAAGGACATGATACTCAGTGTGCATGCAGTCAAGGAATAGCTTTGTGAAATAAGAGAGCAAAAAGCCACTATAAGAGAGCAAATAAGAAATAAGTGAAATAAGAGAGCAAAATACCAATACCTCTACTCCAGTTGTAACAGCTTCTGATGCTTTTCTTACATTAAAAAAAAAAAAAAATCACTTTCTTTGCCAAAAGGAATATTTCTACAATCTCTCTCTTGTTTTATACAGAACAATTCCATGCAATGTTTAATTAAAATAAAAATCAGTACAGAAATAATTACGTGAGCGTTAATTAACACACCATGCCTGAAAATAACCATTTTCCCTTATGTAGTCGCAGTTGTTCCCTGTAGCTGTTTAATAACAGCTACACTATGATTTGCATGGATATATTAGAAACAAGAGATGAGGATTGTTCTCAGATTTATTGTTATCTTGCAGATTGCTTTCCAACTCCAGTTACTAAGTCAGCAGTTCAAACAGTTTTGGTATATTTAGCCTCATAGATAGCAATATTTGCATGACTTAGCTCCTCAGGCTTATCCATTTAAGTCTTGTAATTAGTTTCTAAATCCTGGGCTTCAAAATGATAATAGTTTGAAGCTAAGAATATGTCAATAACACACAGTCAATACAAACCACAGCAATATTCAAAACTAGAATTTGTCAGACTTCCTAAAAAGAAAAATAAATGAGTGAAAGGCTCAAATCTGAATCTGTAAGTTCCTGATCTGCTGCAGTGCCTAAGAACCCAATGCAGATTGCACAGCAATAGGCAATAAGTGTTTGTGTGTGTATGATGGTGGTGGTGTGCGTGTGTGTGCGTGCGTACGTGTGTTCTTCTCCCAGCCAAAGCATCCCTGGTTACTCTGAAAACTTGCCATCCAGTGCTGTTTAATATGAGCTTGGTACATAGTATAATAGCATAACCCCTTTCATCTAGGCCCTGAGTTGCATCACTGAAACCTGTGTGGATAAGATGGGCCCGTGGAAAAGAGGGAAGATGCAAGTGTGTCATCTACCTGGCTCCATGACAGTCTCTCTACCTGAACCGATGGAAGTGTTTTCAGATTTTCTGCTGAGAAAAACCTGTGGGCTACTGACAATGGGGGGGGGGTCTAAAAATCTACCCTAGACTGCCTCAGGATTTCATGGCTACCATGACAACTATCAGCTTCCTGAAAATGTCAGCGCACTAGGCCTGTTTTTTTGTGGTAGGGCAGGAAGATGGTGATCTACAGTGGGATGACTTTTCATTAACTTCTGTATTATGGACAGATCACTTCCTGACCATGTATTATGGACAGAGCACTACAACTCCCATAAACCCCAGTCAGTGACCATGGGCAGTGGTCAGGGATTGCGGTAGCTATAGTCCAAGACATATGGAGGGTGCCCATTTCTCTACCCCTGCCTTAGAGTCTACTCTGGTCATGAAATTGGCAAAGAAAGAATATTTATCCACATTACTGCATCTTCATCTTCAGAGTGTCATCCAGGCCCAGCAGACTTACTTTGAATGGTAAAGAGCCTATTTCAAATGTAGAGTGGGTAAAGTATGTGTTGGATAATCTTAGGGAAGCCCTAAGTAACCCGCTGTGACTTGTTCGCAAAGCACTTCAAGGATAAAGTGACTTGCATCTGCTTTTGACTCAGATCCAATCTAGTGACTAGACAGAACTCTAGACAATTCTGTAGATCGAGTCACTAATTCAGAAGAATCTCAGGGTCAAACTATACTTTACTTTATGTAGCATGTAACCAGTTCCTCTCTCTTTTTATTCTAGTGTCAGTGTGCATGGCCCTGATTCAGATCAGGACCACAGCCCACTGGGAAGGGAGGATTAAACCTCCCCCCACCATTTGCTTTCTGAAATCTCCCCCCCCCCAATGGGGTGATAAAAGAAAAGTAAAAAGCCACTGATGCCAATGGAGACTTTTTGAAAATCCCACCCCCACTGGGAAGCAAATGGTGGGGGAAAGTTTAATTTTCCTCTCCCAGTGCACTGTGGTCCCAGTCTGAATCAGGGTCATGCACACTTACAGTAGATTTACAAAACAAACAAAGAGAGGAGTTGGCTACTCACTATATAATTAATGTAACATGTAGTTTGACTCAGTTGCTGGAAGTCTGAGGGTGTGGATAAGGTACTGGCCTACCATTTCTTTGTTTTTTAACCAGTTGCCCTACATGGCTTATAACATACCAGAGCTGTTTGCATGACACGACAGCCCACCATGGGTTATCCAACCAATAATGAGGCTGCAGTGAATGTGGGGTGCATGCAGCAACCATTTTGATTATGCAACCCCTGCTTGGAGGTCATCGTATTATGCAAGCCTGGTGTGTGTGAGTTCTGTGAGGGTTAAATAACCCTCGCATAACTCATGGTCTGTTTTAGGGTTATGTGAGGGTTGTTTAACTCCCACATAAACCATGCTCACCAGGTTCACATGATGATAGTTACAACTATTAGCCGATTGATGCAGACAAGTGGTAGTAGCTCAGCTCTAGACAATCTTGGATAACACTGTTTATCTAGAACCATTTTAATCTGGCTCTTGCCCATGTTTACGACTGAAACGGCTTTGGTTGAACTGTTGGATGACCTATGCCAAGAGAAGGAACATGATCATAAGGAGCATGACCATGCTAATTCTCCTTGATCTCATAAAAGATTTCAGTACCATCATGGTATCCTTGTGGGCTATCTGTTAGGAATGGGAACTGAGGACACTGCAATCTGGTGATTCTATTCTAGACAGTTGTGTTGGGAGACTTTGGGTCTATACCATGACACTTGTGCAATGGAGTTATGCTGGGCTGTATTTTGTTTTTTATCCTGTCATCTACATGAAAATGCTAGAGATCATCTTCAGGTAAGGGGAAATCAGTATGCCAATGACACCTAGTTCTATTTTTCATCTTCATCTGATTCAGGTGACTCTGGGAACATTTTAACAAGGTGCCTGAAGCCTGTAATGGTCTGTATGAAGCTCAGTTCAGATATGAGGTTACTGTCACTGGCAGGCTTGGTTAGATCTGGCTCTTACTTTCAATTCCCAGGTGATACCTGTGCTGATAAGCTGATAAGCTGATACACAAAGCACCTTCCTTATCAGCTTAGGTTGGTGCTCCAATTGTGAACACTCCTACATTGGTAGCATCCAGATTATCTATCTATCTATCTATCTATCTATCTATCTATCTATCTATCTATCTATCTCAATCATCTATCTATCTATCTATCATCCATCTATCTATAACATTTATATCCTGCCTTTTTTCCTCTTGCAAGGAAAGACAGGGCTTTCTCTGTCATAGGGCCCCATGTGTAATATCTTCTTAGAGTGATGTTCCCCTGGTGCTACTCTGTTGAGTTTAGGTGCCAAGCTAAAATTGCTCTATTTGCCTGAATGAACAGTGATATTGTTTGTTATTTCTGCTATGGAAATCTTATAGCTTTGCTGTTTTTATTACCATAGTTCTTTTATACTTTGTTTTCTGCTATTTTTCTCTGATTTTGTATGTGTATTAATATAATGATTTAATCTTTAATAGTTTGATTGTTCTATATCTGACTGGAAGCTGTCTTGGGATTTCCATCACAATATTATCGGGGGGTTTGGCCACACCACAGTATTGTGGCCTGACTTAACATAGTGACACCGTGGTGCACAGTTACCATTGGCTGATGTTTTGACTTCCTGTCAAAAGCTGTACTATTTGGAAAAGGTTGGTGGCAGGGCATGTTGGTAGGGATCAATTGCATGCCTTCCTAAAGGCATTTTAGCAACCATGGAGCCATCTGTGTTGTGTTGTCACAACCAATGTGCCTGATATGTAGTAGCAAATAGTATAATGTTACTAATATTGACACTTTGAAGAATACAGACATGTTCCAGTTGCCTTATCTACGGTATTGCGAAGTAATTTTGTGATTGTTCTTAGACTATTTTTTTCTTAGCTGACTGGAGAAAAAAACTTCTTGGGAGTTAGACAGTGGAAGGATAGGAAGCAACAAATCTAGAGCTGTGTGCAAATGGCCCCTTAAAATTCTCCACCCTGTTTTTGGACAGAGAATTTCATTGAATTTCTCCAGGAGGACGGGCGGAGGAGAAATTCTTAACAATTTCTCACAGGTAGGGCTTCCTTACTGTTGGAAGGAGTTGTAGCACAGCTTAATTTTTTCATAAGGGTTTGCAGGTGGGCTTTTTCTTTTATTTTTTTGCTGCCACTGCAAGTGGCAACAGTATCAACTGTGTTGGCAGGCTGGCCTCCATTTTGCATCCACCACAATGCAGGCATGTGAAGGCAGTGAGTGTTGTGCCTAGCTCCAAGGCAGAAATGGAGCTAGTGCCGGGTCAAAATCTGTCCTCCAATTTCCTGAAGGTGTTCTTCCCCCATGAAAAAGGCTTCCATTGTTTTGCCTCATTCTCAGGGTGTTGTATATTTTATTTTGGGGTAAGGGGTTGAGCTAATGTAATCACTGTGAGGTAGCCAAGGATGCTGTGTGTGTGTGTGTGTGTGTGTGTGTGTGGTTTCTTTCTAGTACACATCTCTCCATTGCTCTGCAGCCTCCCAGACTGTCTGCACTTCCTGATCTTACTGGTACACTTAGGCCCACATCACACCAGTTTTAAAAGCACTCCACTGGCTGCCAATCAGTTTCTGGGCAAAGTATAAAGTGTTGGTTATTACCTTTAAAGCCCTACATGGTTTGGGTCCAGGATACCTACGGGATCGCCTTCTCCCATACAATCCACCCCGCACACTCAGGTCCTCTGGGAAGAATTTACTTCAGTCAGCCAAAACTAGGCTGACAGGTATTACCCAGAGGACCTTTTCTTCTGTTGCTCCCAGACTGTGGAATGGCTTGCCAGAGGAGATCCGTCAACTCACCAGTATCTTGGAATTTTAAAAAGCCATAAAGACTGATCTCTTCCGGCAGGCCTATCCGGTGGAATTTTAGGATGCCTTTAAGATGTTTTTAAGATATTTTAAGATGTTTTATGATGTTTTAAAGATGTTTTAAAGATGTTTTAATGGTATGTGTTGTGTTTTGTTTGGTCTATGTGTTTTATATTTTTTGCTGTTCCCCGCCTCAATCTAGACAGAGAGGTGGGTAAGAAATTATTATTATTATTATTATTATCATCTTCTTCTTCTTCTTCTTCTTCTTCTTCTTCTTCTTCTTCTTCTTCTTCTCTTCTTCTTCTTCTTCTTCTTCTTCTTCTTCTTCTTCTTCTTCTTCTTCTATGGGAGGAATTACCTCATTCCCCTGGGCTTTGATTGAGGTATGAAAAGCCAAGGAGGCTACAGGCTGCCAGAGAGAGGATTGTACAATGGAAGACAGGGCATTTGTGCACATTCCTTGGCCACCTCTGAATGAAGGTAAGTACAAGAAACCCAACCCCAACCCATGCAAATTTCTCTGAAATTTTCTTCACCATTGAATTTTGTCATCTCTTCACACATTTTCTTTTCACAAATTTATTTTCGAAAGCAAATTCTTTTCTATCAGATTGAATGAGAATGGTCGGGAAAAAATGTGGGATAATTTTTGGCTCAGCACTAAACAAATCCATGATATAGCATGCTTAGTGTTACTTTCTTGCTTTCCTTAGTTTAAAATCAGAAACCTAATTCTGGCTCTCTTTAGAACTGTAGCATTCACAAGGCTAGGAGTGTGACACTTTAAACAAATGCTCCTCAAATCATAGAAATTAGACATACTATCTGAACTGATTGCATCTGGTTTTTGTTGGAACATTTCTGTGTTGAGATAAAATAGCTTCTCGCACTTCTTTGGGCACCACTATTATATTCCAAAAGGAGTATTGATTATACCATTAAAAACCTGATCCTGAATTCTGCAGCTGACTGCTGGATTTTCTCTCTCAGCAGTTTGTCTATTTTGAATGTGATTCCAAAAGAACATTTTATCTCTCTTGATTTCTTAAGTACGGTAACTTTAATGCTGCTGCTAGTTTTCAAGCCTGCACATCTCTCCCTCCTGAACAGAGGCACCAAAGACTCGGGTCCAAAGACTCGTGACTCGACTCGTGAATCGAAACCAAGGACTCTTCAACATCCCTGCATAATACCAATTTATTAAGATTTGTTGACAGTCATAAAATTGGGAGTTAGCAAAGGGTGGTATCATGGTTAGCGTATTGGAATTTGGCCGGGGAAACCTAGCTTTAAATCCCCAATCAATCATGAAATCTCAGTGGTGCCCCCCTGATTATGGACTGATCTCCCCATTGAGGCCTGCCTAGTGCCAAGTCCCCTCGCCGGATCGTCACCTTGAAGTGGTGAGTGGGCTTGCGTGTTCCGATGAATCCTGTGAGCAATGCCGTCGGGAGCTATGTACTCCCAGTAGGGTCACCCATGGCGGTAAGGTTTACAATTACAATTATGTAATTGTCCGTGTTAGAGATCGCCGCGATGTACTTCTTACTAGGGCCATGGTGAGTGCCGACGACTGCTGGACAGACCACCGACTAATCCGGTCCACAATGGTTATCAACATTGCTCCCCAACGTAGGCTTCAAGGAAGGAAACCAAGGCGTAAAATGAACATCCAAGTCCTTCAAGATCCTATTAAGCAAACTCGTCTTCAATCACTTCTTAAGGAACATCTACCTACGGAACCTCCTGACAACATTGAGGACCATTGGTCTAAGCTGAAAACCTCCATTACTGCAGCTTGTGAACAAACTATTGGATATGAAACTAAGAAACATCAGGATTGGTTTGATGAAAATGATAATGAGATTAAATATATAATTGACCAAAAAAGGAAAGCCTTCCAAATATGGCAAAATGATATTAACTGCGCTGCCAAGAAAAAAACCTACGCTAGCGCAAAGGCTGAGGTCCAAAGAAGAACAAGAGAACTTAAGAATGCTTGGTGGAAAAAGAAAGCTGAGGAAATTCAACAACTTGCAGAATCTCATGATGCACGGGGCTTTTTTAAGGCCACAAGGGCCATTTATGGACCAAAAACCTATGGTACAAACCCTTTACAATCAAAAGATGGCACCAAACTCTTAAAAGACAAAGACTCTATTGCACTGCGTTGGAAAGAGCATTATTATGACCTTTTAAATCGTAAATCTAAGGTGGATAATGAGATTTTTTCGCAAATCCCACAAAAACAAATTAAAGAGGAACTTGCAATACTCCCCACTTTGGATGAAGTAAAAAAAGCCATTAATCAAATGAAGAACAACAAAGCTAGTGGACCAGATGGGATTCCTGCTGAAATCTTTAAAGAAGGGGGGCCCGAACTTGTACAACATCTTCATAAACTCATTGAAAAATCTGGATAAGAGAAGAGATCCCAGAAGACTTCAGGGATGCCATAATTATCACCCTCTTTAAGAAGGGTGATAGAACAGACTGTGGAAACTATCGGGGCATTTCTCTCTTAGCAACCGCAGGTAAAATATTTGCTAGGATTCTCGCAAACCGTCTTCTATCTATTTCAGAAGAGATCCTCCCTGAAACTCAATATGGTTTCCGCCCCTCTAGAGGGACAGTAGACATGATTTTTACTGCACGTCAGCTCCAAGAAAAATGCCGGGAGCAAAATCAACACCTTTATATGGCATTTATCGATTTGGCTAAGGCCTTTGATACTGTAGACCGTACAGCTCTCTGGAGTATCCTTATGAAAATTGGATGCCCCAATAAATTTGTGAATATCTTGCGACTTCTCCATGACAACATGACGGCAACGGTTTTGGACAACAACGGCTCTCATGGTGCTCCATTTAAAGTGGGATCAGGTGTTAAACAGGGATGTGTTATCGCCCCAACATTATTTGCCATTTTCATCGCCATGGTTTTACATCTTGTCAAGGGGAAACTTCCCACCGGTGTGGGAATTATATATCGAACAGATGGAAAGCTTTTTAATCTCAGCAGGCTGAAAGCAAAAAGTAAGGTAATTACAACCTCCGTTGTGGAACTTCAGTATGCTGATGATAATGTGGTCTCCGCACATTCAGAGGATGATCTCCAAACTATCCTAAATGCTTTTGCAGAAGCATACGAAAAACTTGGTCTCTCACTTAACATCAAAAAAACCAAAGTGCTTCATCAGCAAGTGCAAGCCAATCCTTTGGTGTTGCCATCTATCCAGCTTGGCGGGACAATACTGGAAAATGTCGATCATTTTCTCTATCTTGGCAGCTATCTTTCTGTTACAGCTAACATCGACAGTGAAATCCAGCATCGTTTGAGCTCCGCAAGTGCCGCATTTTCTCGAATGAAACATAGAGTGTTCGAGTTTCGGGATATTTGTAAGAAGACCAAAACACTGGTTTATGAAGCCATTGTATTACCAACTTTATTGTATGCCTGCGAAACATGGACTATCTATAAACGTCACTTCCACCTCCTTGAAAGGTTTCATCAACGTTGCCTCCGGAAAATCCTGCGAATTACTTGGGAAGATAGACGAACAAATGTCAGTGTACTGGAAGAAGCAAAGACTACTAGTATTGAAAAAATGATCCTTCAACGCCAACTTCAGTGGACCGGTCATGTTGTTCGAATGCCTGACTGCCGTCTCCCAAAGCAGTTACTTTACTCCCAACTCAAGAATGGAAAGCGGAATATCGGTGGTCAATATAAGAGGTTTAAAGATGTTCATAAGGCTAATCTAAAAAAATGCAATATAAACATCGAAAACTGGGAAGCTCTGGCCCATGAACGATCTAAATGGAGGTTGGCCTTTCGCAAAGGTTCCATGGTCTTTGAAGAAGCCCGAGTGCAAGGTGAAAGGGAGAAACGTGCTAAGCGAAAAGCACGTCAAATGAATCCTTTACAGGACCATCTTCCATCTGGTAACCTGTGTCCTCACTGTGGGAAGCTGTGTGGATCTAGAATTGGCCTCCACAGTCACTTACGGACCCATCGCTAGAGTCTACACAATCTTCTTTAGAATTTCCTCCTTTTATCCCGGAAGACAATCTTACTCGGTCACGAGTGATCGCCTGATGATGATGAGTGCCAAGTGCCAACCTTGCTATTTTTTTTGATGCCAGGTTAAGACCTTCCTCTACTCTCAGGCATCTGGCAGCATATGATAATTTTAATCAGATCCTGGGATTTCTGGTTGTTTATTGTTAAAATTGTTTCGATGTGTGTGTGTGTGTGTGTGTGTGTGTGTGTGTGTGTGTGTGTGCGTGTTGTCTGTTTATATGTTTGTATGTCATTTTTTTTAAATACTATGTGCAATATTGTGTTTTTATGGCTTTTAATCTTTATAAGGGAGGGAGGGGGTTGCCCTAGCTCCCAGCAGGCAGGGACAAAAGGTTGCTCGGGCTGAACGCCGATCCAGCAAGGTGGGCTGCCACCACCCCTTACATTCACCTCATCCTGAGCCAGTGGACTCTGAGACCTTCCAGGATACTCCTAAAGCTTAGGAAACAAGGGCCCAAACCAGCATTCCTCTTTCAAAGCCTTAGGCCTGAAACTTTAAACAGTAGCAATAACCAAGATACTTGTATAGGAGGTACACGTCATTATCATCTATAACATAGTATAGATTCCATACCCTGCCTTCCATCACCCTGAAATTATCATTTTTCCTGTCATCAAGAGCCAAAGGTTTTATTGAGATAATGAAACTCTTCATAGCTTTATTTATATTCTGTTTGATTCACCTTGTTGTTTCCATCTATTTAAATAAAAATGAATGCATTATTGTGCATTAAATATTGTTTTGGTAAATGCACCCCATCACATTAAGCAAGTGGCAAGGAAGGTACACTAAAAAGCCTGACCATGTTTTCCACCCACTCTGCCTCTTGAAAGTAAGACATGAAGTTTGTACTTGGGCCTTTAATAGCATTTGAATAATTAATCTACAGTTTTACTGCATGCATCAATGCAAATTTCAAATAATAAGCATTTTCTGGGAAACTGTAGATGAAGCACTTTTCTGACAGCCCAGCAGGCTAAAAATGTGCTGGACTTGAATGCAAAATGAATAGTTCTCTGAGCTCATCAGGGACATTATAAGAAGTGCTCATTGAAGCTGGGCTGTCTTTAGTGCCTGTTACACTTTATGGGAAATTACGGTGCATCTGAAACAAAACAAATGAATATCAGATGCAGCCAAAAAAAAAAAAAAAAAAAGCAGCAGCAACAACAACAACTGACCCCTGGAGGAAAGCTGACAGGAGCTGCAGCGAGCTGTGACGTGTGGTTCAAGTGCTCCGAGGGCTTTTGCAACAGCAAGGAGCTCGAGTTGATTGGTGTGGAGGGCCCTCTCTTGGCGAGACCATAATCCACTGATCACGAGTGGACCACAAAGGGCTCCCCAGCCAAAAAGACATATCCCATAGTGACTGTCAAGGACGGGTGGGGAGCCCCAAAATTAAGCCCCTTTAGGCAGTTGTTCAGGACTGTCCACCAGTCCAGAGACCACTGCACTGAATCTGTAAGAAGCAGGAAGCAAGTCTGTGTGGGTCTGTTTCCGGGTTCAGAGGAACCATGACTGTAGTGCTCTCATGCGGAGGCATGCTAATGGGGTTACCACAGTGCCCAAGGGGGCATTGGATGTCAGTTGCTCAACATTGGGAGCTGGTTCCCAACTACTGTGCAGGGTGTCACAAAGTATCTTCTCTGTCCACTGGTAGATAGGCACAGGCTAGAGTGAAGTCAGGAAGTTCCCCTATGAACTGCCTTGTTTCAACCGTCTCCCAGAAGGTGACAAAAACCTAGTGATGATATTCCAAGCTGAACCCCAACAAATCAACACAGCCCGCCACATGGCCAACTGCAGCTCCAAGGCCATGGCGGCTGCCATTTCTCTGAGGCAGGATTTTTCTTTCTTGACCTACAAGCCAAGAGATTCCAGAAGCACCAGGGCTACTGTGATTTTGGCTCTGAGGTGGTGATATGAGGAAGCTACGAAGAGCCAGTAAAGAAGCAGGGCATTATATAGAGGTGTGAAAATAAGTGTCACAAAGGTCTATTGTGGAAATCCAGTGGAGGAGGAGAAGAATGGAAGAGAGTGTAACCATTCTGAATTTCTTTGGGCAAAAATGTAGCAATTTACATCCCAAAGGTCTAGTCGTAGTCGGTCGATGGCCTTCATCCTTCCTGGGGACTGTGAAATACCTGGAGAAGAAGCCAGTGTTCCCTTGAGCAAGAGTGATTTTTTTCCCTATCACACCCTTGCTTAAGAGGGTGGTGATTTCTTCCTTTAGAATACAAGTGGGGCAAGTGGAATGGAAGACTCCCACAGGAGGGGTGTTTTTGAACTCAATCAAATAGCCTTAGGCAAAGATAGGAAGTACCCACTTGTGGTGGTGATGAACCTCCAGGCAGCAAGGACAGGTCCATTTGGATTGGTCGTTGTTGTTGTTTAGCCCCCATATGGGTTGGCAGTGTTTGCCCTGAAAAGATCTCCTGGGATGGAAGGAGAAGTATTAACTCAGTTTAGAAATTCAGTTTGGAGCCAAGTCAGGTTGGCAATTAGGTGACCATTGGTGGAGGCCGATGAGGATTGGGATCCCATTGCCAGGCAAGTGTCTTCATTTTGTAGACGTGTAGACGTGGTTGTAGACTGTGGATATGCTGAACAGGCCCTCGCCATCAAACAGTAGGTCCTCCACTCTGGCTTCTTAGTGAAGCCCTATGGTGTGGAGCCATGCATGGTGCCTCAGAGAAATGACAGCCGCCATGGCCTTGGAGCCGCAGTTGGCCATGTGGCGGGCTGTGTTGATTTGTTGGGGTTCAGCTTGGAATATCATCACTAGGTTTTCACCTTCTGGGAGACGGTTGAAAAGGGTTGCTGCCTTTTCCCATAGAAACTGTTGGTAGGCTGCCATTCAGGCCTCACAGTTTGCCACCCGAAGTGCTAGAACAGTAGTGGAGTATAATCTATATCCCAAGTCTCACTTTCTCCCTTCTGAGTCAACAGGGGCAGAGTGGGTGTTTTGCTTCAGTTTAGATTGAGATGATTTCACCATTATCCAGTTGGCATGGGATGTTTTTTTGAAAATGAAGGAGTAATCCTCCTCCTGAACCCCATATAGATTTTCAATTTTCCTGGACATGGGCGGAAGAGTAGAGGATTTCACCCAAGATTGTTTGATAATGTGCAGGAGTATTGGAAACATAGAAATGGTAGCTGATGGAGCTAAGTCTGGTTGCACCCTTTTGAACATCGGGTTCATGACCAGGACTGGCGGGGCCTTGATCTCCAGTCCTAGGGATTTTGCCATTCTAAGAATTTGTTTTACATATAGTCTGAAAGAGAGAGGCGATTTTGATCTCCAACAGTGGCATCTGGAGAGGTGGTTGAAGCCACTACAGACAATGGGGAGGACAAGTGGGAGAAATAGTCATCCTATGCTGAGGAAGGATAATTAACTGGTGTCTCCATAGTAGGGACCAGTGACAGTTGGATAAGCTGAACCACCAGTAGGGATTGTGTTTCTGGGAGTTTTGTTAGGATCATGTCCTGGGGGAAAAAATACAGTAATGTCCTGAAAAAAAGGATCATGTCCTGAAAAAAAGGACATGTTATGATCATGTCCTGGGCATGTTTAGCCTTCAGAAAAGAAGACTGGGGGAAGATGTGATAGTGTTCTTCAGGTACCTGAAAGGTTGTCACACAGGGATACTTTAACTCAGGGCATGTTTAGCCTTCAGAAAAGAAGACTGGGGGAAGATGTGATAGTGTTCTTCAGGTACCTGAAAGGTTGTCACACAGAGGAGGGCCAGGATCTCTCAGGGATGCTTTAACTTGGATTCCTGCAATGAGCAGGGGATTGGTTGATGTCCTTAGAGACCCCTTCCAACTCGAGTATTCTATGATTCTATGATTCTAAGTTAGCTGGCAGGGGAGGGCAGAGAGTGAGTGGTATGCTCGCAAAGCTTGATGCCATGGTGGTTTGCAGTAACTATGTGTCAGGTGGTCTAGATACTATATGAGGAGGTGTTTCCCAGTTAGGAGGTGCCTTAGGTCTTTCTATATAATGAGAACGAGAGTGTTAATGATAATGGTGTTGCTAGGCATCTCTTGCCCTGTACTCATGGTATCTTTTGGACGGAGATCAGTACCATCATGGCGGTGAATGGTCCTCATAATAGTAGGGTGGAGACCTACTGAAGCAGGATGATGTATGGTCCTCCCATGGCTGGTGATATTGGAGAAAACCTCCTGAGGAAGCTGAAGAGGCTGGTGAGGTTTGTTGGTATCTAAGAGATCTATTCTTCTGAGGTAAGTCTCGAGGATGGTACAGTTCCAGTGAGAAACATTCCCTGGATTCATCCTCTGATACTGAACCCAGACACTGAATGTTGTCTGGGAAGTTATGGTCCTGTTGGAGTCACAGTTTCTCTAGGATCAGTGTGGGAGGTCACATAAGAGTTAGAGGAGCCGTTGGTACTGAGGGCAGCTGCTTTGTAACTGGTGTAGGCTCATTGTCCAACTCTGTCTTAGAAGCATTCTTAGAAAAGTCCACCCTGTGTGCCTCTCCAAGGCAGAGAAGACAGTTGGAGTGTCCGTCAGTCAAAGGTATCTTCCTGCCACAGGAGGTATACTTTTTGAAGAAGGCCTTGGAGGCCATGCACCCAGTAGGGGCAAAGTAAAAGAGAGAAGAGAACTCAGAGAATAGGAAAGAAAGACAGGAAAGAAAAAAGGAGAACTCTGCTCAGCATCCCTGCAGGGGGATGATGAGCAATTTTGGAAAATATTAACCATGAGGTGGGGAACATTCCAAATGCTTCTAGTCGCTGCAGAGGATAGAACTGAGAGGCAGGCAGGAACCATGCCCAGAGCATGTGCAGAGGAGGTGAGTGGGACTCCAACTTAAAACTCTGTTCAGCCCTAGAATGTTAAGCAACATGCAGGCACATAGCCCATATGTGTGAGTCACAGAAACCACGAAGAACAAGTGGGATACAGTCATCTCTGCATACAAACTCTATAAGAAAGACAGGGAAGTGTGAACTGGGTGTGATGTCACTCTGTTCAGCAAAGAGGGCATATTATCAAACAAACTAGAACCTCAAAAGGGACAGACACTTCCACAGAATCACTTTGGTGACAATACCAGTCCTCAGAGGTACTGCGAACATGCCATTGCCCCCTGACCAAAATTCCCAGGGTGATCTTGAGATGGAGAATGAAACCAGAGAGGCATGCAAAGAAGAAAATGTTGCAGTAATCAGTGACTTCAATTCCCTCATATAGAGTGGATAAATGTATGTTCTGGACAAGTCAAAGAGATAAAAGGAAAAGTAAAGAGGATCAAATATCTCTAGAATGCTTGGGGGTTTACTCAAAACCACAATAATAGAGAGATTCAGCTAGAATGTACAGTAATACCTTGGATTGCAAGTAACTTGGTCTGAGAGCGTTTTGCAAGACAAGCAAATTTTTAAAATAAATTTTGACTTGATAAACAAGTGACGTCCTGCTGGATGGGAGCCAAGCCCGGGACTCAACTCGCGGGGCGCTCCCTGGCTCAGCTTGCGAGAACACGAGCCGAGCTAGGGAAAGGTAAGTCGAGCAGAGCTCGGGGGGGGTCGAGCCCAGTGAATTCGCTGAGCTTCCACCCCCTTTCAAGCTCCACACACATCCCTAGTTGGAGACTATGGGAGAAGTGTGGAGGTGATCTTCGCCTCCGCACTCCTTTTATCTTTGATTGGATTGAGGATTATGGGCAGCCACATTGGATGGCCTTGTAAGTCAGATTTTATACAAGTTTCCATTATGCAATCATTATTTTTATTCCAATTGTTGTTGTTTTTTTGCCTTATAACTTTACAAAGCCTTTCCTCCTTACAATGTTCGCAATACATCATAAGGTTGCACCTTGTCTTGCTCTTTATCATTCCAAGACCAAGACATAACAAAAATAGACCATTTTCATTACATTGTTTGTTTTCCTATCTAGCCTCTCTAATTCTAATACTATTTGTGAGTTTCAACATAAATACCAATGTTCATCTCATCATCAATCATTGTCTTATTGATGGGATGTCTTTTTGCTTTCATTTGTAACTGATTGCAATTCAAGTGACCATTAGCAAATTAACAATCATTTCCCAATCTTCTTGAGGAACCTCATTCTTCACATATCCAAGAAGAACAATGAAAGGATAATAGGTCAGATTATAGCCTGTCATTTCATTGAGATTTTCTAGTATCCTTTCCCAAAAGCTATTAATATTTGGACAATACCAAATTATTGTTTTCCAAGGTTAATAACAGTTGCTCTCAGAATGAGAATAATATCAAGCAGTGCAACTTTAGAGTTGCCTTCCAGGAACAAAGATAACAATTTACTATTATACAACACTTTAAAAAGTAAATACCTTATGCGAATCAACAAGATCTCTGTTCTTGGACCTAGAGAGCCAAGGGATAGGGGACCTCCAACCCACAGGCCAATGTGGGCCTGGGGGGTCTCCCACTGGCCCATAAACTTCTTTTGCTGTTAAGAGAGTAATTAAATGCAATTAATCTTTAAATAGTCTGCAAAGAATTGAGCTGTACCTTGCAGGCATGAGGGCTGTTGCATAGAATTGAGGTGTGCATTTTGCAGGCATGAGAGCTGCGGCACTGGGACTTACTCTTGAGCAGAGTTGCTTAGAATTGAGCCGTGTTTTGTATGCTGGGTGGGAAAATGTCCAAATAGGTAAGAATTACATCTGGCCAACTTTGCTTTCTCTGTCCTTGGCCCTGCCCTCTACCTTTACCCCACCCAGTGCTGGAATGTCCCACCCCACCCCCGAGACCCTTCCCAAAGTGGAATTCAGCCCCTGGGCCAAAAAAGGTTGCCCTAGCCCATTGCAGGGGAGGGTTGCAGACCGTCTATCCCTCCCTCCTACAAACCAAGTAACCATTTGTTCGTTTTGAAGACTGATACATTGCCTCCCTCACAATTTTTCTCTGTTTTGTGAGTCCTCCTCCTTCTCTCTCCGATAGTTCTTTGCTGCTTATAAAGCTGAAGCTGCCTCTCCTGTTTGCCACACACCTCTGGTTTCCTGCTCCCACCCTTATCCAGTTGATCTGGGCTTAATTCCAATGAACTACCATGGGCAGGAAGGCGAATCATATCAGTCTTAGACTCACCACAGTTGCTGTGCAATAATTAGAGTAATACAACTGAAAGAGAAAGTGTAAAGTGATGCACGTTGAGATCTGAGCTAGCAGCAACTGACCCAGAAAGAGATCTTGGGGTTGTGGCGGGCAGCTCAATAAAAATGTCAACCCAGTGTGTGGCTGCTGTGAGAAAGGCAAACTCTGTGTTAGACATAATTAGGAATGGAATTGAAAATAAAACTGCCAAGATCATACGGCCCTTATACAAATCTATAGTGTGACCACACTTAGAAGTTAGAATACTGTGTACAGTCCTGGTCACCGGACCTAAAAAAGGACATTGCAGAGTTGGGAAAAGTGCAGGAAAGGGCCACTAAAATGATCAAGGGGCTGGAGTAACTCCCCTATGAGGAAAGGTTGCAGCAGCTGGGATTGTTTAGATTAGAAAAAAGGCGAGTAAGGGGAGATATGATGGAAGTGTACAAAATTATGCATGGTGTGGAGAAAGTGGACAGGGAGACATTTTTCTCCCTCTTTCATAATACTAGAACCAGGGGTCATCCCATGAAGCTGATTGTTGGGAGATTCAGGACAGATGAAAGGAAGTACTTCACACAGAGCATAGTTAAACTATGGAATTCACTTCCACTGGATGTAGAGATGGCCACCAATTTGGATGGCTTTAAAAGTGTGAAGAAAAGAGCCTTTGGGGGGGTTCACACACACACACACACACACACACACACACACACACACACACCTCATGTGTGAACCGGCTGGGGTGAGGTGTGCATAGTTAGCGTGTGGAGAAAGGGGCCCTTGGGGGTTCCTGCACGCACGCACGCACACACACACACACACACACACACACAAACACGCCTCCTCATGTGTAAGCCAAGTGGGGCCAGTTGAGGGGGCTGGGAGGAAACGAAAGCCTCGGATAGGGCTTTCATATGTAAATAGCTCAAGCCATGAGGCATGACTCATGAGCCTCCCTCATCCTGACTGGCCAGGTGAAGTTCAATCTAATTGGCTGAGAGGCAGCAGAGTTACAAGGAGGAGGGGAGGGGGGGGAAGGTATATTTCCCAAAGCATGGGTTTTGGTCTTTGTTCTACCCAGCTGTGGTAATGGCGGTAAGCCAAGGACCCCAGGCAGCTCCTGGTGAAATTAGCTGGATTGAGGGCTCTAGTAAAGGCAAGCCTTGTGGGAGTTTTACCCATCTCGGACCTTCGGGTAGGTGTGGTAATCTCCCTCGGGCAGCGAGGCTGTGCTGGATTTAACCCTTGAAGAGAACGCCCTCAAGTAACAGGTGTGTGCCTGAGAGATCTTAAGGAATCAGGTTTTCTTGTTTTTCAGCTTTACTGTGTACTAACGCGTCTCTCTCTTTATTTTGTGTGCTTCTCTCATTTCCCTAATCTTGTTGTAAAATGCTACCAGAATAAACCTTGTCCTGGTTTTACCCTACATGGGTTTTGTAGTACTCTGTGAGTTCAGTATCTAAATCCAGGTTACAGAATTGAAGGCGAGTCCCTCAACAGAGATCCAAGTAGGATTGCAGACAGCTGAGGCTGGCAATCTGGTACCTTGAGATCTCTGGGGGTCTTGGTTCCTTTGGAGTAGGAAAGGGTGGGGGTGTGGCAGGGCCAGCCAGCCCCCCTTCCTCCACAAAAAGGGGATTGGACTAATTCGTGGAGAAAGGCATTGGTGGCTACTAGTCCTGATTGGCTATGTGCTTCCTCCAGGGTCAGAGGCAGTATGCCTATGTGCTCCAGTTGCTGGGGCACAAGAGTGGGAGAGTGCAGTCGCACTCATGTCCTGCTTGTGGGATCCCATGGGCAGCTGGTTGGCCACTGTGTGAACAGAATGCTGGACTAGATGGACCTTTGGTCTGATCCACCATGGCTCTTCTTATGTTCTATGGGAAGCTCAATATAGATTTCATAGATCATAGAGTTGGAAGGAGCCTGCAAGGCTATCGAGTCCAACCCGCTGCTCAATGCAGGAAACTAAAGGAGGGGGTCTCCCATCCAAGTAATAACCAGGCTTGACCCTGCTTAGCTTTCCACACTCAGACAAGCTGAGCCAGCATAAGCCACAGGCCTGTATATCTAATGAAAGATTGGATATTAAGCTATATAGCATATATAAGGTGTTTTACATACACACACACACACACACACACACACACACACACACCTACAAGAGAATAGGCATGTGTACTTGCTTGGAATTTGATTAGGCATTTGAAGGGTTTCCATACAGGAAAGGAAATGAATGTAAACCATGGTTCGCCATCATATCTTTTTTAAAAATTAGGATTCTTGTTCAATGCATTTCCTTTACTTTCTGTTTCCTTTATGAGTTGCCTGTTCTCTTTGATACTACTGTTCTACCTGTACGGCCGCTATCAATAAAAAATACTTGCTTGTTTTCAAAAGCTCTAAGAGCAGTGCAATACCACATGTTTGAAAGCCCACCGCCTACTTAGCCATTCCACATCATTACTGGAGCTGGTATAGGGCAGATTGAGGGTATCCCTGGGGTCAGAGAGACTAGAGGGATCAGAGCCTTTCCCGAGGACATACATTCCTCAAGAACTTCTCCAAAGGCAGTTCCATCCTGGGAATAGGTCAATATATTATAAAGAAGTTGTAGAACATCTGAGGAATAGAACAGAGAAGGTTTGTAAGAACGCACAAGGCCTTGTGTAAAACAGGTGCATAAATCTCCTCAGGTGGCTGTGTTTCATGATGTTCAGTTTCCTAGTTTCTTAAAGGAACCTCCATTTTATGCTCCTCTCTGAAGGACCTGGGTGTTGCTGTTTCTGTGATTCTTCCCATGTTGTTTCCATGCAGGGACTGCTACATATAAAGTATTCTATCTCTGATATTGCCATTAACCACCACAAAACTAATATATCCCCACAAGGGACTGGGCGTGACTGCATGACATCTGAAACACCCATGGGGTGGAAGACTTACGCATACCAAGACTAACATCAGGCAGTCATGGAGAAGTGGCATGATCTTCAGTGGAGGCTCTTGTCTGGGCTCCTTTGCCAGGAGAAGCTTATAGTGTAGGAATTAGATAAAGGGCCTTCTCTGTAGGTTAAAAACATACTTATTTTCCCAGGCATTTCAAAGTGTTATGCTGGTTGATTTATTTTTCTCTGCTGTTTTTATGCTTTTGAGTTGTTTTAATTGTGATGTTTACTGTATTATATTGTGGCATATTTTGGGTTTATGTCTCTTTTATACAACTCTGATATCTTAGGACCTAGGATGAAGGGTGGGTTAAAAATATTTTTTTTCATAAATAATAATAATAATAATAATAATAATAATAATAATAATAATAATAATAATAATACAAAATAATGTATGCTGTTCCAAGGTACACATAAAATGAGTATAACCAGGGATGGGGAAAATTATTTTCTGGTCCATGTCATTTCACATGCTTTTACCCATAATTCCATTCCATTTCTGCATTAATCTATGATTTAAAAATATATATATAATTCATTCCAATGTGTATTTCAATATGTATTTTCTCTCAAATACACACACGTATTTTCTCTCAAAATCTATGTTGAAATGTGCTATGTTTATATATTTTTTAATTGCCAAGAATTGTATTGCAATATTAGAAGTGCAAAATTTGGTGGAGAGCTGAAGTTCCGATCATACATTAGTGCATCAGATAATTCCGTATAGGAATTTTCAGAGCCTTTCCTCACCCATTAAGGGCAATCATAAGCCATGGGCAGCCCCATCCAATGTGGGTGCCTGTAACCCTCCGAACTCAGAGGATTTGGGGCATACAATGGAAGGTGGGAGAAGCACGGCAGCTAGGATTGCCTCCATGCTCCTCTTGACCTCAAAAACATTTAGATGGCCGATTTTGGCTGTCTAAATGTTTTTCCTCTCCTCACAACACGAGAAGGAGAGGCTGAGGCACCAGCTGGATTTGTCAGATAATGGTGGTGCCTCTCTGCCCCTGGGAAGGCCCCCCCATGCGAGAACTGAAGACGGTCTTCCATCTTTGGTTCCCAGCCGGCATGGAAAGAACCGCGCCAGCTGTGAGGTGGGCAGGCAGATTCACCACTGGGATCTCAGAAGGGATTTCCAAGGTCGCAGTGGGGAGTCCGACCTAGCCTGTGGCCCCCCAGACAAGCTCGGAGGGCCATAGGATTGCACCCTAATGAGCTTAAATACTGATGACTTGTGGATAGCTGAAGTAAGAATTGTTTCAATGGTTCAAGCCAAGTTTAGTGTAAAAATAAATGGTAAGATTCCCCCCCCCCTTTTGGTACAGGACACGCTCTCGCTGCAAATCTAAGCTCAATATTTAAATGATCTTTTTTTCAGACTTTGAAATTTCATCAATTTTTGGAATGTTTAAATTTAAAGGTTAAAAGTTTGTTTGGAGGGGTATCAGTATTGTGGACAATTTTTAAGGCAACACAAAGTGACACAAAGGTACTTGGAAGTCTTTGCAAAACCACATTTTTATCACCTTTTTTGGCCCTATTTTAGGTGGCCAGTCACTTCATCCAAGTAGCAAGGGCCTGAATTTGGTCCAAAAAATTCAGAACCCTCTCTAAATCTCATATAATAATACATACCAGAATTTCCCAACGTACAGTAATACCTTGGATTGCAAGTAACTTGGTCTGAGAGCGTTTTGCAAGACAAGCAATTTTTTAAAATAAATGTTGACTTGATAAACAAGCGACGTCTTGCAAAACAAGTAACCGCTCGCCTTGAGCAGGTGTAGTTTGGCCGAAATCGGCCCCGCTCATGCCCACCAGAGACTCACTTTGATATAAGAGTGTTTTGGATTACAAGCACGGTTCCGGAACGAATTATGCTCTCAATCCAAGGTATTACTGTATGTAAGATACATACAGGGAAGAGGTTCCAGTTTAATGTGTAACACATGTAATTTGCACCTAGACATCAAATCATCATTTAAAAACAAAAAAACAAACAAAAAAATTGCTCGATGCAGCTCCTTAGTTAGCTTCACATAATGAGTGAATTACAATTTGATAAGTACCGTAGGCAGGATAATCATAATGAACTATGGTGAGAAAAACATAGCTTGAGCCACCCCCTAAGTGTTTTCTGGTTTTCTGGCATGATATAGCTTGCCACAGAGTACTGTGAATCCTAGGTGAAATACAGCTGGTAAAATGAAAGCTGGCACCTTTGATGGATGAGAACATACTCCCTAATGAGGAATTCACTCAATCATAATGACAATGGGTCACGGTACTTGGCTTTTACTGACCACTGCACTGCAACTTAAGAATGTGGGGGAACCTTTTATCTACACAGCACATATCATTTATTATTAGAAAAGCACAGGAATAGATTGGGTTTTTGAGTCAACAAACCTGCCACACACACGTCAGGTACAAAAACAGTCAGCAT
The DNA here is from genome assembly GCA_021292165.1 of Shinisaurus crocodilurus. Lineage (NCBI taxonomy): Eukaryota > Metazoa > Chordata > Lepidosauria > Squamata > Shinisauridae > Shinisaurus > Shinisaurus crocodilurus. The sequence goes on from CM037889.1 coordinate 9,718,974, forward strand.
TAGGGCAGATCCCATGGAATTCATGCACTCCTGAAGGTAGCAAGAAGAACAGTTCTATTTAAAGGAGGAATTTATTTGGACAGGCTTATACACCGTGCTCAAATAAAATGTAGAGGAGTGTGTGTGTGTGTGTGTGTGTGTGTGTGTTTTACTATGGTTTAAAAGTTTTTATATGGTACTTCAGTTTTCAGTATTTTTTTGTGCCCAAGTGCTTTCTGGAAATTCGAAATGAACTATCACAGGCACAGCACCTTTTCTAAGAATTCTTCCCCACATTACTTCCTCCATCATCCCAATCATCATACAAGAACAAGGGGGAGAACTTAGCAGTGGAAGTCTGTACAAGAGGGTGGAAATATAGACATGTGGGCATTTCAACAGATATGTATCTGGCAGATGTTGAGATCAAACACATGATACATTCAACATCAGCTTAAGTCAAGGCTTCTAAGCAGAGCAATAACAATATCAATCTCAACGATAGTCAACATGAAGCTTACCAGGCTCGTTCTACAGTCAATTCAAGATGGTGTAAGTGCTGCATGAGATAACTCCCAATTCCTTGTGTTTAGAATCCCCTTTATATACTCTTCAGAGCCCATCAAACATGTTGATTATTTTACTACATTAATTTATATTCAATTAAACTACATTCCTAAGGGTACATTTCTATTTAAATCAACTTATGTCTAGATAATAATGTTGAATTTCAAACTTCTCAAGATAAATGATTATAACAACATACATATAAATTCTCTGACTTGTTACAGGCGTGTTTGTGACACAAGAATTATTTCTTTGACTGTGTCCTGTCTTGTGACTATATCGTCTCAAAACATGTCTTGTATTTATGATTTGGGAAGCTCCCTCCTATTACGTTATCTGATGCCATATCTGGCCTTATTATCAAGCTAATTGTTTATGATTACCCTATTTTTATTTTTTTTATGGTTGTGATGTTGTGAGGGAGATGTTACTATAAATCTAATATGGTTACTGACCTCCTGGTGCCGCAAGTGCAAAACCTGGCACCTATTATCTGGATTCCTTTCTTATCAGTACAGAGTACCAACGATGAGCTTAATTGAGATATCCATCACAATCCCAAGATACCTTCCCTGGCCAGTCACCTACAGGTCAGACCCCATCAGTGTGTTTGTGAAGTTAAGATTTTTTTGGCCCTGGTGTGTATCTCTTTATACTTGTTGACACTGAACCACATTTGCCATTTTCATCATATTCCCCCAATTTAGAGAGATCCTTTTTGAGCTTTTTGCAATCCATTTTCATTTTAACCATCCTAAGTAATTTTGGAGCATCAACAAATTTGGCCACCTCACCGCTCACCCCTAACTCCAGATCAAGTTCACAAGTTAAAAATCACCAGTTTGAATAGAGTTAAAACAAGCACCCATCTGAAAACAGATCCTGAAGCAGAGTCCAAACAGCCCTGGCCCCCATGAGGGTCGAGATTTTTAAAAGTCTTGCTGCACCATTCAGATTCCAACTTCTGCCTTCATTTCACCCCCCCCTTCTGTTTCAGAAGTCAGCACAAGGTGTTCATCATCATCATCATCATCATCATCATCATCATCATCATCATTTTGCATCCTTTGCTGAGGTCCCTGCAAATAAGTGGGATTGTGTGCAATTACTCAAACATTTTTGGTCCTCAAGTTGCCAACAGTGACTGAAATTCGACAGCATTCAATTCTTTTTTACTGTCATACTTGATCCATTCCTCTGTGCTTATATAAGCCATCTAGAAGTGGGGCTCTTAATTCTATTTCCTCTTTCACCCTGTCCTGAAAGCTTCTGAAGACTCAGTCCCAGTTAAAAGCAGCCAGTGATCACGGAGGCAATGGAACTGGGAGATTGCAGCCAGTACATTGTTTCTGAAACGTTATTTATTTCAGGCAATGGAACTGGGAGATTGCAGCCAGTACATTGTTTCTGAAACGTTATTTATTTATTTAATTATTTATTGCCTAAATCCTCCAGGGAACTCCAGGGATTGCATATAATGATGGCTCTATGCCAATTGGAAAGAACTTATGTTTGTTCAAGATGGGGCACCTGATTTTCACCAATCAGCACTAACCATTGCAGCTCCCACCCCCACTGCAGATACCCATTGCCCCTCCACATTCCTGATGGCTGGGGGACTCTCTCAGTACAGAATATACAGAATATGTCATAAGTGTGTGTGTGTTTGAGGGATATTGAAAATCCGATGCCTTGCCTTGCGCAAGCAGAAGCGCTTTCCACTGGTGCAAAGCCACCATTAAATAAAATCCAAGGTGACGTACATGGTTCTCCTTCCAATGTTATCCTCATAACAACACTGCAAAGTAGGTTAGACTGGCCCCACATCACTCAGAAATGTTTCACGTTGCAAGAGCTACTATAGAGCACAGTTTCAGGAACCTCGAAATATTCATATATAGATTGTTCGAAGAAGCCACCATGATCCCTTTCCTCCAAACCAATGGAATCTTAGTTCAGCAGCCCTCATCTGATTTCTGAGGCTTCAACAGACATAACCCACATTTCTAACCTGCTCTGTGCAGTCATGTGGGAGTTATTAGTTGTCAGATTCCAGTAACTGCAAAGTAGTAGTAGAAGAACAATTCAGCATCTATAGTCCAAAGAAAATATCAATGGCTGGCAGTAACAAGCAATTCAGAGCAGGCCTTCAGCACTTGCTGACTTTCCAAGGCCTCCAACTGGAACGCAGAACTAACACATTTTCATGTCCATGTTACAGTCATCAATCAAGCCTCCTTTGACAACGGGAGTTGGAACAGAGAAAATTAGGCTGTGCTTATTAAACCTTAATTATACTTTGTATGGAGACATTCTCACATTAGCAGTCACCACAGTCATGTCTGGCTGATCAGGCCTACGCAGGGAGGGAGGGGGCAGAGAAGCAGATGACAGGCAATTACAGCGAAACAAGTGGGGCCTGCTACAAAATGCTTCAGCATGTGCCCAAACCCTAAGATGCCTAACCTGTTCAGGACTCCAGCAAGCCATGATCAGAAGCCTTGCTTGGACCTTGCAAGTGTGTGTGTGTGTGTGTGTGTGTGTGTATGTAGTTTCAGGAGGAGGGAAGTCAAAAAGGACAACTATTTTTCTACCTCCCCACCCTTCCTGTGGTGTGCTATATAGTGCTACAGAGGGCTCAGGTTTGGGACTGGCTGCCAGACTAGCAAGGGGATGGACACAGTTCTGGAGAGAGGAATCCGTCTCCTTTCCCCTTTTCTTCCTCTTGACATATTCCTGTACAAGACAGGGAGGAAGGGTGTTTTTCTTTGTTCTTGTTTTTTTCCAGAGATGGTGAGAATTTTGTTTCAATTCAGTTTTGATCAGAATTTACCGGAGTTCACAAATTTCTTCATATTCGGGACAGAAAGAATGAGAGATTTTAATAATTTGAAAATGGAAGAAAGTGAAGCGGACAGATCCATTCATCCCTGGGCTTTTAACCACATGACATTCACCCACCCAACTTGCAATCCCGTGCCTGAAAGATAATTGCTATAAGGTATTTGGGGATTGAGTGGGGGAATTCCCTCTTCTTCTCCACCCCACCTCTGGTCTCCTTCTCCCCCCCCCCCCTCAATTGGCTCATCAACATTCCATGCATCACAGTAGCTCACGGGTCCTTGTCAGCCTGGGGTTTGTTGAATAGGTTTTTTTTTTAGAGATAAAAATTATTTTAATTTACAAACCTCTATAATTTTATGTACCTAAGGACTCCCCTGAGTATGTAGAAACTACTACCCTACTGGCCTCATTTTGCTTCCAAACTGATAGGCACTCAACCACCCAAGTTTGCTATTAGATCATTACTCTAAAGGCAAGAACACAACAAGACATCAGCTACACTCTCTATATGAGTTTGCAGATCTCATTCTTCAGTATGGCAGTCACAAATATCCAAGGTAGTACAATTTGTTTGTAGACATAGTTTAAAAAGTAAGCATACATTCAATGTAGTACAGCTATGACTTAGGACGCAATCTTATGCACAGTTACTAGGGATAAAGCTCCACTTAAATAAGTTGGACATCTGGGTAATCATACATAGGATTTTGCTGTTAATATTAAATAAATAATCCTAGCAGTAGCAGCAGCAGCAGGAGGAGGAGGAAATTATCTGGACTTATTCTAGGTATTAGTCAGATGTCAGGATAATGTGTGATCATCATCATCATCATCATCAGGCGATCACTCGTGACCGAGTAAGATTGTCTTCCGGGATAAAAGGAGGAAATGCTAAAGAAGATTGTGTAGACTCTAGCGATGGGTCCGTAAGTGACTGTGGAGGCCAATTCTAGATCCACACAGCTTCCCACAGTGAGGACACAGGTTACCAGATAGAAGATGGTCCTGTAAAGGATTCATTTGACGTGCTTTTCGCCTAGCACGTTTCTCCCTTTCACCTTGCACTCGGGCTTCTTCAAAGTCCATGGAACCTTTGTGAAAGGCCAACCTCCATTTAGATCGTTCATGGGCCAGAGCTTCCCAGTTTTCGATGTTTATATTGCATTTTTTTAGATTTGCCTTATGAACATCTTTAAACCTCTTATATTGACCACCGATATTCCGCTTTCCATGCTTGAGTTGGGAATAAAGTAACTGCTTTGGGAGACGGCAGTCAGGCATGACCAACAACATGACCGGTCCACTGAAGTTGGCGTGAAGGATCATTTTTTCAACGCTAGTAGTCTTTGCTTCTTCCAGTACACTGACATTTGTTCGCCTATCTTCCCAAGTAATTTGCAGGATTTTCCGGAGGCAACGTTGATGAAACCTTTCAAGGAGGTGGAAGTGACGTTTATAGATAGTCCATGTTTCGCAGGCATACAATAAAGTTGGTAATACAATGGCTTCATAAACCAGTGTTTTGGTCTTCTTACAAATATCCCGATCCTCGAACACTTTATGTTTCATTCGAGAAAATGCGGCACTTGCGGAGCTCAGACGATGCTGGATTTCACTGTCGATGTTAGCTGTAACAGAAAGATAGCTGCCAAGATAGAGAAAATGATCGACATTTTCCAGTATTGTCCCGCCAAGCTGGATAGATGGCATCACCAAAGGATTGGCTTGCACTTGCTGATGAAGCACTTTGGTTTTTTTGATGTTAAGTGAGAGACCAAGTTTTTCGTATGCTTCTGCAAAAGCATTTAGGATAGTTTGGAGATCATCCTCTGAATGTGCGGAGACCACATTATCATCAGCATACTGAAGTTCCACAACGGAGGTTGTAATTACCTTACTTTTTGCTTTCAGCCTGCTGAGATTAAAAAGCTTTCCATCTGTTCGATATATAATTCCCACACCGGTGGGAAGTTTCCCCTCGACAAGATGTAAAACCATGGTGATGAAAATGGCAAATAATGTTGGGGCGATAACACATCCCTGTTTAACACCTGATCCCACTTTAAATGGAGCACCATGAGAGCCATTGTTGTCCAAAACCGTTGCCGTCATGTTGTCATGGAGAAGTCGCAAGATATTCACAAATTTATTGGGGCATCCAATTTTCATAAGGATAGTCCAGAGAGCTGTACGGTCTACAGTATCAAAGGCCTTAGCCAAATCGATAAATGCCATATAAAGGGGTTGATTTTGCTCCCGGCATTTTTCTTGGAGCTGGCGTGCAGTAAAAATCATGTCTACTGTCCCTCTAGAGGGGCGGAAACCATATTGAGTTTCAGGGAGGATCTCTTCTGAAATAGATAGAAGACGGTTTGCGAGAATCCTAGCAAATATTTTACCTGCGGTTGCTAAGAGAGAAATGCCCCGATAGTTTCCACAGTCTGTTCTATCACCCTTCTTAAAGAGGGTGATAATTATGGCATCCCTGAAGTCTTCTGGGATCTCTTCTCTTATCCAGATTTTTTCGATGAGTTTATGAAGATGTTGTACAAGTTCGGGGCCCCCTTCTTTAAAGATTTCAGCAGGAATCCCATCTGGTCCACTAGCTTTGTTGTTCTTCATTTGATTAATGGCTTTTTTTACTTCATCCAAAGTGGGGAGTATTGCAAGTTCCTCTTTAATTTGTTTTTGCGGGATTTGCGAGAAAATCTCATTATCCACCTTAGATTTACGATTTAAAAGGTCATAATAATGCTCTTTCCAACGCAGTGCAATAGACTCTTTGTCTTTTAAGAGTTTGGTGCCATCTTTTGATTGTAAAGGGTTTGTACCATAGGTTTTTGGTCCATAAATGGCCCTTGTGGCCTTAAAAAAGCCCCGTGCATCATGAGATTCTGCAAGTTGTTGAATTTCTTCAGCTTTCTTTTTCCACCAAGCGTTCTTAAGTTCTCTTGTTCTTCTTTGGACCTCAGCCTTTGCGCTAGCGTAGGTTTTTTTCTTGGCAGCGCAGTTAATATCATTTTGCCATATTTGGAAGGCTTTCCTTTTTGGTCAATTATATATTTAATCTCATTGTCATTTTCATCAAACCAATCCTGATGTTTCTTAGTTTCATATCCAATAGTTTGTTCACAAGCTGCAGTAATGGAGGTTTTCAGCTTAGACCAATGGTCCTCAATGTTGTCAGGAGGTTCCGTAGGTAGATGTTCCTTAAGAAGTGATTGAAGACGAGTTTGCTTAATAGGATCTTGAAGGACTTGGATGTTCATTTTACGCCTTGGTTTCCTTCCTTGAAGCCTACGTTGGGGAGCAATGTTGATAACCATTGTGGACCGGATTAGTCGGTGGTCTGTCCAGCAGTCGTCGGCACTCACCATGGCCCTAGTAAGAAGTACATCGCGGCGATCTCTATGTACTCCCTACTGGGAGTACATAGCTCCCGACGGCATTGCTCACAGGATTCATCGGAACACGCAAGCCCACTCACCACTTCAAGGTGACGATCCGGCGAGGGGAATGTGTGTGTGATATCACTTACGTAAATAACTTGTCTCTCTGCAATATATTTTAAAATATAATAAAAATGCTATTATATCAGGCAGAGTGATCCTATGGCCCCTGGACAGCGTCTGTAGCGCCAAATGGGATCATTCAGATATCCAGCTCCAAGGGCAGAAAAAAGCTTCAACCTCGGAGCTCGGGATCTGAGCTTGGATCCCCCACCCCCCCTCGCAGCCGGCACAGAAAGAACCAAATTGGCTGCATCTCCGAGGTCATAAGAGCGACCTCAGAGAAGGGGTGAAGAGGGTGTTCTTGTGGGCGGGGAGGTGAGGGGAGGAGACTGGGTCCACCGGAATATGACGTATCCTGGCGGCGCTCCAGCCTCCTTCCCTCCTCATCTGCTGCACCTCAGCTACATGGCCGAAATCAGCCTTCTAGCTGATTTGCAGGGTGCGAGGAGCACAGAGGCGAAGATCGACTCTGAGCTCTTTCCATCCCACATAGAAAACCCATAATATACATAATCCTCCGTGTTTGGAGAGTTACAGGTAGCCCATTGGATTGCATCTTTAATTAGCTAGTACTGCCCATTCCAATTATCCCTGAAGTCCTATACATTCTTATCAGGGAGCAAGTCCCATTGAACACAGTAGGACTTACTTCTCTGAGGAGGCATACATAGGATTGTGTTGTAAGTCCCGTCCCACAAAGTTTTCTTTAACAAAGTACAGACAAAGACACATATTACCGAAAGGAAGAGTATTAAGAACAATACACTTTTTAACAATATCCTAGGAAACAGTCATATTAAATTACAGAATTCATCAGCAAACTCAGATGTCCTGGCTTCCACCTAAAGAGAATTCTGTCATGTATTGAATAACTGGTCTCTAAGCTGCACATATTATTCAGTCATGGTTGTTGTTGTTTGGTATGCAGTTAATTTGACTTGTTTAATTAAATCCCAGATCTTATTTAACCATTTCTGCTTTATTGGCCTATTACAGTGCCAGCCAATCCTTGTGAAAAATTAATACTGAGCTCACAAAAAAGTATAATTCATTCTCACAGTACCTCAGTTATAAGGATCAAGATTCCACCCTCTATTATTCATGTAGGGCCAAAACGGACTTTACTTTCAATGTATGTCTGGCAGCCAGGGCTTTTTTTCTGGTGGAACTCACCGGAACTGAGTTCCAGCACCTTTTCTTCTATTAATTGCATTACATTTTAATCGCCATCTACTCCCGAGGAAATGTAATCCAAGAGTTCAGGTACCTTTTTCTCCAGAAAAAAAGCACTGCTGGCAGCTATGTATTTTCATTTTTACTCTAGAGTAGGTACAGGGGCATCAAGAACTGATCCCCCTGTACAAGTAGATACAAGATCTGTTCCGGGTCTTAAAAGCCCCCCACCCCCACCCTAGGGTCCCAATCTGAATTGGAGCTAGACACACATTAAATCTGCTCCTCTCTTCATTTTTCCCGAGTGCAATTCCATTAAAATAGATAAGAAAGCCACAAAGAATAATATAACAGTGTCATTCGGAAAGTTAAATCTTTAGTGAATTATAGTCATGTGGGATTTTCAGGTATTATCCATGTCTAGTCAAACAGCTGATATTACCTCAAATTATTATGCTTCCCTGAGCCCAAGGTTCTGATCATAATTTTGTTTCCATTTTAGCCTGTAACTTTTGTCAACATCACCCCTTAGTTAGTTTCAAATTATTATCATGCTCAGCACCAGGTTCATAAAGCAGTTTGCTGATTCAGCACAAGAGATTTTATATCAGAAAATTGGGTGGGGGCAGGGGGTGATGGCAAGAAAACACTAATGCCAACCTAGGCTACATTTTAAAAACTCACTTACAAAATCCTGATACTGTTTTCTTCACTCAGGTGAGCTTAAGGGGCTGATAATGGGGACTCTCAAAAATGCTGGTATGCACACCTCAGTCATTCTAGTGCCAGTGTTACCACAGAAAAGTTGACGCTTCAGGCAGAAGATTCCGGGGGGGACGGGACGGGGACACACCACCATCTTTCTGACTCAGTTCTCCAACTCTATTTATTTATTTGTTTATTTAAAAGAGTTCTATCCCAGAGCAGGGGGAAGGAAAGCTTATACAGTAATACCTTGGATTGCGAGCATAATTTATTCCGGAACCATGCTCGTAATCCAAAACACTCGTATATCAAAGCAAATTTCCCCATAAGAAATAATGACAACTCAAACGATTGGTTCCACCTCGTCTCGGAGGAAGGGGTTTGGGATGCCGCTGTCGCTGCTGATTCTCTTGAATCACCAGATGGGTAGTGGAGCCAACTGCTAGCAAAGGAAGTGAAGAGAAAGCAGCGGCGGCGGCGGCACCATGAGCCTCCCAGCGCCGGGCTAGAGAGAGAGAGTGCACGAAGGAGGGAGGGAAAGGTGTGTTTTGTCCGGGAGGCTCCTGCAGGGAGCCTAATCCATCGGAAAGGATTAACTTCCCCCTTGCATTTCTGTGGTTCCATTCTTCCCTGTTGTTGGCTTGGAGTGAGATCTTGCCTTTAAGTCACAGAGTGGTATGTGTTTTCTGTTTTGTTTTTTAAAATGAAGTTATTACAAGCAACATTTTATCTGTCCACTCAGAAATAAACCACCACTCCTGTCCCCAGAAACAAAAGTGATCCTAGGGAGTTTAGCCTAACCTGATCTGAAAACAAACACAACAAAAAACCCATTCTCCAGCAGCAGAATCAAACCCTGACTCCTTTTTCTTTTTCTTTCTATCTAAACTGTTTTAAGAACACCGCCTCCACGGGGCTCCCTGCTGGCTCGGCAAAGCAGTGGGAGGTTTCTAGCATAAATTTAAATTTGAAAGACGAGCAAGTCTCGCAACAGGAGCCACATGCGGCAGCTGCTCATGTTGTGAGACTTGCTCGTCTTTCAAATTTAAATTTATGCTAAAATTTTCCTCGTCTTACGAGAAGCTCACAAACTGGGTTACTCGCAATCCGAGGTATTACTGTATTTTTTTAAAAAAAAAAGGTGCAAAAGCATCTTCAATGGGCACTGTTAATCACATCCTCTCTCCACTGTGAAGACGAAGGGGAAAAGGAGCTTGGGTTAAAAGAAAAGGTTAATATGACTTAACAAGAGTAAGTGGCATCATGGCCTGACCTTATCCTCCTATAGGAGGACTCTTTTAGCACTGTTTTAAGTAGCTCAGTTGGTTCTCACTTGTGGATCACAATCTCCTCTTTATAAGATTAGCATGGCTTCCCACTGTTTACTTTCTACTGTGCCCTATGGTTGCGGCAGTCTTTTAATAACTTGGCCTCCTGATGGTAACTACATATTAAGAGCCTTGCTCTGCAAGCCATTTGATATGCATGGCTGGATATAAATCTTTCCAATTCCCAGGTCTGCAGCTCTCACCCTCAAACTGTTATGCTGATACAGCCCTTTTTCATTCCACACCGGTGGGTCTTCAACTCAAAATGGCGTTCGAGGACTGGATTGAGCATGATGCGAGATCTGTGTATCTGTCTTCTTTTGCTCTGTATACTTTCCTTCATGATTCCTTATTTAATTTTCCAAATGGATAATGGCCACTTTTAACTGAAAATATGCTACATTCAGGCAATTCAAACTGAGGCAATGGCCTTGCATGATGAGTGCATTTTCTGACTAAAAATGAATTCAGCCTGTCAAAAGGCCTCCACAAAGTTCAGTGCATGGATGGAAAAAATATTGAAGCCATGTGGGCTCCCTGCTGACGCCAGAACTTCTTGTCAGGCATTCCTTCACAGTCTCCTGAGTATGGCACTCAGGAAATCCCAAATCCAAGCAATGGCTTTGTCTTGCTTTAGATACACAGTGGGATACTTCTTTTTTTTTGAGCACTTACATTATATTTAATCTTGCTGCTTGCTTGCAGGCTCCAACGTTTAAAGATACAAAGTTAAGAGGAAGGAACATATGAGGACACAGAAGAATTATTTAGGTATTATAATTATTTTAAATAAACATCTTAGAATAAGCTTTCTTAACATTTTCACACAATACACAATTATTTGTTCGGTCTGACAAATTGTGGTGATGCCACTAGCTTAGATTGTTTTAAGGATTAGACAAACTTTTGGAAGGGTATGTTCATCACTGGTCACTAGTCGTGATGACTTAGGACGCAATCCAGTGGCCCTCCGACCTCGCCTGTGGGGCCATAGGATAAGTTGGACTTCCTGCTGTGACCTCGGAAATCCCTTCCGAGGTCACAGTGGTGAGTCTGATCGTGGAGCGCCCTCCCCCCCACCTCACAGCCAGAAGGTTCTTTCTGCACCAGCTGGGAACTGAAGCCAAAAGGACCATCTTTGGTTCCAAGCATGGGGGGGGGGGATGTTTCTGGGAACAGAGAGGAGAGGAGTGAGACACCGCCGTCTTCTGTTCTGTTGCATCCAGGTGGTGCCTCAGCCTCTCCACCTCGCAAGGAGAGCTAAAATATTTAGATGGTCAAAATTGGCCATCTAAATGTTCTTGAGGGTGAGGGGAGCATGGTGGTAATCCTATCCAGTGAGCTCCTCCCTCTTTCAATTGGATGCCCATAATCCCCCAAATTCAGCATGTTATGGGCACCCACATAGGATGGAACTGCCCCTTACTTATTTATTACTTATTTAAAAGTTTTGTATTCTTTAAAATATGTATAAGATTCATCACAGCTTCCAGGGTGGTTTACAAAAATAAAATAAACAAATAAAATATAATGATATGCTTAGAAAACAAAGATGCACAATAAATTTTATTTATGCAAAATAAAATATTTTATTAATTATTATTATTATTATTATTATTATTATTATTATTATTATTTTAAAAATAAATTAAAAAGCCTGGGCAAATAAAAATGCTTTTGGCTAGTCCCGTACGGATAATAATGTTGTTGTCAGGCAGGTCTCTCTGGGGAGAGAATTCTGCAAATCGGCCGCCACCTCTAGAAGGCTCTCTCTCTGGTCACCAACTGTCTTACCAAAGTCTTACCACAGATGGGGAATGGGGGGGGTGGGGTGGGGTGGAATTGGAGGAGATCATCTGAAGAGTACATTAATGCATGAACAGGTTGGTACAGCAGCAGACACTACTTCAAGTACCTAAGTATTAAGCAATATAAGGCTTTAAAGGTAAGCACTTGGACTATATGGAACCTCCAGGCTGAGCAGCTATATGCACTGAGGAGCAACAATGGGAAAGAGAGCTGAGGCATTCATGCCCAGCTTGTGGGCTTTTCATAGGTAGAGCTGTGTGCAAATGGCTACCTGAAATTCTCCACCTTATTTTGTGGGCAAAGAAATTGGGGAGAACCATTTCACCAAACTTCTCCAGGGAGAGGAGACATTCCCCAACAGTTTCTTGTGGCTGGGACTTACCATTAGCAATGGCATTGTTCCAGGGCATTGTGTATGTGAGAACGGCTGCTACAAACAATGATGGAGAATATTTGGAGAAAGTGGACTGCTTTTTTTTTTTTTTTTTGGAGGCAGGGATGATGACAAAAAGAAAAATCACAGAAATTTTCTCAGAAAACAAATGTCTTCTGAGACAGTTTGGCTCAGCATCCGGTTGGTCATTGTGGGAAGCAGGAAGCTGCCTTTGGCCTGATCTAGCTGGGCTCTTATCTCTCTTTAGGTGCAGTCCTATGCAAGTTTAGAGAGAGAGAAAGGCCTACAACTCCCACCTAGTGCTGGCTGGGGCATGCTGGGAGTTGTAAGCCTTTTCTCTCTCTCAACTTGCATAGGATTGCACCCTTTGTGTTTTAAGAGCTTCTGCAACATGCTTTATTTCTACTATTTCTGAAATGTGTGATTCCTTATATATTTCCTTAGTGTGATTTTACTGATATTTTTTTTCTATATTCCTTTTGACGTTGTTAACAACACATTTAAATGGAAAGTAACACAACAGGTGTTCAGTTGCCAACAGGTTATAAACTTTAATTTGTTCTCTCATGCCACAGGTGGACACATCTTATCATGACGTTACACTTTACTGTCTAGGCACACAATGGCTATGAAGAGTGACATTTCACATCCTTCGTTCTGAAACTGCCTCATGGATCAATGTGACCAGGTAGAGTCCAAGCACAGTCTGAGAAAAGCAGTCTGAAAAACCCCTTAAGCAGCCAGTTTTTCCAGGTGGAAAATGAACTTCGAGACAACATTAATGTGCTCTATTTCCGCTGCCAACATTTCGACTCCGAGTGTCAGTGTCAGCTTCTGGTGCTAGAAATCTGCTTTGCTGTCATGGCATTTGTTTTTTTAATACCAAGGCTGAGCAGACATTTGGTCCCCATGGCCACAGCAAACTGAACAATAATAGTAAACAGTAAGAGGTCATGGCAGAAGCTACCACACAGAATCAATCATAGGCCACAATCCAGAAAACGACACAACTAGCTCCACGCTAGCTCCAGTAGGGCTTGGATAGGTTTCTAAAAGAGGAGCCCCAACGCTGTTGGCAAGGGTGGTTAGTTCACCAACAGATGTCTGCTAAATGAAACTCTCATGGGCGACTGGTTGCTCTCAGGTCCATCTATCACAGTGGTTCTCAACCTTTTTTGCCCCATGCACCCCTTTCACCATATGTCAGAATGTCATTTCCCCCCTCTCCAAGATTGTCTGACTTAATCTGTGCCATACAATAAGGTGTGATGTCCTGTAGATTATGTACAATCTGTAGAATTGTAATTTGTAGAAAGATCAGTATTCAACAGTTTGAGTCAAAAGAAACCAAAGACTCAGGAACACTGCCACAAAGAAAAGAAATGGACTCAAATTTAACCATTCTGAACAACAGCCAATGAACAGGAGGAATATTAGTACATGCAACCACCCTTTAGAATCCTTTTGGGGGGGCTGGGCTTGCATTTCTGTTTGAACACCCCCTTTGGCTGCTGTCCTTCACTGCCTATCAGCCCAAGACATTTTGTGCTCTGCCTGAAGCAGAAGACAAATGGTGCTCCCCCTCCTAGGACCAACACTTTAAAAAGTGTTACTGCCCCATTCAGACACCAATTCCTATCTTCATATATTCCCCCAGTCGCAACCAGTCACCCATCTATCCCCCCCACCTTCTCAGACTGCCTGAAGCAGGGTACTTCGCCATGCCGGATGGCAGTTAGCAGGCATACCTACTCCATTGACTAGGTATGCCTGCTAACTACCCAGCTGCTGCTTCTGGGTTCATTTGCACAATGCTACCCATATCAGCCAGCCCACACTTTAAGATCAGCAAGAGAGACCCTCCTCATTTGCCTACCTGTGAAAGCAGTTAGGTGGATGTCCACGTGAGAGAGGGCCTTTTCTGCAGCGTCCCCACACTGCTGGAATAAGTTGCCATCAGGGGTCCACCAGACCAGGCCCCATTTTTCAGGCTTTTTAGAAGGCCCTGAAAACATATTATTTTACTTTGGCTTTCCCCTGATATGTTTGCTGTTGTTGCTATTTTTATTGCTGTTTTTATTGTTGTGTTTATTGTGTTTTCAGTGCGTTTTTATTGCTTTTTAAGACCATTTCCGTTTTATTATGTGTTTTATTACTGTAGACTGCCTTGGGAGGACTTCTGCCCCAAAAGCCTGCCAAGAAATATTTTAAATAAATAAATGCAATAAGTCCAGCTAATCACAGTTTTCAGATCTGGCGTGACCACCTCAGAAACAGGTCAGCCAAAATATAGCAGCCAAAAAGGAAGGACTGACAGTTGCATGTACATTGTACCATTTAGATTCATTCAGATGACTGTGGAACACACAGGGTTGTATTGCAAGTTCCCATAAGTTTAACGTCTAGCAGAAGCAGGGAGGCAGTTTTTGCCGATTCCCGCTGTGCCCCCTGAAAATCTCTTTGGAACTGTGTGGGAGGTGGCTCTGGGCCGGGGGAGAGGGGTAAGTTGGTGAAAACTTCCCCTTTTGCCAGCAGGAGTCTAGCTGGATTGGAGTCCCTTCTATTCACAGAAGGGAACTCAAGATCCAAGCCTCATTTTTTTGTCATCAGATGAGTGCAATAAAGAACACATGGCCCTGTTAGTGATTACACATAAACTGAACCTTAAAATTCTTTACCTCTTCCTATCTGCCCTTGAACCTCTTCTATCTTGTCAGCCTCTACCACCTTTATGATCTGCCATTATTAGCCCAGTTTAATGATTCCAATTTCAAACTTTAACTTCCACTCTAAATTAAACAACAACAACATCTGTTTGGCTTGCATGCTTTTCACTGAGTGCAAAACACTGGGACGGGGAGTGGGGCGAGGAATTAAGGTGAAGATGTGCTTCAGATTCCTTCTGCAGACACAGGACAAGCAACCGGGTCACCCTATATTACGCAGACGTGGCAGCAATCAGTTTTTTCCCATCCACACTAGTTGCTTCTGAAATAAGTCACTCACAGATGGGACCAATTTGGTTGTACTGACATTGACCCAAGCTTCCCATCCCCCCCTGAGGATGCTGGCAGTCGGGTTCACAGCCCCATCTCAGTAGACGAAACCGTCTTGTTGTTGGACCTCCGTCTCTCCTCCCTTCGTTGAGCCTTTGTCAGAATCACCTGCATGATGAATTACAGTCCACAGTCTTACCTGTTTGCCCTCCCTCTTAGTGTTCTTGCACCTGATCCAAACTCATCTTTGTCATATACCTGATCCTGCTTTGCCCCCTTCCTGGACCTGAATCGATAGACCAGGGCTCTCCAACCTTGGGTCCCCAGATGTTGCTGGACTACAGCTCCCAGAATCCCTTGCCATTAGCCATGCTGGCTGGGTATGCTGGGAGCTGTAGGCCAGGAACATCTGGGGACCCAAGGTTGGAGACCCCTGCTACAGACCCTGACCCTGATTCAGAACTTTAGAGACTCTGGGATCAGCTCTCTCATTTCCTCCTCCGTCACTGACAAATGGCAAAAGTCTTCTGGTATAAAATCTTGTTCAAAACTATCAGTCCTGCTAGATATTTACAAGAGGTTACCCACCCACCCCTTATATAAGTCAGTCTATATTTATACTATGTTTCACCATATAATATTTGTTTATGGCACCACCAAGCACCTTTCAAATGTTTCCTTTATACACAATGAATTCTTAAGCAAGAATATTCGGATGTGGCTGCTGAGTAGTTTATTTTATTATTTATTTTATTTATTATACTTATTAATCGCCCATCTGGCCGGTCACCCGGCCACCCTGGGCGATGTACAATTAAAATACAGTAAAAACACAATAAAATATAATGATTAAAACAATAAAACAATTCTTATTAAAAACCTAACCCACCCCATATTCAATAAGCTTTTCAATAGTTGTTCAATAAGCTTTTGTTGTGCTCTCAGCAGGATGCATTCTAAAGTGCTGCTTTCTGCAATCTTAGCACCTTCACTCCCCCACTACACACCTAGGCATAAGTGGTGTTTACGGTATTTGCATTGCTCAGCCAAGGAGAAAGCGAAATCTATAATACACCAATTATTTATATAATCATCTCACATTATAGGTTTGGCATTTCCTCTCACCAGCTAAATCTGCAGTCACCCAATACTGCTACTGCCTACAGCTTTTTGGAAGTGAAAGGGAACAACAAGGATTGGGATTAATAGGCGCTGAGGAAGTGACAGGAATGGCTGTGGTTGTGTCAGTGTTCCTTTTTTTTTTTTTTTAAAGGATAAAACCAACTCCACTGAAGTCAATAGTGAAACTTTCATTAGAGTCAGTGTGTTTTCAACTCCTTTTGAGGAAATGGGGGAAGCTGAAATACAAAACTTTTTTTTTTTAATGCGTCAGTAACATGGTGTGACTGCAAAATATGCCAAAAGAATATTCAACAGTGCTTTTATGCTAAAATATAAAATAAAATATTCCCACGACACCTACTTATTTAACTTCTGACTGCTGTGCAGGCTGCAATTTCTATTCCATTGGCTCCCATTAGGAATGAGCAGATTTCCTCTCTTCAATTCTGAGTTGCTTTTCCTTTTTCCTGAATTTAACTTCCCTCCTTTAACTGGGAGAATTACTAAAATTGATTCTGGAATGTGAGAGATTGTAGTCTGCCACCACTTTCAGCCTCCTCAGTCAATCCACATCTTTTTTTCATCCTCAAAATACGATTACATCAAGATCCATTTGTGTATTTCACTGACATGAGTGTGCACTCATGCCATCAATAAAACACCACACAAAAAGAATCTTTAGGCAATCAAAAATATCATTTATTTATTCATTTATTTATTACTCTTCTATACTGTGCAATAGCCAAAGCTCTCTGGATAGTTCAATACTTAAAACCATAAAATACAACATAAAATACACTATAAAAGTTTAAAAGTTTAAAACTACAATACAAAATAGAGGTAAAAGCCAAAGTAAAACCTAGCAGCAGTAGAAAAATTTAAAATACACCTGGACGCCAGAAAGAGCACAACGTAGGTGTCAGACAAGCCTCTCTGGGAAGTTTATTGCATAACTGGGGTGCCACAACAGAATAGGCTCTTTTCTTAGTAGCCACCCACCCACCTCACTTCCTTTGGCAGGGGTTCCTGGAGAAGGACCGCTGATAAGATCATCATCTTATCAAGATTGCTTTAAAAACCAAAACAAACAACTGATGTGCACATGTCCTTTGGTAATGTAGTGACTGGGACAGATACAAATGAACTGAATGCACTGAAAGCTGCAGCAAACTGTACACAATCCAGAAATTAAAAGAAAATTGAACAACTGAGGATTCCTAATGCATCCGTTTCATTTCAGAAACGAAATGAGGTAATTTGGAATTTGGTTCCCCTTCAAAGATTCTGGTCTGGTGGTCTAATTCAGGCTTCTAGTCGAAAAACCTAGATCCAGATATTTGTAGCTCATTGGGTTGCCCTGAGCAAGCTACGGTCAGCTTACTCTACCACACAAATTATTATTATGATTTATTTCATTTCTATGCCACCCAATAGCCGAAGCTCTCTGTGCAGTTTACAATGATTCATAAAAAACAATAAAATACATTATAAAATACAAATAGCAATAAAATTTCATTGCAGAAGTTTTAAAAGCCCAATTTAAAAACCAAATTTAAAATGACTTAAATAACTAAAGCAAGTTAATACAACTAAGCTTGCAGCTGACATATAAAGGATAGTAGAGTTGGTGCAAGGCAGCCTCAGTAGGGCGCTTGTTCCATAATTGGGGGCTGCCACTGAGAAGGCCCTATTCCTTGTTACCACCAACTAGAGATGTTAACATATCCTTTGGGGGGGCCCGCCTCACCTCGCCTCTCTGTGCTGCCCCCCCCACCGCTCGATTCTCAGCGGCGCGGAGGGATTCTCCATGCCGCTCGAGCTGCCCGCACCCACCGTGATGGTCCCGTTGCCCTGGTTTCTACAGGAAAATACACAGCGCGGGGTCCCGTCGCGCCGGCGCAGGGTCCCATCGCGTCTGAAAGTGACGCGACGAGACCATCACAGCGGGCACAGGCAGCTCATCGCAGAGCGGGGCCGGGACCTGGTAAGGGCCCGCGAGTCTCAGGCGGGCATGTGCGAGGCCGATTTAGGCCCACTACGCCCCCCGAGGCGAGCAGCTTACATCCTACGCATCAACCGAGCCTCCCTCAGAGGTGGCAGATTTGTTAACTTACCACAGAGATTCTGTTTCTAATCTCGATATGCGTGTTTGTAAGGTATACTTTACTTTTTCCACCCTTCTTTTATCGGGTCAGTATATAACTCCCTCCCCACCGCCTCACACAGAAATTTGCCAAAATTCATATCTGAGTGTCTTTCATAAATCTTGTAAGACCTTTTAAATTATTTCAATTGTTTTATGGTGGCAGAGGCTTAAGACTACCTTGTTGATATATTTGACACACCACAGTTGTCCTGCTTTGAGCTTTGGGCATGTGCTCAAACTTTTAAAGCAATAAAAAAATCTTTTTGGTTACATATATCTATGACATACAACTCAAAACTGACCATTGGAAGGCCTGACAGAAATAACGAAAGAGCTGTGCAGCCACTGGCCTCTTGTGCCTGAACCATTTATTAGGTATGTACAAGAAATACCGTGCTGGATATTCTCCATTGTCTGCCACAGCCTTTACCACTTAGATGGAAAATGTAAATAGTCAGAGCATATACCACAGCATAGTAGATTTTATTTAGACTAAATAAAGGGACCCATCCTGGTCTTAGCTGATGTGAGCAAGGAAGGACTGTAATTAGAACTGATGCAAATAGCCTCCAAAATGCTCCCCTGCAAACTTGTAGGTGAACTTTCTCTAAATATTCCACAGATATTTCCTGTTTAAAGTCAGTATGGCATTAAATGATATTTGACATGTATCAGCACTGCTGCCTCCACAACCAGTCCATTAGCCCTGATGCATGGGGAAATATGGGTGCTGTGCTCTTAGGGCAGTATCCAACTGTGTCATTCCCATAGCGCAAATGACGTTGCGCTAGCAGAAGTTAGCTTCTGAACTATGTGCAAGAGAAGAATACAACGAAAGGTATGTTTCCGCAAGTGCGGTTGTGCAAGTGGTTGTGCATCACACTTGTGCAAACCATTGTGCAACCTGTTGTGCAACTGGTTGCACAAGCATAATGCGCATCCACTTGTGTAACAAAAAGGTTTGGTGGAGCTCCACTGGTGCTAGTTGAGTTTGCGGAATGACACTGTTGGATACTGCCCTTAGATAGGATGTGGTGGGTAAGAATATCAATGGCAATAGCCCCAGTGGCATACAAATGTATACATACACAACGCTCTATTTTATGCAAATCGTAGGAATAACGTGGATGCAGAAAGTGCTGAAAAAGCAGGATGGGGGGGGGGATTAAAAACCAACACAGCAACCATAACACATTCAGCAAAATTACCATCTGCTTTCCAAATTACTGTGAGAAGAAAATGTCACTGAGTACATTAATCACGTTCCATTATTTGTTATTCCACTATCTCCTGAAATGTATCAGGTACAAAGAAGCTGCTTTGCATGAAGATCAGACTTTTAATTATCCTGACGTTTATTACCAAATAGTGGGATCCAAAGTACAGCCCAACTATTTCTACATGCCCAATGAGGCTTTAAGCTTGTGTTTCTCAAGCAGTGCTTTCCTCCATGCTACATGACAAACCACTTTTGAAACCAAAGGGGCTTTCAAAAGCAGGTTGCAATATTGGGCTGGGGCTTTGTGTTCAAAAGGAGGGGGAAAAACAAGCCCCTGGGCATGACCTAGCTCACAGATTAGCCTAAAGTTGCTCTTTGGATCCTGCAAGTGACTGAGATATTTTCAGCACTTTAAACACTTTTGATGCAGCGATTCATTGAGATCAGCCATTCCAATTCTGTCCTCTCCTACTTTCCTTTCTTTCTGTGGAAACACATGAACTATTAAGCCCTCTATCATGATCATTTGTTTCAAGATCCGTGGGATCTCGCAGTATGATTAGTACTTCTCCTCCCAAGAAAGGTTATTGTTAGGTCATTCATCAAACGTTGCAATGAAACCAATCCCACCGAAGGATGCAACTCCTATTGATAGACATATAGTAGTATGTTGCATACAGGACATGTATGATCCAGAGATATATATTAACACAACACCAGAATTTTTCAGAGAGTTTTCTTCTCTCAGAACCTCTGTATTTAAAATGCAGCTTGAGCGCTGAGGATGTGGAGGGGGCTAGCATTTATTATGTCTTCGTGGCAAGTTCTTTCAGCAACCTTCATGCCAAAACCCCACGTTTCTGTCCTGTAAACAGAACAATCTCTTGATTCCGGCAATGTATGGATCAATATCTGAAGAAAGGTTTCTCCACTTATAAATGATGTTCCTTAGTCAAGCTAAATTGTTAACTTCATTAGCTATACTTCAAGTGTCATTTGGACTGATATCTTCTAATACACCTAGTTTTTTGTTCATCATTTATTCTATGATTATTATCCCCATAATAATTGTAAAAATCTCTAAAATAACCTGCAAGACAACTTTACTAAAGAATATTGGACTGTTTTCCAAGCACTAAGAATAAAAGATTGGTAGAGGCTTTTGTAGGCAATGACCTACTTTCATTATGCATGAAGTGGACAGAAAAGGTGGTGGGCATACATGGGCTGATGTAGAAATAAGGAGAGAAGTAAGGCCAATTTTTCATGTGTAAATGTAATTAATATGGCTACTTTCCTAGAATTTAACCACAAGGCATGTTTAGAAACCCTACAAGGAATGAAATAGCCGGAATTGATTCATTTCCCCCTTGCCCAAGCTGTTCCATTCTTTGTTATCCTGAGAATACACTGAAAAGATGGATCAATACTTTCATGCCAGAAACAGAAAGCACCTTTTGGAGGTATAATATTGAGCTGAAGAGATGTACTTGTTCATGATGGGAATACTGATGTAATTAAAACAAAAATTTTGTAGTGGTGAGAGTGTTAGGCTGGGACTCAGGAGATCCGGGTTCTAGTCCCCGCTCGGCCATGAAACTCACTGGGTGACTCATTGGGCCAGTCACTGACTCTCAGCCTCACCTACCTCACAGGGTTGTTGTGAGGATAACATGGAGAGGAGGAGGACTATGTAAGCCGCCTTGGGTTCCTGAAGGAAAAAAGGCAGGGGTATAAATATAATAAATAAATAAATAAATAAAATGCAAACTATCAGATGGAAGTGTAAGAGTTCACTCCTACAGAAGACAGCATTCCATGCTTTATCCTGGGCATGATGCCAATATTTTACATTTGCTCACAGTGAGAATTATGGCCATGCTAGCCCACTATGTGATATGAAAACCATGCAAGTGTTATATACATATAAACATGCTTTAAATACATTTAATCCAATTTTCTCTGGTTTCTCTTCAGATTGTTAGAAAAAAGTCCTACAACTACCAGCATGCCCCAGCCAGCATGCAAAGGATTGCAGCCTAAATATCACAGATAAATAGAATAAATAAAAAAAAATAAACCCGTTCATATTAGAGAATTTTATTCTCCTGCAAAAAGAAGGCTCAGTTCCTTATGCCCCAATACGTTTGGAGTTTAACTAGAGACTAAACCTGTGGCACATCCGTAGCATATTATGGTGAATATGAGTCTGCCAAGAAGCATAAAAGGGGGAGTCAAATGTACTTTGGTTTGAAATACAGGAAACAAACAAAGAAAAATAAAAACACCACAGTATTGGGGAATGAGGAAGATTTTGTTTGCCTTATCACAATTTTATACAATAAATCGGGAAGCGAACTGTAATCCTACTAAAGCTTTAGATTCAATTTTAGGGATGGGCGACCTGCCCGTCACTTGACTCACGGTGCACAAGCCGAGCGCTGCTGCCATGTGATCGAAGCTGAGTGCCAGCTGAGGCGCTCGCCGGACTTCCAGGTCCCCAGCTCTATGTTGTTTACGTAGAAAACGGCCAAATTTGTGCAAATTACGGCCAAATTTGTGCAAATTTTAGCTGTAATTTGAGCAAATTTGGCCATTTTCTACATAAACAATGTAGTGCGCCGGAACCTGGAAGTGGCTTTCCCCGGCTCGGCTTGCAAGAACCTGAGTCGACCTGGGGGAAAGGTAGGGCGAGCATAGCTTGGGGGGGGGGGTCGAGCCCGGCAAGTTTGCCGGACTTCCACCCCCCAATCGGTGTGTGACATGTCCGATTCTGGTAAGGATGTGAGCACATCACATCATGAACTAGAGTAGAGCAGCTAAAGGAGACTGACTGATGGCAGCAAGTCCTGCAGCAGGTCGTAGATATCTAGATTCCAGGTAGCTCAGACTGGGATGACCCTATGGAAACTCCCAGGAGCAACACAAGAGCCTGAACTCTCAACTGAGCACCTAAACAGTGTCCACGATCTGCAAGTTTAACAAGAATGTAAAGAGACAGCTCCAACTGTTACTTGGAGCCTGGGACAAGGGGTGATGATGGTAGGTACTTAAAAGATCTGGCACATATGGAAATTCAGAAATAATGACTATAATTTAAATTTCACAGAAGGCAAGCCAAGTTCCCATCCCACCCAAATCACACACACCATAGTAATGCACACATATCCTGACTACGAAAAACAAAGAGCTTTGTGGCACCTTAAAGACTTACAGAAGTATGACTCACTACACATCATGGCACATTGTCATGGTGCACGGAATGTAGGTCACACGCACACACACGCACACGCACACACTGGGGATCAAACCCCATTGAACACAGTGGGACTTACTTCTGAGTAAACATGCATATCTTGCAGGATGGCAAAAGAGGACAGGGCTCCTGTGGAACAGCCTACCAAAGGAGTTTTGTTTACCTGTGTTGAAAGGAGCTCTTAAGACTATTTTATTCCAGTGTGCTTTTTTTTTTTTACTTAAAGCCTACAATGTTTTTAGCTGTGGACTGTAATATTTCATAATACTGCTGCTGCTATTGGTTTTATTTATTTATTTCTTCATTTATTTATAAGATTTGTATACTACTCTACATCCAATGAAATATCCAAGTGGTGAACAATAAAAAGTGTGTGTGTGAGAGAGAGGATAATAGTAGTAGTAATTGAAACGCAACATTAAAACCTTTAATATCAGATTACTTGGCTGGTTAGTTAGGGAAGGCTTGTCTAAATGAAAATATCTTCAGCAGACACCGAAAACAGAACAATGTTCATGCCTGCCTGACATCAACAGGCAAGGGATGCTCGTGTTTTTATGGTTATGATTATATTTTAATGTGTTTTAGGATGCATAATTCATTTTGCATTTTAAGCTGCCTTGTGTGTGCTTTGGCCATCACAGCCCCTTCTTGATTCAAAGAAGTTCTAAATGACAATGTAAGGAGGAGCCTTAATGGCAAAACCAGCGGGGGAGGTAGTGGCAGGGTTGCCATTCACGGCTCTGCTCCTCCCAGGCTCCTGGATCTGCTGCTGCCGCAAGCTGTATCTGCCATATATCTGTTAATAATGAGGGGAAGTGTTGGGGATAGCAGGAGTATGGTAGGACAGGGCAAAACACATCAGACTTGCAGTCCAGGAAAGCTGGGGGGAAATATTGAAGAAAAATGCAAAGAAAAAAGGGGAGACAGGGGTTGACTCTGGATGGTCTCATGCTGCTCCCTTTGTCCTTTCTGGAGGAAACTGACAGTGCAGCTGTGCATTGTAATTTCTCTTTTTACTCTGAAACCCTGGACACAGAGGAACAGTCTGGTGGTCTTCTTCTTCCTCTCAGTGACTCTGGAGTGCTTTCCCTCATATTGGAGTGCTCTCCAAGCACTCAGAGAAGGAGTTCTGCTGATCTACTTTATCTACCATGAAGGTCTTCTCTGCATCCATATCCCTCTCCAGTAGGAATGTATGAGAAATTTGCTTCAGTTCATTTTACCCAGTTTCCTGACTGAACATGGACTCTGAAGAGTGTTGGACTGGGACTCGGGAGATCCAGGTTCAAATCCCCGCTCGGCCATGAAACTCACTGGGTGACTTTGGGCCAGTCACTGACTCTCAGCCTAACCTACCTCACAGGGTTGTTGTGAGGGTAAAATGGAGAGGAGGAGGAGGATTATGTAAGCCGCCTTGGGTTCCTTGCAGGAAAAAAGGCGGGGTATAAATATAATAAATAAATAAATAAATAAGTCTGCACATTTCCAGGCTCACAGTGTGATTTGTGGACCAAAAAGAAGGAAAAGAAAAAGCGTGTTCAACAGCATACGTACATTTAAAAAATGTGTAGAATTTAAAATGCATACATTTCAAAGATTGCACAAATAAGCTTTAATTGGGGGGGGAGGTGTACATTTCAAAAATGCACACAATTGATGCATACATTTAGAAAAATATGTGTGAAAATACACACAGATTTCCATGCAAACAGAAAAAACCCCAAAGCTCGCAATCTGATATGGACTCAAGTTTTGACATGGAATTTGGAGAACTTCAGCAAGTCAGTGTTTTGATGATTTTCACAACCCTATGATGGGATCCTACAGAAGCACAATTTATTTTCTCCATCTTTCACCTGGTTTCGACTTAACATTAAAGGTCTCCATGAGCACATTTGGAAATTTGAGAAACTGTCCTGGGCACCACCACAAAATGGCTGACAAGGGGGTGTGGCTAGCCACAAAGGACAAGCAACATGCCCAAAAGACTGAGTACAAGGCAGAGGGTCTGAGCGTTGGGGCACAAAATAACGTCTTTGAACCCATAGTTTTCTGCACTAACAGAAACCTGTTTCACAAAAAGCAAGCTCTGTTTCTCGCCTCTGCACTCTGCCAGACAACTCATCCCCCATCTCTTTTTTTCTCACACCCCAGATCACCACCCATACACACACACACTCTCTCTCTCCCTCGATCACCACCCATACATCAATTTCTGCATTGCTACATACAGGCTTGTTGAGATTTGTTCTTTAGCAGAAGGTGGAAGTTTGAGTCAATCTAGAGTGGGTCACTCAAAAGTAACATTCTCTCTCTCTCTCTCTCTCTCTCTCACACACACACACACACACACACACTTCCATTCAGACATGCAAATATACAATTCTTCCCAACACCCCTGGTTCCTCAAGCTGGCTCCCCAGCCCTCTCCTGGCTTCCCACTGCCCTCTGTAGAGCCCCCAGCTGGCTTCCCATAAGCTCCCCCAGTTGGCTTTCCACTGCCCACCCTAGCCCCCTCTATCTTCCTGTTCTCTTTAGTCCTCCACCAAGCATACCAGGCAGCAGCAAAAGGGGTCCCTTTTTCTCCCCACTTCTTTTTCTTGGTGGCTGGCATGCCGCAGAGGAAAGCATCAACCTCCAGCCGCTCACCATCTTCATTCCTTAAGAATTGCTCTGTGCCCCACATGCAGCCTAGACATATTCATGGGCAATGAAGATGGCAGAGAATGGAGGCCCTCACTTCGCTTTGAAGATAATTTAAAAAAAAATTCCTAACATAAACGTTGGGAGGAGTAGGACAGCTAGAGCCCATTTCACATTTGTTTATTGTTTGAGGCTGTTTTGGTCTGGATGTGTTAATATAATAGGCAATGAAAAAATAAAATATTAAAAGGTGGTATTTCCTTTTATCAATGTTTTTTTCGGTTCGCTTTTATTTGTTTGGGCCACAGGCCATAACAACACAGCATCATAACAAAGGATATTAAAAATGAGGTAAAACAATGGTGTAAGGATAAAAAAGAACATAAGGCCTCAGTAATGACATTTGCAATCTAATATATGGTCATTGAAAAAATGCTGATGGCACTTCACAGCTTCCGTGGCAAAATGAACTACTTTCAATTGCTGCCTTGTCAGTTAAAGTGTGTAGCTTGTCCAGTTTTTGCAGAAATGACTAATGGTCTTGACCTGCCAATAATAAAGAAATTTCCATCTGTGATCCTCAGAAACAGCACAGCCCTGTGAAGAATTAAAGTGAAATAATGGACAGTGGGCTGCGTTCAAGGGGTCTTTGGTGCAAGCAAAAGGCCATTCCCCTTTTAGTGCAAGGCTCATGGTGAGCTGGGTTGGTAAATTCTAGTTCCTTAAATTGTTGAATCCAAGCCA
The DNA here is from genome assembly GCA_021292165.1 of Shinisaurus crocodilurus. NCBI lineage: Eukaryota > Metazoa > Chordata > Lepidosauria > Squamata > Shinisauridae > Shinisaurus > Shinisaurus crocodilurus. The sequence continues at coordinate 9,745,414 of CM037889.1, forward strand.
ATGGGTTGGATCCAGACTACGGTAGTTGCATTTGGGTCCCATTGACACCAAAGTATTATTATTCATCATTACTATGTAACTTAAAACCCATTGAACTCAATGGGACCTAAGTGCAACTACCTTGGTCTGGATCCAATGCCTTCAACTACACAATTGCCAAACACAGTATCAAATAAATGCAACAGCCAAAATTATGAGGAACATTATTGTAGAAGCAATTAAAATGTCTGATGTAATACTATGGTCTAGAACATAAAGCTCAAATGGTTGTTTATAAGGTAGGAAGACCAGGCATCTGCTTTTCTACCACACTGCACAGTATTTCAAGGGTTGCCTGGGAAAGCATCTGGTTCCCATATACCTGGTACTGGACATACAAGAGATGAGAGATGAGGTGGTGGTCAACAGTTCCAACTCTGACCCTGCTGTGGGGTTATGGTTGTTTTTGCTCCTCTCCAGCCATTTTCTCTATGATTAACAAGTAAAGGATGCCATTTTGGTTCTGTCATAGAGTCATAGAAAAGTAGAGTTGGAAGGCCATTGAGTCCAACCCCCTGCTCAATGCAAGAATCCAAGTCAAAGCATCTCTGACAGATGGCTGTCCAGCTGCACCTTGAATGCCTCCAGAGTGGGAGAGCCCACTACCTCCCTAGGTAGTTGGTTCCATTGTCGTATTGCTCTAACTATCAGGAAACTTTTCCTGATGTCCAGGCGGAATCTGGCTTCCTCTAACTTGAGCCCATTATTCCATGTCCTGCAAACTGGGATGATCGAGAAGAGATCCTGGCCCTCCCTTCAAGTACTGGAAGACTGCTATCAAATCTCCACTCAGCCTCCTCTTCTGAAGGCTAAACATGCCCAGTTCTTTCAGACTCTCCTCATAAGGACTTGTTTCCAGTCCCTTTATCATCTTTGTTGCCCTCCTCTGAACCCTCTCCAGTCTGTCTACATCCTTCTTAAAGTGTGGTGCCCAGAACTGGACGCAGTACTCAAGATGAGGCCTAACCAGTGCTGAGTAAAGGGGAATTATCACTTCATGTGATTTGGACGCTATACTTCTATTAATGCAGCCCAAAATAGCATTTGCCTTCTTTGCAGCCACATCACATTGCTGGCTCATATTCAGTTTGTGATCTACCACAATTCCAAGTTCCTTCTCCCTTGTAGTATTGTTGAGCCAAGTGTCCCTTATTCTGTAACTGTGCATTTTGTTTCTTTTCCCTAGGTGCAGCACTTGGCATTTATCTCTATTAAATTTCAATCTGCTGTTTTCGGCTCGTGCATTGTGTAGTGGGAATTGGAATTCTCTTCCCTCTTTCCCTCTTTCTCTCTAACGGGGTAGAGGGAAAGTTAGAGAAAAGGAAGATAAGTGGCACCTTAATTTGCAGGAGCAGCAGAGGTGGCAATGCCCGCTCCGTCTTGTTGCAGCTCTCTGCCTGCCCTGATGCTCATGCCTGCAGTTGCAGGTAAGAGGTGGGGAGCGGAGATTGAAAGAGGAAGGGAGGGTGTTGCAATAATTGAAGTAAGGAAGGGAAGTGTTTTACCTTGAAAAGCAGATAACAAAGCTGTGAAATAAATAAATAAATAAATAAATAAAGTAGATGAGGTCTGCTCCTTTTGGCTGAGTAGTAAAAAACTGATTTTGGGGGGCATGATTCAAAAAAGTGAATAATATACAAAAATGAATCACAAGATGAAATTTATTGAGCCCTAGCCATGCTTAAAACTTAATTAAAAATGAAGTATAACATTGTGCCTTCCTTACATAAAAATTAGACAAACAGAAATGGTCCAGTTAGGCTACAAACCTATACCCACTTGCCTGGGAGTATGTCCCACTAAACTCAGTAGGGCTTTTACTTGTAGCCCCCCTACCACCAGAGGGAATGGTGATGTCCACCCTAGACCCTACCTATTTAAGTTAAATTTAATTTGATTCGGGCAGGGGTGAGGACAATGATGTTGCGACTGACTGGAATTAGGAATGACTAATTACTAAAAACAGAAGGGAAACTGATTTTGGAACAGGATCTGAACCAGAGGGAGGCAATTTGTGGCCCACCAGACACTTTGGCCTGCGACCCCCATCATCCCTCACCGTTGGCTATGCTGGCTAGGGCTGATGGGACTTGTAAGCCAAAACATCTGGAGGGACACAAATTGCCCATCCATGATCCAGATCATCTGGGAGAAAATTTAACTACGGTAAATAAGAGAAGTGATTGGGGTGATTCTTAATTTAAGAATGTTTGGGGTGATTTACATAGGAAATCTACTGGTTTGCCTTCTGTGAAGGGTAACTTCTAGTCATTAGTTTTAAATTCACATATATACATATGCACATTGCTAGTATCTACTTTTGTCCTTTATTTTGGTAATGCATAAGTGCCATCTACAGGGATGGCCACTTGGCCAGAAAAATGCCAAGATGGGTGATTGTTGCCAAGACCATTTTATTTAGTGCTATTCTATACATTATTGTCTTGTTAATTTCTTTTTTCCTTATGTAACGATAATGCTATGTTGTTACAAACTGTATGGGCTTTTGATAAATTGAGTGATTATGTTCTTATGGAATAGCATAAATTGGTTTTGGAAAAATCATATTGAGTAAAATTATTGCCTTATCTGGATTTAAATTCTCTCTTTGCAGTATCTGGCCTGGTTCCTAGAAATATGTATGGAGCAAAATCCATAACTATAAGTCATTTAGACAACTTTCTCAACCCCTGAGGTCTGTTTAATAAAATGTATATTCAGTAACCTGTGCTCTGTTAAGCATTAGTTTAATCCAGTAGTTAAATGGACCGATACATTTTCATCACAACAGGTATAATACCTATTTCACCTCTTACTATGGAGGCTGGGCATCCTTTTGGTGTGAGAATTGATCTTAACAGTCTATTCTGAAAGTACTTCCTTATCTAAAGCTCTCCCAATTTGAGAGCAAATCATGAAGATAAATTAAAACAATACAAAAAAAAAGATCAGAGCCACATCAAAGTGGTCATAACTTCTCAAAGAACCAAAGAACATTTACTAGAACTGACCACATTGAGAATGTATATTTTGGGAAAAGGCAATCAAACCATTAAGACATAGACTAGCTTGGTCTCTGACTGTTTTAACCTGGTAGGTGAGCTTTTTTTAGCACCAAAATTTGCCACACTGCATCATACCTCTGTTTTCCAGTTTCTGGCTATCATTAGTTGAGCAATCATATTCATATCTAATAACATATGCCATTACAGTTATTCCAATAAATGCATGATAAAAATGTTAAACTTAAACAACAAAAAAAATAGAACAAAGAATGTGAAAGGCATGTGACCACAATCAATATTCTAAGGGCGCAATCATACGGGGATGCCCATAACCCTCCAAACTTGGAGGATTACGGGTATCCTATGCAGAGTGGAAAGAGCATGGAGAGACAAAGGTCACCTCCACGCTCCTCCGGCCCTGCAAAACAGCTAGACAGGGGGAGGGGGAGGCACCACCACGCTAAGATGCATCTTGGTGGCTCCGGTCCGGTCCGGTCCCTTCCCCTCCCCACCCCGCTCCCCGCCCACTAAACCTTGGAGAAGCAGCTGGCGTGGTTCTTTCTGTGCCGGCTGTGGGTGGGGAGGGGGGTCCAAACACAGATCCCCAGCTCCCAGATCGGAGCAATTTTCTAACTTTGGAGCTGGGAATCCGAACAGTCCTATGCCCCCCCCCCCCGGATGCTGTCTAGGGGCCATAGGATTGCTCTGGAAACCTCTTGTTATTAACAGTCCAGTGCATAACGTGGGTCATTAAAGTGAGACAATTAACTCAAGATATTTCAAAGCTTAAGTTCAATTTTATTGAAAATAATTCCCTAGTATTCAGAAGGGATGATGATGATGATGATGATGATGATGATGATGATGATAGCAAAGCTGTCAGATTTCTATTCATTTGCATATATATATATATATATATATATATATATATTCTCACTCACACATACACTTGCTCTATATATGCATCTCTACCAAATTCCTGCTGGGATAGCAAGCAACTCAGGAGAGTCATTTTTCAATCTGTGCAGTTCTATATTAAGAAACATGTGTATCTCAACACAATGCTCTGCCTTGAATTTCAATCTGACAACTAAAGCAACATATTGGCAGAATAATTCTGCAGAACACTGCATACTCGAAGACAATATTCTGCTGCAGCCGCAGACCTACTGTCAAACAAGTAAGAACAAAATAACACAGGAGGGTGATTTGCCATCATGCTCCACCATCATATATTCTCTTTTTAATTCCCTGAATGGCCTTATATAACATCCAAGTGTCCTCTCAGTATCCACTCAGCGAAATCCAGATCATTCATTTGTTTATTACACTTCTATACTGTCCAATAGCCAAAGCTTTCTGGGTGGTTTACAGAGATTAAAAACCTTAAAAATACAATATCGCACATAGTATATAAACACAGAGCACATACACACATACACATATCTAACAATTTTAACAATCAACAATAAAAAAATCCAGAACCCAGGCTGGGGCATGCTGGGAGTTGTAGGCCAAAAAAATCTGGGGTGACCGGTCAGATGGGCGACTAAAAAATATAATAAATAAATAAATAAAATAAAACCTTATATGTTGCCAAATGCCTGAGAACAGAGGAAGGTCTTAATCTGGGGAAAGGAACATTTGCCACCAGCCTAAAATTATTAAGATTTTCCAGGTCCAGAGAACGTTTCTTCCAGAGTGGTACCACCACCCCTTTTGTTCAGGCGGCCTGGGATTTCATACAATAATATTAAACAGAGATTTCATGTACATTATGTTTGGTGTGTGATTCTAGCAGTTTGGCATGTATGTGAATCATGATGTGGTCTGCAAATGGACGAGCAGCTGATAGGTTTTAATTCTGACAGGATTAGGTAGGGTAAATTGATGGCACAGGGAACAAATATTCGTACATTTTGTACATAGGGCAACCAGGAGGAGGTGCTAAATGCAGGGCTAGAGTGAGGTAACTGCCTAAGGCAGATGATGCTGGGGAGGGCACAGGAGCAGCAGCAGCCCACTGGACATTTCTTCTCAGCCCCCACCCCATTGGTGGTTCCCGTTGTGTACCATATGACCTGTGCTGCACCCCTTAAACTAGCCTGCTGCCCTTGGATGCCATAGTAGCTATCCTCTTGACACATGCCTTGGGCTTGCCCTGGTTAAATTAACATCATATATGGGAGGGCAGCCACATGTACTTTTCAGGATATTCTGGAGAAAGCAGTGTTCTCCAACCTTGGGTCCCCAGATGTTTTTGGCCTACAACTCCCAGCATGCCCCAGCCAGGGTTGGAGAACACTGGTCTAGAGGAATGATATTTCATCACAACATGTCATAAATTGAGTACTGGTCAATATATTTCAAATAAGACATCTGTTCACGTATAATATCTCAACAGTACAGCCGCAATGTTCATACAATCACACTGTAAATCCGGGGGACTCTAGGCTTTAGAACCAGATCACTCAGGAAGATATCCAGCCCAGTCCTATGCTGGTTGACTCAGAAGTAAGTCCGGTTGAATTCATGGGGATCACTCCTTACTGAGTGTGCACGGCAATGCAGCTTTGGTTTATTACAATAATCTTTCCCCCATAGTTATGTATTGGCATGGTTGCTGCAAAAATGGCAGTGTAATAGATAGTTCCCTTCTCCCACACATACACACACTCCTTTTAAAAAAGATTTGGGAAAGAAACATTTCCAGAGTGGAGCCAGTTTTTTCGGCCTGCTCTGGGCACACTTAAGAAAAAGGATGAGAGGCAGACATATTGTGAGCATGGGATGCCCTTGCCATGCATTGCCTGTCTGTCACCATCCCTCACCATGTTTGATGCCTTTGGCTGAATGAGGTGAAGCCTAATATAGTCTGGATGGGTTCCCTAAGAACTGTCTTCACCTTAGGAATTCCTGGGGGTGCATGAAACAGTATATCATTCCAACATGAATCAAGGTATTAAAGGCCAAGGCCACTGTTTCCAAGACTTGCTACTAAGTCAATACCTCTTTGGTTGACAGAGTAATAAATCAAATGTCCTTCAAGTATGTAGTCTCTATGGTAGGATATCCCTGGGAGATGTATCATCTAGCAAACCATGGCATCAGATGCACCAGTGTGGGCAGAAGTCTTCAGATGTTCTCTGACTGGTTAGGAGCAAAAGTGGGCAATCATGCCAGTAAGGGAGGATCTAAAGAGAATAACACTATCACACTGCAATCCTATACAGGTCTACTCAGAAGTAAGCCCTAATGAGTCCAATCGTAGTTATTCCAAGATAAGTATGTATGGGACTGCAGCCTTAGATTCTCGTTTACATGTACTTTTACCTGCATGATTACCACTGACTCTGCAATTATCCCAATACCAGCCTGTGTACGTGTAAAGACTTCTGCTGACATGGTTCATCTTCCCAGGAGACAAACCACAAACCAGCCTTTACACATACCGTAATCAGACTGGCAGACTTTCCTGGCATATTTAATTTAAATACAGGATTGAAGATCACAGTAAGAATATGTAATATAATAGGTTTTCATATAATTGAGGCTCTTCTCTTTCTGTCAACAGAGATTGTTATGTAAAATAAAGTAGGTAAATATATGTTTGGTAGAAATGGCATACTGCTTATCGCATACTGCTTTTATCCCGGAGTACAGGATAAAATAGACTTACATTGAGTTGTAGGTCATCTGTCCACTGGCCAATCAAATGGTAGCCTGGGGTGGTGGTGTTCGTTGCTTGGTATTGAAAGATGTCATACCGTCCTGGCGCATCACCATTCTTATTAAACATCACTGGAGTGCCAGCACTACCTGAGGAAGGAAGTGAAGCAAAAGAAAAGACAGAAAAGGCCAACGTTTTACAAGATTTGCTTTGTTCATTATATGATGGTTGAAGAATTTTTAGGCTGGAATTGCAACTCAGACAGCAACCTCCCATTACCACCGCATTTTAAATGGGCACTTCAGTATATCTAGCTTTACTCTTCTCTTGTCATTTTTTTGATTAATTTTCATGACCCCCCATCCATGCCTGCTGGCTGAAGAAGAAATTAAAAATAGAAACCTGTAGCAGTCTTGTTTCCATTTTAAGTCATACACATGTCAGAATATATGGGATTGCTCCATTTTACCACACAAGAAGATTCTTCAGTGAAAATCAGTGCTGTAAATGGAACTTCTAAATTATTGTTTTTCTCCACAGAAAATGTTCCATCTGCTTCAAAGAGATACTGCCATCAGAACACAGCCTTGGTCTAGTGAATTTTGACTAGCATCCAAAAATAGCTTTTTCCTGCAGAATATGTTCTTATTCTAGTAACCAACATGCTTCTGGGATGGAAAAACAACACAGGACATGGGAAGAAATCTGTTTCTAATCTATCCTTGCATATGTCTTCCCTTGAACTCTTGGATTCCAATACCTTTGCAGAAAATGCAAACAAACTGAACAACAAAGGGCCAAATTTGAGGTAGTTCATTCATTGGTGTCCAGATGGTAAATAATAATACTTAAGTTCTCTCTTCATGATTGCTCAAAGTGAGCCACTACATATCATATGAAAATCTAAACTAATATTCTTTGTTTAATATAAAATATAACTACTTTTCATGCCATCTTTCCATGTGCATGTGTGCTTTTGCTGTTATGAGATGATATTAAAATTCACCCCCTCCCTTGGAATGTTATTTTATTTTGAAGTAAAGTTAAAAATAGAGAAAACAAAAAGAACACATGTAACCTATCAGAATATTAGATATTATTCCATTAGATATAAGGAGAATATACATGTAAAGTCTGTCATTAAGGGTGCAATCCTGTGGCTGCTAGACCAAGTCTAAGCAGCTATAGGAAAGGTCGGAGTCCCAGTTCCAAGCGTGGAAAATCGTTCCAAGGTCGGAGCTGGAACTCCAACCTTGGGCGCCCTTCTCCTGCCCTCACAGGTGGAGTGGAAAGAACCACGCCGGCTGTGGCTCTGAGGTTAGAAGACCAACCTCGGAGCTGGAGGTTTGTGGGCATTTTGGGCGGTGGGGAGGGGGATATGTATGTAGTATCTTGGGGCTGCCTCAACCTCCTCTCCTTGCAAGATGGTGGGAAAGATTTAGATGGCTGAAATCGACCGCCTAAGACTTTTGCAGGGTGGGAGAAGAGCAGAGGTGACCTTCGTCTCTGTACTCCTTCCACCCTCAATAGGATGCCCGTAATCCTTGAGTTCGGAGGGTTATGGGCAGTCACAATGGATTATAAAAGTATAAAAGTATAGGCTCCGACTTCACCTGAGCACTTGCTTTATAAATAGCATGTTCTTTGTAGGAGAATGTCTGTCTGTCTGTCTGTCTGTCTATCTATCTATCTATCTATCTATCCCCAAACTGTACACTGGTAAAGTTACTTTTATCTACAGAGTTACAACAAGGAGGTCTATTAATAAAGTTACATATGAGACAGTAACACAAGATTCCATACTTTAGATTCACAGAAAGAGGTGTATGTTTACAGGGAAATATAAAGCAGTGAAAGTATCCTTTCCCATTCAAAACCTTATAAATTAGTGGGTCAACAAGTATTCATATATATTTTATGGAGGGTCAGTTCATCGAATATTACTTATTTCCAGTCCAGGGAATCTGTTCCACTGGGGAAGATCCACCAGCAGAAGAGCCAAAAAGGAGGCAGGGCATGGGCAATGAACACTTTCACCTCATCCAAACCCCCTCCATTGGAGGGACGTGCCCACTTCAAAGACATAACATTACAGCCGGTCAGTGTCTAGTGTAAAATTCCCCCCCATTGAGTTAAATGGGAAAGAAAAACCAACTTTTAGAAAAGTAGCCCCATCATCACCTCCTGCCATGCCCACGCTGGAACTATCTCAGGATGCAGTGTATGTCAGCACTCTATCACAGCACACCATCACCAGTACATGAACTCCACAGAGGCAAACCATAGCTCTAATGGCAGGCCATGTGGTAGGAAGCTGTATCTCTCTGGCTTTGTGTCATGCGCACTTAGAGCTCACAACTCTGGAAATGGGAACCTATGGAGAAAGGGCACTTTTCACAACACAGGGAAGTGCTCTGCACTCAAAATTCTGATCCTGCAAAAGACAAAATAAGATTCTGACTTGGCAAAAGACAAAACTACACAAGTGGCTACCCATCTGCTCTGTTAACATATTTCTCTTTCCAACCCCTACAGGCTGGCCTCACCAGGATGCAGCCACAAACATCAAACACTCACTCGAGGAACTGAGTGAGACCACCTGCCCAGAGCATCACACCGAACTAAGCCCTGCAAAGAGTGGGGGAGCAGATGCTGTCAGGGTGAATGGCAGAAACTGTCTCCCTGGTCTTCATCCACACACCCCATATTCATACTGACTGGTTTTGCAGAACACAATAAGCCATGGTGGTTTGTGAGCCATGTTTGTTTCAGAGTGGCTTGTTGTGTTGTCTCAACCCAGCCAGAGCGGCTTGTGCGTGGTTAACAAACCATGTTGCTGGGTTCAGACAAAACAACAAGCCACTCTGAAACAAACATGGCTCACAACCCACCGTGACTTATTGTGTTCTGCAAACCCAGTTACTGTGTATTGCCAGAACTGCACTGACCAAAGTGCATTGTTGAAACACACTGTCCTCTCACAAGCAACCCAGAGCAGCCTCAATGTGTGTGTGTGTGTGTGCACATGACACGGGCACGCACAGACACACACTACCCCCAGTAAGGGGTGGAAGTAGGGGCACATGCCATCATGGCTAACTGCTAAAATTGCCACCCTTTCAGCAACTCCCCTTCCTTTCCCTTGTGGTCCACAGTAATGCTGTTGCGTTGCAATCTGCTAACACTCTTTGTTTGTCCATCAGGCTCAGAAAGTGTCAGAAAGGTACTGCACTCTGCCCCATGTCCTGAGGCTGCTGGCTAACCAGGCATATTTACAGGGACAGAGGCTGGGATCCCAAAGCCGTTCAGGACGTCTCCACTCACAGAGGTCCACAACAACCCACAAAAGGAGAATAGGAAGAGCCATAACATACCCATTGTGTTCTCCCACTCCTCTCCCACGGCAGAGGGAGCGGCTGCCACATGAGCCCCAGTTGCTGCACTAGGGTAGCCCTCCACACCTTCACCTCAACCACAGACTGGCCAGGCATGCCAGCACCCTCACAAGGCATCACAGTACATCACAGTTGCTGTTCATTGTTGCCTTCTCCCCTTTCTTCCTTCCCCCGTGTCTCTCCACAGGCTTCTGCCCAACAGGTATGGATTCTAGCTACCACACTGTTGCACTGAAGGCAGGGGTCTATCCACAAGAGCCTGCACATCATGGGCATGAGGATCCGTCTGCTCTAAGTGTGACTGCCAAACCTCTCCCATCAGCCAGGCTCCTGTATCTTGGCAATCACATGATGGTTATGCCGCAAGTGCTGTATTCCACATCATGCTGTATTCCACATCATGCTGTATTCCACATCATGCTCCGCTTCCACAAAAGCACACTGAACCTGCCACCCTGCTGTCTGCCTGGTCACTGTCCAGGGCACAAGAGGCCTACTTTGGGGAGGGCTTGACAACCATCCACACGTTTTAATTTCCTTACAGGGACCACACCCATCGTAATTTTGCTCAATAAAGACCACTGACGTTTGAGTCAGTGCCACTGAACTAGCACTGTCCTTACTAGCAGTCAGAGCCCAGCTAGGAAGGGATTGGCTTGAGCCAGCTGTCCCCACCCCATGCACCTCCAGATAGTTTGGACTACATCATCCTGGACCATTGTTATGATAGATGCCTTTTATGATTTAATCATCCCTCTTTGGTATGGCTGGATATAAAACAGGGATGGGGGACTCGGACTCCAGGACTCGACTCGTGAGTTGGACTGAGTCCCCCCTCTGACTCGAGTCAAACTCGAGTCCCAATATTTCTAATGGGACTTGAGACTCGACTCGGGACTCGAGACCAAGGACTCGTGTTCCTCAAATGCAACATGGATAGGTTTTAGGAAGTACAGCAAGTTTATTTTTTAAAATCATTTTCCTAAAATGCAACCCTTCAGACATTTTGGGTTTGGTTGCCTCTGCCTGCTTGTTTGGGGTTCCCAGCCTCCTCTGCCTGCCTGGTCTCTTCTTCACCAGTTCCACAGTTTGAATTGTCCAAGACAAAGGCCTCTGCCTGCCTGTTTCGGGGTTCCCTGCCTCCTCTGCCTGCCTGGTTATTTTGGGTTTGTGTTGTCTGCCTGGTCTGTTCTTGCCAAAATCAGTTGCAGAGTTTTGAAATAAAAAGGCACACTTGTGCCTAGAATTTATTTAAGCCACACATCTGAAGTAGCCTTATTTTGTTGGGAACCCCCCATTGATTTTAACAGGGACTCGTGGAGTCAGCTTTGGGAGTGACTCGTGACTCGTGAGTCACCATTTTGGACCAAGGACTCGGACTCGAGACTCGTGACTCGACTCGTGACTCGAAACCAAGTACTCTTCAACATCCCTGAAAAAAGGGGCATCAGGAAAAGGGGTAAGCATTGAAACAGGCCTGGAAACATTGCTAAGTCTGATGGGGAGAGTGGACAAGGATGAACTGAAGAAACCTTTAGTACTAAGAAAGGAGCCGTGATTGCAAAGTCTAGTGGCCAGTTGTAGTGAAGGTAATGATGAAATTAAAATCTAACAGAGAATTCTTGTCCCGACTGAGGGGATTAAGCAAAGTACACAGAGGGGAGAAACAACAGGCTAAACAAATAGTCGGGGGGGGGGGGTGATGAGACTTACAAGGTGTAGGAAAGAAGAAGATAAACAAAGAAAATTGCATCAAGAAATAGTTTAGGAAATGTTTAGTTAAGAAGAAATGTCTAACTAAGGGGGAAACACAATAGAACAATAGGGGGATTAGGTAAGAACAGGCAGGAAGTTCACTTACTCATCTGGGCAGCCCGTCCTTTCTCCATAAGAGAAACAAGGGGATCAAAAGTATAAGGAGTGAGGTTTTCAACTATGGAAGCTAGCTCTTATATCGCCTGACACCTGGAGAGCCAGGGGCTTGTCAGGGCTGTACGTTTTGATCTCAAGGAAATGAGGAGTCAGCTCCAAGATTGTTCACAAGAGACAGCTTTATTGAGTAACTTTAGAGTGCATGCATACCCAAACAAGCCGGCAATGGACCAGCGTGGCTCACTCGCAGGCGGCGCTCAAGGGTCCAAACCCAAAACAAAGGAGGCAGTAGCTTCTTATACATTTCTAGTGTCCGCACAATGCTAGCAGCTAAGCTATACACATCATAGCTACTAGGCCTGGAAGCTGACAGTTAAGCACACAACAATATTGCTAGGCTAATTGGCAGGGTGAGTTCTCATCATAGCCGACCACTGGGCCGGTGCACCTGGTGTTAGTTCTCAGCATAGTAGGCCCAAACACATGGCTAAGTGCAGCTCGCTTCGCATGCCAAGAACCAATTAAAGCTTGCCCGAGTCCTTTGGCCCATCTCTCGCTCTCACAAGGGAGGGCTGTATCAGTCAGCTCCAGCGAGACAGAGACACGGGAAATGCTCTCAGAGGCCTAACATGGCTGCTCTTTGGTCTGGGGCCTAGGAGGCCCTAACAGCTCTCATGCAGCTCACCCTTTGCCAGCAACATGACACCACACAACAAGAATCAGTCTCGCTGGATGCAGTGATGAAGACAGGTATACCTTATAGGTTCTGCTCTCTTTCTTCCTTGTTAGAACGGGGCTCCAGTTTCACCCTGCTATTGCTTTCCATCGGCTATTAAGGCACAGGGTTTTTTCCCCCTTTCTTCTAGACATAGGAAGTGTGAATGTGAATGGGTTTATGGCGGCTGCCTTTCTGCTTAACTGTAACTTGAACATAAGAGAATTGTGAGTAAGAAGTCTGTATCTGTTCTGTCTTTGTATTCTTTGTATTTCTAAGCGTGTTAGTGCGTTTTAGTATACGGAAATTAGAGGTGTCACCCACACTCAAGGCAAAGCACGTTAGAACTCTAGCAAAAGATCTTGCGCCTCTTGAGGGGTTGGGACATGTAGTGCGCATGGATACCCATCCGGACATACCCCAATTGTAACACCATTGGCTATACTTGCTGTGGCTGATTGGACTTGAAGGGGCCTGGGGTGGGCAAGACTTCCTCAGAATCAACTATGGAGGTGTGGCATGGCTGCTGCTGGAGCCCAAGGAGGGCTCAGGGGAATATCAGGAGGGGCAAGAGAGCCAGTGTGGCGTAGTGGTGAGAGTGCCGGACTGGGACTCGGGGAGATCCGGGTTCTAGTCCCCGCTCGGCCATGAAACTCACTGGGGGACTTTGGGCCCGTCACTGACTCTCAGCCTAACCCTACCTCATAGGGTTGTGGTGAGGATAAAAGGGAGAGGAGGAGGAGGATTACAGTATTTTTCCATGTATAAGACTATACTTTTTCCTAAAATGGCTAGACTAAAAATTGAGGGTCGTCTTATACACGGAATTAAGCAGAGGAGAGAATCGCGCGGTTGCAAAACTGCCCAGTGGGGGGCGTCTTATACATGGGGGCGTCTTATAGACGGAAAAATACGGTGTGTAAGCCGCCTTGGGTTCCTTGAAGGAAAAAAGGCAGGGTATAAATATAATAAATAACTAAATAAATAAATAAATAAATAAGACATGGCCTGGGGTGGCATCCCAAGTCTGTGAGCCCACTAATCCCACAATAGAGGAGGGAGGCCCATTAACTAAAGGACAATTGAGTTCCAGTTTGTGTTCAGTAAGTGCAAATTAGGTCGGTTCGTGTGAAAATACAAGCTAAACGAATGTTGTCCCCATCTTTAGCATTACACTGAGTCAAACCAAATCCTAGGGGTGGATGTATGATTATGGACTCACCGTTAAAGTTAACACTGCGGATGTACTTCAGCAACTTCTTGCCCCCTGCGTGCTCCATTTCTGGGCAGACACCAGAGTAATCATTGCACAGGTCCTTGTTCATTTGATGGAGGGCATGAGCCATGGCATAAACAGCATCGATCACAAACTGAACTCTCCCCTCCTGCTCGTAGTGGGAGTCTTTTCCAATTCTCTCCTGTCCTGCACGTTTAAGGAAACATACACAGAAACAGACAAGATGAACAGAATTATTCCAATGATAAAAGTGTCCGAGTCCATTTCAAGGAGCACTGATGAGAAAGAGAGAGAGAGACGGCAGCATTTTGAAGAGGTTTTTGTTTTGTTTTTAGCTTTAACATATGAAACTCATTATAGTGAGTCTGACCATTCCAAGGCACACTGATGCAAATCAATTGTGAGCACAAGCAAGCGGTATTTATTTTGAAAAGGATTGCTGTTAGTTTTGACATATAAAACCTGAAGGCTAATCAGACCCAAATGCTGGCCCATGTGCCCTAGAACTCTGACTGGCTATGACTCTCAGGTACCTGAAATATTAAAAATAAATAAATCTGGAGATTGAACTTTGAACCTTCCGTATACATAGCATGTTCCCTACCACTGAGCTGTGGGATCCACTCTTTGTTCCATTTCAAAAGTGTGGCCTTTGCTTCCATTCCAAAATGAAGGTACCGACAGCTTCCAAAGTTATACTCTTTCAGCGATGTACCTTTCAAGTCATTGCCAAACAAAACAACCCCAGTATGCAACAAATAATAGTTGTCTGAATGGGGAGAATAAAAAGCAGATACAAATCAGACATGCTATATTAAAGCCTGATGACAATATGCTTGCATTTCAGATCCTAGACATTTATTGAAAGACATGGTCAGTGTGAAGAAGGAAAGAGTAATTTTGGATGCAAAGTGAAGGGTGCTCAGGAGAATTTGGTTAGCAAGCCTACTGCACCCTGGGGGAGCATGGTGTGTATGTAATTCAGGAGACATTTTTTAAAATGTATTTATTATATTTATACCCGGCCTTTTTTCCTGCAAGGAACATTCCTTTTGCTCCCCCAGAAGGGATAAAAGAATATCTGAATTCATAGAACAGCTTTGAAATGTTGCATTAGCAGTGCAGAAACTTAGACAATTTCTGACCAAACTTCAACTGTTACACATATTTCCTGCTGTTTCCAACCCCTGTGGAAGAAGTAGATATCATTTTTTTTAATACTATGGTGCTGGTTTTAAATTTAATTATACTAAAACAAAACCAGTCTTATGTACACACACACACACACACACACAGAGAGAGAGAAACAGACATATACAGCTTGTTTCAGTAACTAAAATGAAGACTTGAGGATGGTTCTCAAAAATGCAAGGCTTATTTTCACCTTGCAATCATGTACTTCGTACATGGGACATGAACTAGCTGTTTTAAATGGAAACAACTGCAATTGTTTCCATATTGATAGCCTGTGTTTTTTTGAGTAGGCTCACAGAAATGGGTGTGGCTGTCTCTGTGTAAGCAGATGGTTCACATTAAACATTTACCCTCAAGGCTGTGCACCCAAGTACACTTCCACAAGATATAGTGAAGGCCACCAATTTGGATGGCTTTAAAAGGGAATTGGACAAATTCATGGAGCAGAAGGCTATCAGTGGCTGCTAGTCCTGATCTGCTATTTGCTATATCCAGTATGATATCAGAGGCAGTATGCCTATTTACACCAGTTGCTGGGGAACATGGGCAGGAGGGTGCTGTTACACTCATGCCCTCTTGTGGGATCCCGTGGGCAGCTGGTTGGCCACTGTGTGAACAGAATGCTGGACTAGATGGACCCTTGGTCTGATCCAGCATGGCTCTTATGTTTTCCTGCAAGGGACCCAAGGTGGCTTACATGGTCCTCCTCCCCATTTTTTATCCTCACAACAACCCTGTGAGGTGAAGGTCAAAGGTGAGCTTTTTTGGCTGAGGAGTGAGATAAAAGTACTCTAAGGGCACAAATAATCCTATGCATGTTTAGACAGAAAACAGCCCTACATATCCCAGTATCCCCCAACCCGCTAGATAGCTGGTGCAGGCTGGGAGTTGCAGGTCCTTTTGCTGTTTAAACATTTATAGGATTGCACCCTAAATAAACAAATAAATAAAGTGATGAGGCCTTTGTTAAAGAAACCAAGTTTGGATCCTATCATTTCGGATAGCTACTGCCCAGTGTCAAATTTGCCTTTCTTGGGCAAGGTGCTGGAGCACATGGTGACTTCTCAATTCCAGGCAATGCTGGATGATACTGATTATTTAGATCCATTCCAATCTGGTTACACATGCGGCTGTGTGACAGAAACAGCCTTGGTCACACTGGTGGATGACTTATGCTGCAATATGAATGGGAAGAGAGATGCAACACTAATCGCTTGCAGAAAGCTTTTGAAGTTAGAGTTGCAGGTTGCCTACCTCTGATTTAAACAAGTAAAGAAACAGAACTTTCAGAGCAGTATCTCTGTCCCCAAAGTACTTCAGATTAAATGGCTATCTCAAATATTTTGTAGTTGAACCAAAACTAACAATATAATTCACTGAGCATTTATTTTGAACTGGTATGTTGAGATTAACGCTTACTGAAAATATAATATGCTCATTGAATACGACTACACTTGATCTTAGTCAAAAGGCCGAGAAGCGATGCTCATTGAATACAACATCCAAACATACTTAACAACTGATTTGCATTGAGTTATGCACTCTGACATACTTGATAGCAGCAAGAATAGTTAATTACCCTCACCCCACACATCTTCTCCAGTGATGCCTTTTATCTCAGCTTGTATGAGTGTGGAAAGCTAAGCAGGGTCAGGCCTGGTTATTACTTGGATGGGAGACCCCTCCTCTAGTTTCCTGCATTGAGCAGGGGGTTGGACTCGATAGCCTTGTAGGCTCCTTCCAACTCTATAATCTATGAAATCTATTAAATCTCCACATAGTGTTGTGTGAGGCTGCCTCCAAAAGTTCCAGGCTACAAGGCTCTGTTTAAATAGATGTAATGATTAAGTTATTCCATGGGTTAAAGCTCAGTAATAATAATTCACAACAGGACTAGCTGTGATTAATACTTCTCAAGTAATCCAAGATTGTGAAAAATGGCCTGAGCATTCATAATTTACCAGCAGTCCATTACTATTATTGTTATTGTTATGCTCCATACTGAATGATTACAGAGTGTATGACATTGCAAAGCACTGACATTACAGCAATTTCAAAATGGTCTTTTAACTGAGATCCGGAAGCAAATCTCTAATACAATGGAAAAGCACACTAAGAGACCCAGAGAGGCAATCTTGGAATTTGACATGAACACAGGATTAATCACACTAAATGTTGAGAGCATACATACATGGCAAACTAAAAAGGAGTGGGGATTTAGTGTGACAGCAGTCAAAAGATGAACTGAGCCTCCCTAAAGCGTGTGTGGACATTCCTAGGAAAGCTAAATTGGTAGAAAGTATAGCAGAGGCAGGAGCATCCTTTTGGAGAGCTCACGGCTGCCCCAGACAAAGGGGGTGGGAAGAAGAAACACGAATCTTGACCTTTGCAGCCATGATGGCGTTCCTCCACAAAGCAAGGGTGAGACAGTAACAGCTGGAATATAGAGGGGATTTGAAGGGGGTGGAGACAATAATAATATGTCAGTCTGGCTCAGTGCAGTAGAGACACGGATGAAGAAGAGGCCGACGAGGGAATTGCCGGTGAGTAGACTTTGCCTAATGCTCCAGAATCCTATTTTGGGTGTGGCAGACTCCCACTGCTGAACATACCCTTCAAACTGAGGAAGTCCAATAATATTATCTCAGAGGAACAACCGTGTAAAGAAACAAGCCAGGACTGACAGTGTGAAGGAGGGGGAAAATATGTTTTGAAATATACTTTTATCTACAGTTTGAGCCAGAGATAAGCCTAAGCTGATGTAATAGACTTACTAACGTGGGTGCAACCGTGCAAACAACTCTGCCAGACATAAATAAATAAGGCTCCTTTGCAGGGTAAGAAGCCTGCCGAGTAATTCCAGACACACTCGAGCTTGAGCCAGACCAGGCCCCTTCAAACCATCTCTGGTACTTCCCTCCAAAGTTACTAGAACTGAAGTTGGACCTTGCATAGGACTCTGCAGTTCGGCTTCAGAAAGGCAGACAGTGTGTCTCTAATAATAGCGAATTAATAGTCCTTACAGAATTGGGCCATTTTCTGAAGGGCTGAATCGGGCTCCAGTTCAAATCTTATAGTCAGTGCACAGCTTTAGTTCGGGGTGCCCGGCACACACATGCATAACAGAAAGCATGACTAAATCTAAAATTGTGGGTTTTGTTGTTGTTAGCATTTATATACCACTGTATAGACCCATTATTTTGTTGTTTCATGCCACAATTTGGGAGCTATTTATTTATTATCGATGTTTATATACTGCCTTGCCTGCTAAAAGCCATCAAGGTGGTGTACAATAATTGAAAACAATAAAACCTTAAAACAATAAAAGCAAGAGCATTAAAACACTAAAAACAATAAGGCCATTTTTAAAGGCCAAATTGAAAAGATGAGTCTTTGCGCCCTTTCTAAAGGGAACAGAGTGGGGGATAATCATAGTTTTTGAGGGAGCACGTTCCATAGTTTGGGGGCAACACAGGAGAAAGTGTTGGAGGATATGGAAAGGAGTCGGTCCTATACTGGTTAGGATGAAGCAGAGTTTCCCCCCTTATGCGCAGCCTGAAACTGGTTATCACCATGTGGGTTGCTAAACCCTGCTAAAAGGCTCTTAAAAGGGAATTTTTATTTATTTTATTTTATTTATTTACATTTATTAATCACCCATCTGGCCAGCAACCAGCCACCCTGGGCGATGTACATAGGCTAAAAACAAGATAAAATACATTTAAAACATTACAATTTTTTTTAAAATCTTAACCCACCCCATATTCCCACCTGAACAGCCAGGTTTTTAATGAGCGGCGGAAGCTCAGCAGAGAGGGGGCATGGCGGAGGTCACTCGGGAGAGAGTTCCACAGTACAGGGGCCGCCACAGAAAAGGCCCTCTTCCTCATCCCCACCAGTCTAGCTGCTCTGGCTGAAGGGACAAGGAGAAGGCCGTCTGTGGCAGATCTTGTTGAGCGGCCTACTTGGTGTTGCTGGAGACGCTCCTTGAGATAGACTGGACCGGAGCCGTATAGGGTTTTAAAGGTCAAAACCAACACCTTGAATTCGGCTCGGCAAGCAACTGGTAGCCAGTGTAGCTCCTTGAGCACTGGCGTGATGTGATCCCGGCGGCGGCTGCCTTTAATCAGGCGAGCCGCCGCGTTCTGTACCAGCTGTAGCTTCCGAACCGTCTTCAAGGGTAGCCCCACATAGAGCGCATTACAGTAGTCTAGGCGAGAGGAGACCAAGGCATGAACCACTGATGGAAGCAGATGATGATTAAGAAGGTAGGGGCGCAGCTGCCGTATCAGATGGAGTTGATACAGCGCCGCCTGCCTCACAGCTGACACCTGAGCCTCCATGGACAGCTGGGAGTCTAGAATGACCCCCAAGCTGTGGACCTGGTCAGGAAGTGTCACAGCTGGTGCACCAAGCACATCTGGAGTTGCAATGCCACCACCTTCTTGATTACCTTAGCCAAGAATGGTACATTTGAGAATGATCCATATTTAGATAGATCTCCTGGGTCAAGGGACGTTTTCTTTAATAATGGTCTTATTACTACCTCTTTTAAGCAAGAGGGAACAACCCCCTCCTGCAAAGTGGCATTAATCACTTCCCTTACCCACTGCATCAGTCCCTGGCAAGGCTCATGTTCCCAGGTGGTAGCCCTCACTGCTCCAGACAGCCTGTTCACATCCTTCAGATTCCCAAGCTGAAAAGAATCCAAAACAACTGGGCAAGCAGTTGCCAAGGTTTCATCACTCTGACCTGCCTTGATATTGGAGTCCAAGTTAAGGTGAATCTGATCAACTTCATCTGCAAAGAATGAAGCAAATTGTTCATGGTGAGCCACCAACTTTATTAAAGGCAGAGAAGAACAGGCCTTGGTGAGGAGAAATCAGCATGGTTTCTGCAAAGGAAAGTCATCACTTATCAACATTCAAAAATGTTTTAAGAGTGTCAAATATGTAGATGGGGCAACCCTGGTAGAAATTGTATTTGCTGGACTTTTGACAAAGATATCACCACAAATTAAAAATGTTTATGATTGTAGGCTAATAGGTCAGGTCCTCTTCTGGACTGGTAATTTGTTAAAAACCAGGAGGATAGAATATGGACAGCTTTCCAAGAAAATAAGAACTGGAATCCTCCAACAATCTATAATGGGATAGTCATATTTAATGTGCAGGAGAGCAGTGAAGTAATTATGATTGTGGGTTCCAAATTATTCAGGACAGTTGAATCCCTAGCAGACTGTGAATAACTGCAAAAGGATCTCCAAACTGCTGAATGGATAACAAAATGTCAGATTAGATTCACTATGAATGCAAATATACCCTGCTGGGTTCTGAATGAGCTGTGACTATGCAGGAAAGAGCTATTGCAGTCATGGTGGATAACTCACTGAAAATGTAAACTAGGTGCAGCACTGGTAAAAACAAAACAAACGAACAAAAACAGGGGTGTTAGGAATTGTGGTAGATTTTTATGAGGAAAGGGATGGAAATTTACAAGGCAAGTTTATATAGGGCTTTTATATAACTTTATTGGATCAGTTGCATTTCAAATACTGTGTGCTCTCTCAAATACTCTCATCACTCTATCTCAAAATTGATATCATTGCTTTGGAAAAGGTACAGAAAAGGGTCACCAAAATGACAGTGTTGTTTGCTTTCATCTAGGCGTAAAAAATGACTACAGGGAGACATGATAGAGATTTATAAAATTACGGATAGTGTAGAGAGGTAATTTCTCTGCCTCATAGATTGTGCCTCAAATTTGGGGTTACTCAGTTTAATTGATTCAGGACAGACAAAAATAAAGTATTTATTTACACAGCACATAACTAACTTACGAAATTCACTTCCATAAGAAGTGGTGGTGGATATCAGCTTAGATAACTTTTAAAAAGGATTATATATATATATATATATATATATATATATTATATCCTGCTTTTTTTTTCCTGCAAGGAACCCAAAGTGGCTTACATAATCCTCCACCTCCTCCTCCTCCTCTCCATTTTATCCTCACAACAACCCTGTGTGGTAGGTTAAGCTGAGAGTCAGTGAGCTTCATGGCTGAGCGGGGACTAGAACCTGGATCTCCCGAGTCCCAGGCCAACACTCTAACCACTACGCCACACTGGCATTTATGTGGTTGAATCCAATGCAGTTACTCTGTAAAAAGAAACAGACCTTCCATTTGCAGGAGGACCCCTTCCATTCCTGGAAGAAGCTGTGATCCAGTATTCACAGAAGAGAGGGGGGATGCAATTTTTACCAATTCCCCCTTTTGCCTGCAGCCTGGGACTTGACTTAATGCCAAGTTCATCCGGGGTTGCTGAACAGGGTGTTATTTTACACACACACACACACATTCTTTCTGCAAAGGGACAGATATCAGAATAGGCATGGAGGAAACCAATAGCTATATCTTTGTTGGGTCAGAGCAAATGTGTGTAGAATGCATCATTTACACTTGCATAATTCAAAATACGTACACCTTACCTCCAAGCTTCCATTAAATTTCCAGTCTGAAACTATCCCCCCCCCCCATCAGGTTGGGACCACTTTTTCATATCATATATTTGGGTGCACATTTAAAATACTCTAAGTCAGTGTTTTCCAACCTTGGGTCCCCAGATGTTTTTGGCCTACAACTCCCAGCATGCCCTAGCCAGCATATCTGTAGGCCAAAAGCACTGCTCTAAGTGCAAATGTGTCAAGTGGTTCCTTTGGGTGGTTCCTTTGACCGGATGGAGGGTGTTCAACCTGCTCTGGATGGGGTTGCACTCCCCTTGAAGGAGAAGGTTCGTAGCTTGGGGGTGCTCCTGGAGCCATCTTTGTCACTTGAGGCTCAAGTGGCCTCAGTGGCAAGGAGTGCCTTCTACCAGCTTCGGCTGGTGGCCCAGCTACACCCCTATCTGGACAGGGATAGCCTGGTCTCAGTAATCTACGCTCTGGTGATCTCTAAACTAGACTACTGCAATGCACTCTACGTGGGGCTGCCTTTGAAGACTGTTCGGAAGCTGCAGCTTGTGCAAAATGCGGCAGCCAGGCTTATTGCTGGGACCAGAAGGTCCGAGCACATTACACCAGTTCTGGCCCGTTTGCACTGGCTGCCAATATGCTTCCGAGCCGAATTCAAGGTGCTGGTTTTAACCTATAAAGTCCTACACGGCTTAGGACCACAATACCTGACGGAACATCTCTCCCAACCGCAATCTACCCGGACACTAGGCTCAACATCTGGGGCCCTCCTCCGATTGCCACCTCCAAGAGAGGCTCGGTTGGTGGCAACGAGGAGGAGGGCCTTCTCGGTGGTAGCCCCCCCAATTATGGAATCAGCTCCCCACTGAGACCCGCCTGGCGCCAACCTTACTATCTTTTCGGCACCAGGTTAAGACCTCCCTCTATTCCAAGGCATTTAGTTAGGACTTTGGAATAGCACGGGGGGGATTGTCACCTGTAGGTTCAGTTTTATTGGCTTTTGTACTGTTATTTTAAACTGTGTTTTTAAATTTGGTTTTTTAATTCTTAAACTATTTTGTATGTTTTTATTGTTTTTATGCATAAAATATTGTGAACCACCCAGAGAGCTTCGGCTGTGGGGCGGTATATAAAGGAAATAAATAAATAAATAAATAAGTGTGAATGCAACAAAGAAACATATGAACCATATAAGAACACTCATCAGAGAACCACGGTTGCCTGCAGTGCGTTGTTGTGCATTTGACTCTGGGTAATGTGTAAAATAGTCCTTATTTTTTGATGTAAAGAAGCAATCTCATTTCTCCTACAGTATGCCAACTATGACAGAGTTCTGGAATACAATCAATCTACACATTCAAACTTTCAGCTTTATAATCACATGATAAAACTAATCTATTTTTTATTCTTCTGCCCTGCAACTTGAGGATTGCATTTACTGAGCTTAGTTTGTCAGTAATGAAATTCAGAGCAATATCAGGCAGATATGAATATCGCCAGTGCATCTGCCTGTGTGAGAAAATATTGTAAGTTGGCTTATACAGAGATCCTCAAGTGTAGCGCACTGCTGTCTTGAAGGCTCTGTCATGCAGAACAGATCACTGGTGGTTCTGAAAGTTGGGAGAGATGAAAGACGAGCCAGAGAAGCATGTCTGCTGCTTTCCTCTTCAACTAGGGTGGCCATATGTCCTACATTATTTGAAGGGCTGCAAAGAACTCTGGGATTGAAGAAGACGGTATTTCTCTGCCATTGCACAGGACAGGAGAAGGAGTAATTATAGGGTGGCCATATATCCTACTTTACAGAGGACAGCCCTCTATTTGAAGGTGTCCTCTGTTTGAAGGGATGTCCAGCCAAAGTCTGGTGTGAAGATAAAGAACCATAAGAATGGAGGAACATTAGGGGCCTTGAAGTTGGCGTTGCCCATCAACAGCTACCACCCAGACAGCAGACTGAGTAGGCACAGGGGTCGCAGCCTTCCCTACTACTATGGTGACATGTTATTGTATTTCTATTTAATTTATAGCAATTATTTTTAAATTTGCATCTGTCTATATAAATTAGCATATGCAAGTTCATACAAATCTCTGCTCACTTTTAGCCTCTGTTTTGGTTATGCATTTCCACCTTTTTGGCAATATGTAAGTGGCTACTCTACTACTCTCAACGGCGTCTCACATTTTAGCTTTTTATTGTATCGGCCAGAAGAGAGTGAACAGGTATGGAAACCTTGGGTAATGTGAAACTGTGGGCCAAAGCATGTGGTGGGTGCCAGCCAGCTGCAGCAAAGACAAACTAGTGCAGGGTACAGAGCAGTATTGAGTGGTGGTGACCATCCACACATGGGGCCCACCGCCACTTCCATTCCATACGTGGCCAGTCCCACCAAATGGGGCCCACTGCTTGCACAACAGAGATTTAGCGCTTAGGGGGCAAGCCCCATAATGAGTGGAAACGCTTACTTCTGCATTGGGGTAGATCAGTGGAGATCCCTTAGGTGAGGTCCTCCAGCCTGACCCATTCCAGAAATGAGCATTTCCACTGGTTTCCGGTTAGCCCCCGCGCAACAGAATCGGTGGGGCTGGCTGCTTGCATGCAATCACCATTGGATACTGCCCCCCCCACACACACACACACATTGAGCTGGCTCAGCTTGTCTGAGTGTGGAAAGCTAAGCAGGGTCAAGCCTGGTTGCTACTTGGATGGGAGACCTCTCCTCTAGTTTCCTGCACTGAGCAGGGGGTTGGACTCGATGGCCTTGTAGGCTCCTTCTAACTCTATGATCTATGAAATCTATGAAATAATCAGTCTAATAATGGACTAATTGCTAATCTTGACATACAGTACTGATATTCACATACGAATGTATTTTACATTTTATAGGGATTGCTCTTTTAGCTTCCACGATGTAAAATTATGAGCTTGCTCACAGTCCAATTTGATGAACAAAAAAAGTGTTCAGTTGAACCTGCAGAATAACCAAGCTTTCTGGATACCGAAGGCAAGGGTGCAACATAACACAGATGCTGAATGGTGAACTGCAACAATTTATAACTTCAGTAAATTTGGAATGTTTTTACTGTATTTTATATATCTTGTGACCCTCTTTGTAAGCTGCCTTGAGTTTATTTTATAAAGCACAGCAGAATTTCCATTTTTTAAAAAGTAAACAAAGAACTCCCCAAGGTATCAGGGAAAGAATGCTGCTGACGCACCCCTTCCTGTGGCCTGTGCTCCTCCACCCTGCCCAAAGGGCTCCTGTTCCCTCAAATGAGTCAAATCCTTTCTTCCTCACTACCCTACTTCAGGCTGCCTTCCACTGCAACAATTCTAAAACGGTTAGCCGTTTTAGCCTGTTGCAGCTAAAACAGCAAGGACGCTTCTGACACCTTAAGAACTAAAAAAAAAACAAAAAACATTATTATGCCATAAGCTTTGGGGGACTAGAGACAACTTCATATGAAGTTGACTCTAGTCCCCAGAAGCTTATGGCATAATATGTCCCCTTTTATAGCAGTTAACAGCTCAAGCTTAACCAAAAGCTTATGGCATTATTATGTTCCACGTGGAGTCTTGGACGTTGATGAAGCCGGACGAGAGTCTTCCTTCAGGTAAGCTGTGAGAAGACAAAGGGGGAGTGGGTGGGGCCCCCAGGCCTAATATAGGCTCCTGCAGCTCCACCCCATTTACCTGATGGAATACCTGCGTATACAGGTATGGCTCAACTCCTTCCCCCACACCTGCAAAAATTCTCCCCGCCCACAGCTGCGCTTGTTCCTGGGGAAGGGCCATGTCCCCTTATGGCATAATATGTCCCCCTTTTATAGCAGTTAACAGCTCAAGCTTAACAAATGCTACAGTGAAAGCTTTTTTTTAATTTATTTTTTTTTTAAGAATCCAATCCATGTCCCATGATGATTCTTCTAAATGTTTGATGCCACTTAGCATTCACGTCCTATGGTGTGACTAAATGGAACCAAAGAGTGCTTTGGCATTACAGCTAGAATATGTCAGCTCTTGAAAAATAAAAGATAAAGATTTTCGACAATGTCCCAAGTACTAGATGTAGAACTAGATGTAGGACATAGTTCAAAATGGCTGTGTTTGCTTTGTGCCATCCCATATGCCATATACCCGGTAGTATATGAGAACATTCCTGCCTTAGTCTGTGGGAGGTGGCATGATTTTTGGACCTGATCTCTTCTTCAAAGCCCTTTGTTCTCCTTCTCCTACTCAGTCCTACACCTATCCTTCACAAAGCAAATTTGTTCTTGAATGTACATTGTATGCTTTGGATGATCGGCAAGTAGAAATATAATGAGATCGAGGCTGATTAACAATGGCACTGGTAATAAAGGCTCAAAGACTAATGGATGGTTCATTATACATTGTTAGAGGCCTTCTGGAACTGCCTCCTTGCCTCCTGGCAGAGCAGCCTAAGTCTAAGCCTAAGTCTGCAGCATAACATGGCTCTGAGTGAAGAAATAACATCCCACTAAGCCAGTGTCAGTTGCTGCACCAGAACTGAGTATGGTGGGACAGCGCCAACATGCACTTATGAGTTGTTGTCAGCTTGTTCTTCATTACAAAATGTAGACCTGGTCCTATGAGCAATCTGACCTGATCAGATTCTTTTTCCTTTATGTAGGAAATTCTACAGTTGTCAAACATACTACATTCAACATGTCAGCAATCCTCACTTGGAGCAGCGTAGCTTTTCCTCGGGTCATAACACCCGGGTACAAATCATGGTACCCTTTATTTATCCTCAAGTTTTTATGATAAACTGACCCATATGTTTATTTATTTATTGTGCATGGGTGCTGCAGGAGGTCTCTGTGCACTCTCTTCCATGAATGGGCAAAATCTTTCTACCCAGAAACACACTTTATGCCTGCGCATGCAGTGAATGCAAAAGGCATTTGTACAGAGTGTCAGAGCATTCAATGAATGAACCAGGCCGTCTTTCCATTTTTGGCCACTAAACAGCAGTGGAAGCCTGTATGCTTCTGCAACTTCCCACTGACTGCAATTGAACTGCCTGCATGATTCTCTTACCAACCTGCCCAGTCACTGAGGTCATCAGAGAACATTCTCCTGGTTGTTCCACATGGACCTATGGTCTGATTGAAGTCCACCAGAGAAGAGCCTTCAGGTAGTGGCTCCACATCGATGGCACTCCCTGCCTCTGGTGATCAGGCAGGCACCAACATTGTATTGTTTTGGGTGCCTCCTGAAACCATCATTATTTCAGGAAGCCTTCCTTGACTGACCAGCCATAGTTTTTATTGATTCTGTTTTAACATATTTTGTATTGTTTTTATCTGTTTTATCTTTTTATTGTTCACCACTCTGGAATCTGTCTAGATATGGAGCAGTATACAAATGCTGTAAATAAATAAATAAATAAATAAATAATAACCCTAGTGAATAAGACCTAAGGTCCATCAAATTCAGCATCCTGTTTCCCACAGGAACAAGCAAGATGCCTCAGGAAAGCTCATAAGGAGGGCATGAAGGCAGTACCTTCCCTTGCTCCTGCTCTCTAGCAAGTGACATAATGACTGAAAAAGAACTCTTTGTTCAGCAATATTTTGCTGAACATTATTTTTTTAAAATACTCATGATCTAATTAAATATTTAAGTAACATTTTCCATGATTACAAAATGTACACTGAGGCAAAAAGCAATGCAATATTTTTGGATACTGGATACATTGTAACAGAAGTACACATGGCCCCACAATGTAGTCTACATCATTTTGATTTTGATGTTGGCATGTTAGTCCTTGAGTTTCTCCAAGTTGACAGATTGCTGTGACCATAAGGGAGCTTTACTTTCAAAATGGATGTTTTTGGCTTGGTTAAATTTTGGAAGCATCAACCTTAGCAATATCAACATTGGAATCTTAGACATATTTTCGCAATGCTATAATGCTAAAAGGTTTGATTTCTAAAAGAAAAATCACACAAATCATTAGTCCATTATAAAGTCAAATTAATTTGGAGAATGAGTGTGCAATTCCTCCCTGGTGGTCTCCTCTTTGATTCATTTCCATCCCCAGTTCAATCATAGTCACAATATCCTTCTTTCAGTTGTTGTTGTTGTTGATGATGATGATGATATTATTATTGTTATTGTTATTGTTTTGGTAGCATGTAGCAGGAAGGGGCTCATAAGAGAATGAGTTGCCATGTTGTGATTTCTCCTTTTTCTATTACTAGGTTGCCATTGTAGATTTCTTGCCCTTGCTGGCATCCTTTTAAGAACTTCCTTACTCACTTATCTGGTTCTAGATAATCTCTCTAATTCAGTGGATATGTCCTACCATCATTCTTATCTGAAATCTGTTTTTGTTGTTGTTAAACTCTTTTGTATTTTTTCTTTCTATTCAACAAATAGTTCTGATATTATGCAATCTTTCAAAACTGTTATTTTGAAACATGTAAGATACTAAGGGTGCAATCCTGTGGTGCCTAAAAATTGTCTAAGGGGCCATAGGATAGTGGGGATCCCCCCCGCCAAGGTTGGAGACAGTGCTCTGACTTAAGAAGGGGGAGTTGGAGATCTGACCCCCCTCACCCGACCCCTTGCAGCCAACAAAACAACAACAACATGCTGTCTGACCTCCGAGGTCAGAAAATAGACCTTGGAGAGGGGGCAGAGGGGGCGTTCCAGTGGGTGGGGAGACCAGAGAGACCAAGATATGAGCTATCCTTAGCCTCTTCCAGCCTCCTTCCCTCTCCCTCTGAAGTGCCATTACTAGACGGGCAAAAAAGCCCGTCTAACAAAAAACACTATGATCAGAGGACGGGGAGGTGAAAATAATCCACTGCTCCTCCTGCCCTGTGGCTTCAGCCCGGCATCGCATTGGATACACGGATACATTGGATACACTGTCTGTTGACTGTTTATGCTGGTCTTGGACCGTAATAAAGATTTGATTTGATTTGATTTGATACACGGAAGCCTCTAAGTTTGGAGGCTTCCATCTTGCGAGGGTGCAACCTATGGGATTGTGGCCTAAAGAAGATACGTTGATAGATGGGGCAGACATTTCTGACTGAAACGTAGCTTTTAACAGCATCTACACAAAAAAGAGAAGCTAAGATCTTAATAGATGGATCAAACATATACATTTGATACAGTAGCAGAGATATTTACCGACTAATCAAGCAGCGATGTGGTGCTAGAAAGGGTCTCTGTCTTTTGATGTGTGTGTGCATATGTTGTGTGCTCTGTTTGTGCCATGTCTCTCTATGTGTAGCCATCTTCAGACATTCAAAAAATGGAAGTTTGGAAGTGGGATGGGGACATGCGCTCCAGCTCCACCACTCCACCCCCAACCTCCCCATGTTTGTGGGGAAGGACCGCAGTACAAGTGCAAATGTGTTCCTAAACCTGCAATCAGGGTTCCCAATCACACAAAGCAGTGTAACTGCATTCATCCAAACACTGCTACAGTTTCACTGCAGATCTTTCCAATCAATATGATGACGTCAGGGGGGTAGAAGGGGAAGTGCACATCCCTGTCTCTCCCCCATTCTTCTATTTTTTGAACACCTGAAGAGGGATATTGTGTCTGGCCTTGCCTGGCTTTTGGAATTAACTGAATAGAGATGTATCCTTCTCTTAAGGGCCAGGTGAGGCTGTGGGGGTGATGGCCACAGTTGGAGAAAGGCTACAAAACTGATTTTGTTTGGCTCATAGATTTCATAGATTTCATATATCATAGAGTTGGAAGGAGCCTACAAGGCTATCGAGTCCAACCCCCTGCTCAATGCAGGAAACTAGAGGAGGGGGTCTCCCATCCAAGTAATAACCAGGCCTGACCCTGCTTAGCTTTCCACGCTCAGACAAGCTGAGCCAGCGTAAGCCACAGGCCTCAATTCAGACAAGACATCAGCACAGCTAGTGGCGTAGAGATGTAAGAGAATTTCATTTGCAAATCATCAGAGCTTGCCCTGTTCACAACACTGAATGTGAATGGGAGCACATTTTGTGGGAAAAGCTTTCACATTCCTGAACTTGTGACCATGTTTGAAAATGTTTTGGGGGTTTGTTTGTTTGTTGTTGTTTTGAAACATGCACACTTTTAAAAAAAAATAAATACCAATTTTTCACACTTTAGTCAATGGGGAGGAAGTGAGCACTTTTGAAAAATGCTCACAGAAATGCATTTTCCCATTTGAAATGTATACTTTTCTCATTCAAATGAAAAGAAAAACAGGTCACAAACAAAAATGGGAGTGAAGCAAACCAAGCTTCAAAGTGGGGTTTGGAGCATCTCAGCAAACTCAAGCATCCCTGATCCTCTCACCCCTACTAGTGGGTGGTTCCTCAGACTGGATGAGGGGGAGTCAACATGTTCTGGATGGGGTTGCATTCCCCTTGAAAGACCAGGTGTGCAGCTTGGGGATGCTCTGGGATCCATCACTGTCAGTAGTGGCTTAAGTGGCCACCATAGTACAGAGCACCTTTTACCAGCTTTGGATAGTATCCCAACCAGGGATGTTTAAATCAGCAAAACTCAAGTTCATCAAGGTTCTCTGCATTCCACTGACAAACTTGTGTCCATATCAGATAGTAAGCTTTTTTTGGTGAATTTATTTATTTTATTATCTTATCTCTGTTTTAAGTTATAATAAATAAATAAAGAGAAATCTATTTATGTGGCATTTAGTAAAACAAATAAACATCAAATAGTGCTCATAATGCTCAACTTCAAATAAACAACAAATAGTGCTCATCCATGCAAATTAGATGCTTTTCTTGCACCATGTTTTAATTCTTAATTCATACTTCATCAATTTAAATTTAAATTATTGGAAGCAGCCCTCAGTGCTGCATCACAGTGAATGGGGAGGGCAGAAATATATTTTGTAATAGTAAAGCATTTAAAGTAATAAATAAATATTAAAATTATTAAAATAATAATTTTAAGAATTAATTTTAAAATCATGGTGAATATATGAGTTTTTGTGGAAAATGTAACATCTGGCTCAGTGGTGACAATGATAGAAAAACAATATACAGAATGGTAGTATGTACAAAACTAGCATACCTGGTAGGCTTATAGGTCATGTTTCAATGTATCGATGGACATTTGCCTTAATTTGCAACAAAACAGGAAGAGGCTTTAACATGAAAAAGGCTAATTATCCAAGGTGATTACCACAACATCCTATCAATCGATAACGGTTGGTAAGTAATTAGGTTCAAAGGAAAACATATATTTTAAATATTTAGAAGAGTTACCAGGGATGGGGACTCGGACTCCAGGACTCGACTCGTGAGTCAGACTGAGTCCCCCCTCTGACTTGAGTCAGACTCGAGTCCCAATATTTTTAATGGGACTCGAGACTCGACTCGGGACTCGAGACCAAGGACTCGTGTTCCAAAATCGTGTTCCTCAAATGAAACATGGATAGGTGTTAGGAAGTACAGCAAGTTTATTTTTTAAAATCATTTTCCTAAAATGCAACCTTTCAGACATTGTGGGTTTGGCTGCCTCTGCCTGCCTGTTTGGGGCTCCCAGCCTCCTCTGCCTGCCTGGTCTCTTCTTAACCAGTTCCACAGTTTGAATTGTCCAAGACAAAGGCCTCTGCCTGCCTGCTTTGGGGTTCCCTGCCTCCTCTGCCTGCCTGGTTATTTTGGGTTTGTCTGCCTGGTCTGTACTTGCCAAAATCAGTTGCAGAGTTTTGAAATAAAAAGGCACACTTGTGCCTAGAATTTATTTAAGCCACACATCTGAAATAGCCTTATTTTGTTGGCGGAAACCCCCCCATTGATTTTAATAGGGACTCGTGGAGTCAGCTTTGGGAGTGACTTGTGAATTTGTCACCATTTTGGACCAAGGAGTCGGACTCGAGTCCAAAGACTCGTGACTCGACTCGTGACTCAAAACAAAGGACTCTTCAACATCCCTGAGAGTTACCTCTCTTGCTCCCAGTGATCTTTCTTCCAAGGGACTGAGTGGGTCCATACTCAGCTTCAGCAAAGCTGCAGCATAAGTTGCTCCCAAATTCACTCACTTACTAGGTAAACTTTCCTGCCCCAAACTCCAGTGATCCAATCATTCTACTGAAAATCAGTCCCATCAGGCTTGTCTGTAGTTCTTTGATAAAAAAAACCTTGCCATTGAAGATGATTACAGTGTTTATTTGAAAATTATCAGCAGGGCATTCTTCTTTTCATTGGGACAGAAGAAAATCTGCTTTGTTGGGATTTGCCAGAGTGCCATAGGACATGATGAAGAAGAAAACATGAAACTACGCCCAGACAATATGACAAAATTTCTCTTAAATAAGGTATTTTAGAAGAGTTGTGAAAGGACTCAATGCAAAATAATATATTTGCTTTTGTTTTGTTTTGATTTTTGAATGTTTTCAGGCTGTGCCTTTTGATGAAATAGAAAACGTTCTGAATAGCAGAAAGCAAATGACTCCATAAACCTGTGAATGGGTACTGGTAGGCAAAAGAAAGGGGTAGGTAACATTTTGCCCCCAAAACACTACTTCAATAAAGATACAGTAATACCTTGGATTGCAAGTAACTTGGTCTGAGAGCGTTTTTCAAGACAAGCAAATTTTTTAATCAATTTTGACTTGATAAACAAGCGACGTCGTCTTGCAATACAAGTACTGTAGTACAGTCAAGAAAAATGAAGACTTTACACTATCAATCTTTATTGCAGCTTAAATTAAAAATATGTGTACAAATTTCTTATGGGGAATTTCGCTTTGATATACAAGTGTTTTGGATTACAAGCATAGTTCCAGAACGAATTATGCTTGCAATCCAAGGTATTACTGTACTGTATATCCGGTTTTTACATGTATGATAGGCAAGAGATGGGCCAAAGTTCTGGGATGCAGACCTTACTATTTCAGCAAGCCTTCCTTTCATAGTGTTTTATCATACTTTTGGAATGTTATTAATTTTTATGGAATTTTTATGGAACGTCGTTCATCTTGTTTTTATGCTTAATGGTATTTGTCATGTTTTTATTATATACTAGCTATTGCCCGCAGCTGCGCTCGCATGGATTTTAGGATTTGGTACAATGGGAAAGATACAGTGTCTCTGACTGAAAGTGTAACATTTCGGCTGGGTGCTGGCAGCAGAAAACTTTTCTGACAGAAATATCTGATCTTAAAGAAAAATCAGGTTAATCCTGAGAGTCTACAGGTGATGAAGAGTGACCGTGCCAAGTTTGGGGTAGATCCGTCAAAACGTGATGGAGCCTATGTGATGACGCCCCACACACAACAGTCATTCAGTCATTTAAAAAGTTTCCCTCCCTTTTCACCCCCTCAGAGAACATTCTAAATGGCCGAGGGGAGATTTGCATACCCACCCCTATTGGCCCCTGTAGGAATTCATATGAACATTCTAAGTGTCATATGGACTATTTGCATAACTGCTCCTATTGGCTCCTGCAGCAATTCTGAGGTGAGGCCGATTTGCATAACTGATCCCCTGTTGTTTTTGCCCATAGGAGATATGTGAGTGCGGTGATTTTGCCCCCTTTTTTCACCCCCTTAGGGACAGAATTTCCAAAAATCTTTCCTTAGTGGGCGTCTACGTCATAAAAACTATGTCCCTTCAAAATTTCACATTCCTAGATTAAACGGTTTGAGCTGGGCGTCGATGAGTCAGTCAATCAGTCAGTCAGTCAGGACACTTTCTTTATATATATTTATATATATATAGAGAGAGATTTGTTTGGTGTAAATTGCTTATAATCTTGTATGCCGCCTAGGGTATTTGTATATAGGCAGGATATAAATTTAATATGATGACGACAACGACGACGACGATGATGATGATGATGATGATGATGATTCTGGTAGTTATTTCATTACACTGGGGCTACTGACTACCTAAATCTATTGAGAAAAAGAAGTGTTGTTCTGGAAGGGGTTGCATTTCCCTTTAAGGTGCAGGTCCATAGCTTTGAAGTGCTCCTTGATCCTACACTGTCCCTGGATCTTCAATTGGTGGCGGTGGCAAGGAGTGTGTTGCAAAATTACGCTTGCTGTGCCAGCTGTGGCCCTTCCTGAGTCAATCTGACTTGGCAACAGTTATTCATGCCTTGGTTACACCATGTTTAGACTATTCCAATGCACTCTGTGCGGGGCTACCCCTGAAGTGTCAAGAAGCTTCAGTTGGTACAAAATGTGGCAGTTAGACTTCTAACCAGTACAGTGCACAGTATCAGGACCATATTATACCTGTCCTGAAAGACCTGCTATAGTTCCCAGTTGCTTTTCAGGAGCAATTCAAGGTGTTGGTTTTAACTTTCAAATCCCTTCATGACTTAGGGACTGGTTATCTAAGGGACTGCCTGTCTCACTCTGAACCTGTCTAGGTATTACAATCTACAGGAGAGGTCCTTTAGAGGGCACTATGACCCACAGAGGCCTGTTTGTCAGGCATGTGTAAAAGGGCTTTCTCTTGTGTTGCCCCTAAACTATGGAATGCACTCCCTCAAGAACTACAATTGGCCTCCTCACTCTTAGCTTTTAGAATTGAAATACTTTTTTTTTCAATTTGGCCTTTAAAAATGTGTACTTTTTTTTTTACTGTTTTAATGCTCTTGGTTTTATTGTTTTATATCGTTGTACACCACCTTGAGGGCTTTTAGCAGATAAGGCAGTATATGAATGTCAAAAATAATAATTAATAATAATTAAAAGCTCCCAAATTATAGCATGAAACAACAAAATAATGGGTCTCCTCTGTCACCCAATTGCCTAGACATTATTCACTTATTTCATTCATTTACCACCTTTCTATCAATGCACTCACAGCCATTTAAAATATAACATAAGAGATTACATCATCCAAACAGACATGCTGCAAGAGGAAAAGGGGCTGGGAATAGTAAGAAGAAAATAAGCAAATTTCATAAAATCAGAAAATGGTTACTGAAGTTGACAGCAAGGATACGAAAAAGAATTACTTCTTTCCTTCCAAGGGGCTGTCAGTTCATAGATGTGAATGGGTTACCATATAAGGTTAAAAGATGAAATTCTACATAGCAAATCTTCCTTCAAAGGTGGGTGATCCAGCTGAGATCATGGAAAGATTTAGGAATGAAAGAGTGTTAGGGAGGGGGCATAGGTCAGTGATAGATCAGTGGTAGCTTTGTGGGCAAAATGCCCCAGGTTCAATTCTTGACATATCCAGGTAGGGCTGGGAAAGATTCCTGTCTGAAACCCTGGAGAGCTGCTACCAGCAAGTGTGGAAAATACTCGGCTACATGGGCCAGTGGTCCAAATAAGTATAAGGCACCTTTCCAAAGTGGTGCAACAAGGTAATTTTGGACCCTGGATTTAATGGTCTTATGCCCCATCCCCTTAGATGCCCATGTTGCAGGACTTCAGTTATGAAGCACAACTGCTTCTACATTCCTGATACGTTACAGCATAATTAACAAACAAACAAAACTGTGTGCCAGCACCTGAGCACGTGCTGTTTCACATTTTAAAGTAACTTAAATGATTGCACCATCATGACTACAGAAATATAATGGAGTTTACTTCTGCCCCCCCCATCATGCTAAATGTATTTACTTGTGAATAAGCACCATTTTGTTCTAGAAAAATAACAAATTCAGCATCTGTAACCATGTATGTGCCCACCCATAACTATGTAAGAAGCATCAGCGCCTGGACAAGGATGGGCATGCTGGGTGGGAACCACCAGAGCTGGCACTGCTCACTGCAGCATCCTTTCTTTAGACTTTCCTCCTCTGTTATGGCCTGCCAGGTGTTTACATTCTCTGTTTTTGCAATGTGGGGTTACACATGCCAAATATAACCCATCACAGCCAAGCACTCTGGGAACTGGAAAAGGTCTCCTTTTTGCTGCTTGCTTGAGAATTAAAAACATGGGATGTAGACACCTGGCAGGCCATAATATAAGAGGCTGAGTTTGGTGTTTCGCAACTTGTACAGGCCTGGTTAAGTCCCCCGTTTTTCAATGCATGTGCTTAAATCTCCCCAATTGAAATCAATGGGAAGTCGAGGTCCTTACCTTTGGGGACTGGACAATTCCCAATCCCAAGCTAAGAGCAATATAAGGGGGGGATCTACACGAGAGATTTTTACTGGCATTGTAATGACTTACTCACTGGTGTGTCACATGATGCACAACCCAAACCGACCTCCTCATGCTATTTCTGCCATTATACCCTGAATTTCTTCAGACCAGTTATATCATTACTTTTTTATATGTGTTTTTTCCCCACAGTATGTATGCTAAACTTGTGGTATGGGCCTTCTCCCCCCTCCCCATCTTTTTTCTCTCTCTCTCTCTCTGCCTTGCCCAGTGAATTGGAGAGCAAATGCTATATACTGCTTCTACCCTCCTCCTTTGTAAAAACAAAGTTTGGTATGTATTTTCAAGCCTTCCCAACTCTATCCTTTGTCCTTTTTATTTTCTTGCCTCAGGGAACAACTAGCAACGCGGCAATATACATTTCTATTCAGAAGCAAATCACATTGTCTTCAATGGCCCTAATTCCTGCAAATGTCCCCATGGAGAGGGGCTGCATGCATTGGCTTTTGGGAATTGCTTTTGGGTGGAGGGGAACAGGGGGTGCTGGTCCCATGGGAGGTGGGAGGATAGCAGCAGGCAGCAGCACCACAGACCCCATCTTCCCTCCCCATCCCATAATTTTTTGTGGGGGGCAGGAGGAACTGTCAATTACTTTTTAAAAAAAATCTCCACTCCTTCGCACCGGCGAATATGCGCATAAGCTGAAGGGATGCTAAAAAAATAGAAGGAAACTTAAAGGGCCAGTTCCTCTGCACAACTCTTCCTGCTTCTCCACACAACTGCGTGACACAAGATCACGTTTTCAACACAATGGAAACTGTGCTTTATTGATTAGCATGTGCCCCAAATGCAGTAAATGCATTTTGCTTAAATACTGTGATAGCACTCTCTGATATATGGAAGGGGTTCTAGTGTAGATTAGCCTCAAGTCATTGCCATTTCAAACCAAAATAAAACATTAAAGGTCTCTCCAGGTATTATTTTATTTTAAACTGGATGTGATGTGCTGGAGGTTGAAGTGTATTCATTTTTTTAAGTGTTTGGGCTTTGTAATATATGGTTAGATGGGCAAATTAATAGGTCAAACAAACTCCCTTGATGAAACCCTGTGTATTTTATACATAGATCTATTTTCTTAAAGGTCAGTAAGAAAAATATCAAACTTCAATACTTCTGTAAAGTTCTAATGAGAATAAAATAAAATAAAGGCTGCCTTTAAAGTTGTCGTTCATAGAGCACACACTGGGCCAAAACCTGCCCTCAGGCATGTACATGTAATTCCTACTGTGTTTAATGTGAGTTGTGCATATTTATCAAAGAGAGGAATATGACCCATTACAAACCATTCTACAAAAGACCAACAACTATCAACACATCAGAGTAACTATTACTGGGCTCAGAAAAAAATAGTATGAATCTCTACTAGACAGGCAGTATAGAGAACTCCTAATAAGATCAGATTAGGGATATGTGAGGAATCCATTTGTGGGGTGGAAATCCATTTGGATTTCCTCAGTTTGGCCCCCTGAATTCCAGTTTGCTGCCCATGCGCTGGAGTTGACTCGCTGCAGTGCGAGTTGAGACAGCTTGCAGACTTGTGTGTGTAAGATGGACCACAATTTGCATACATTTTTTCAAGCTGCCAATGAAATGTGCACAAAACGGCACTGGGAAAACACGTGGTGTTAATGCAACTTGTGCAGCTTGTGCAAGTTGCATTAAAACCACATGCTTTCTGGGCACTGTTTTGTGCAAATTCCATTGGCAGTTTGGGGAAAAAATGCAAATCGTGGTCCATCTTATACACGGAAGTCCATGAAAAAAAGCCGACTTGGCTCACTTCCGATCATTGGATTGGAAGCAGACAGGAAATCCAGCGAGCTTAAACGAGCTGGATTTCCCTGTTTTGGTATATCCCTAGATCAGATCACATTTATAGCAACTGTTAGTTTATGAAATCACTTTATACGTAGTTTCAGCTGCTGCTGCTGCTGCTGCTGCTGCTAAGAACAAATTGCTGCAACAATTATACAGATATACCCCTTCTCTGTGTTCCCTTATATCATTGGTGTGAAACTGTTACTAATTCCCAGGGGCTGGATTGCTCTCCTCTTCATCCCTCAGGGGCTGTCAGGGGATGTCAGGGGTGTTTCAAAGTTGGTGGACTGCACCTCACAGATTCAAACAGACTTACAAGTTTTATTTAAACAAAGACTCCTATACAGAGCTCTCAGGCTGTGGCCACTCTCTCCTCAAGCCAGAAGCAGACGGTGTTGCCCTTAACTACTTCCTGGTTCCTCCCAGGAAGCACAACACATTCAAGTTGAATCCAGCAGTTCTTTCATATTGTTACATCCCTTCTCGTTTCAAAAAAATAAAAATAAACTGGAACTTATATAGAGAGTTTCAGGTGTGCAGTTAATAGCACACCCACTTTGAGTATGTCTGCTGCATTCAATGACAACATCCTTCAGCTGCCATCCTTTATTCTGCTCCCAGGTAGACTCAGGGTGTGTCCTTGCTGCAGTCTCTTCTTCTGCAGTCATCTCCCCTGGACTATCCTCGGGTGTGTCTCTGCCCTGGTCAGCACATGGCAAGGATTCCCTGCTTGACTCATCCTGCAGGATCCTCTGCTTGTTACATGCTTGTCCCTCATTCAAATTCATGGCAGCATCACCCAATTCCTCCGTTGTTTTCCTTAAATGTCTTCTGTTATGTCTCAGTATTCATCTGATGTCCATCTGTACATTGTAAGATCGTGGGTTATCATGTAGAATTATAGTTGCCTTGTGCCAGACTCTGTCCTCAGGCCAGAACCAGTGGGTATTGCTCATAACGACTTCCTGGTTCCTCCCAGGAAGCACAAACTATTCAGGCTGAATCCAGCAGTTCTTTCATACTGTTACAAGGGGCAGACCTCCCCCCCCACCAAGCCCTTCATAGGGATGTTACTTTTCGCCTCGCGCGGGCACGAGTGTGACCAAACTCGGTCCGGCTCGCGCCGGCCTATGGGCCTACCTTCTCCTGTGGCGGCGCGCCTCTCCGTGGCGAGCCACCCGTGCCGGTCCCGTCGCGTCACATCCGGCCCCCGCGCACCGTATTGCACCTGCGCAGGGTCCCTGTCATGTCACTTCCGGGGCCGGATGTGATGCGATGGGACCAGCGCCGGCGGCTCGAGCGGCGCGGAGAACTGCTCCGCACCACTCAGAAGATCGAGGTGGGGGGCAGCCCCCGTGGAGAGGCGAGCTGCGGAGAGCCACGAGCCCCTCCCCCCAGGTTCGTGTATCACCCCTACTTCTGAAGCCTTGCCTGCTGATGTCATAAAGAAGTTTCTCTGTGCAGAGAAAGGCATGGAGTGATCATTCCTGCCTCTCTCTATATGGAGAAACTCCTCTACATGGAGAAAAAGGCAGCACCCCTCAGCAGTAGAGAAAGGCAGGCTTTCCCTACCACTGGGAGAGAATTCCACCACCCTCCGCTTACCTCTGATCAGTCATCAGAGAAATTAAGAGCAGGGTTTCCTCACTCCACACTAGAGAAAGCTGCTGGGAGAGGGGGCAGGGTTTGGGAGAGAGGGTGAGGCCTCTCAAACCTTCACCTCTGTGGGCCCGGTGTGGAACATCCATGGGCCATATTTGGCCAGTGCGCCAAAGGTTCCCCAGCCCTGCCTTAAATACATGTAAACTGCTCCTTTGAATCACATTCCTGATCTAAGATTTGAACTGCACATGACAAAGTTGCTCAAAAAAGGTCTCAGACTAAATTTTCCCTAAGGAGGAATGTGCTGTTAAAGTTGTGTGTCCCCCCCGCCCCGTCCATTGCACCTTTTCAGATCACTTCTTTCAATGTATGGGCTTTTCTACATGAGACATTTACCATGCACCCATCATTCGTATTCACAGTTGTTTATGGGTTCTTTAGAGAATAACGTGACCCTCCACTTTTGCTTCTGTGTCTAAGGAGCACTTTCGGTGAGTTTTTTTTAGAGCAGGGAAAATGCGGCATTTAATTGTGCAAGGGAAAAGACCCACTATTTCCACTTGTGTATTTACACTTTTCCACTATCACACAGTGCCACCTAGAGGTTATGTAGCAAAAAATCAGGAAAAGAAGTGCTCCTTGTATAGTGCTAAGATCTCAATTCTGTGACAAAACCAAAAATAGATAGAGATTAACAGCCTCACGTATAAAAGCTCTCAAGGTAATAACACATTATCAACCCTTGGGGCTCTTCATTTGAGGCTTTATTGTCCTCATCAGTTTCTTTCTCTAGGCTACTTTCAACAAGTTTTATTCCCTCTGTTCTCAAAGAGGACTGAACAGGGCAACAAACTTCTTTATTCTGCTGATCAAGCTTAAAACTAAGCCTCAAAGCTCTAGTGTATATTTTTATTTTTATTTTATATTTTCCATATTTTCTGTAGATAATAGCCAACTGCACTACACCATTCAATTATTTTGGGCAGATATTAGTACTAAGTCACACAACTCTGACAGTGGTCTGAATGAAATGTGGGTCTATGGTCAGAGGGATGTTTCTCATGCTGCTATTTTGGCATTTTAACACTAAACTACAATTGAAAGCAGCAGCATTAAAAAGATACCACTTTGTGTCATGAAGAACACCACAGAGAGCAGGACCAGTGCAAGGCAGTTTGGTGCCCTAGGCAAGATCAGATATTTAGCACCCCTCCTTCCCACTTGAGAGCGCTGTATTTTTTTTCAAGGGGTTTCTGGTGCCCCCTTTAGCCCTGCGCCCTAGGCAGCTGCCTAGTTGGCCTAATGGTAGCACCGGCCCTGACAGAGAGAGAGAGAGAGAGAGAGAGAGAGAGAGAGAGACATACACAGCTGCTGCTGCTACTACTACTAAGGATGCAACACTATGCACACTTTACTGGGGGTAAGCTACACTGAACTCAGTGGGATCAACTTCTGACTAAACATCTATAAGATGGTATTGCACAAGAATCAAATCAAGTGTTTGACTAGATATTTGGCAAAGATCTCTTCTCGTTCATCCCAGTTTGCAGGACACGGAATAATGGGCTCAAGTTACAGGAACCTAGATTCCACCTAAACATCAGGAAAAATTTCCTGACTGTCAGAGCAATAAGACAATGGAATCAACTACCTAGGGAGGTGGTGGGCTCTCCCAGTCTGGAGGCATTCAAGGTGCAGCTGGACAGACATCTGTCAGAGATGCTTTGACCTGGATTCCTGCATTGAGCAGGGGGTTGGACTCGATGGCCTTGTAGGCCCCTTCCAACTCTA
This sequence comes from Shinisaurus crocodilurus, assembly GCA_021292165.1. NCBI lineage: Eukaryota > Metazoa > Chordata > Lepidosauria > Squamata > Shinisauridae > Shinisaurus > Shinisaurus crocodilurus. Next base: position 9,786,356 of record CM037889.1, read on the forward strand.
CTTTTCTATGATTCTATCTCTCTCACTAGCAATTCAGTTATAAGTCATTAGAATGGGGTAGAGTAGAGGAGGCCATGCCTGTTCATTCCTTCATACCAAGACATTAAACAAATGGTACAGTAGCGCTATGCCTACATTGCAGGCAGGTACCCTGATGCAAATATTTATCAGTGGGATGTCAACAACACAGGACCGGTGCAGGGCAGTTTGGCGCCCTAGGCAAAATTATATTTAGCGCCCCCCCCTCTCGTGCCATGGGGGGGCTCAGGAAATGCCTGCTTGCCCAGCGCCCCACCCCACCACTGCCTCCGAGCCTGCCTTCCCATCTGCTGGTCCTGTTGCGTCCTTCCGGCGCGGAAGGAGTGACGCGACGGGACCCCTGCGCTCTGTTTTTGGCAGGGGAAACCAGGGCAACAGGGCTGTTTAAGCCCTGTTGCCCTGGTTCCTCCCGCCAAAACAGAGCGCTCTGTTTTTGGCTGGGGAAACCAGGGCAACAGGGCTGTTTAAGCCCTGTTGCCCTGGTTCCTCCCGCCAAAACAGAGCGCAGGCGGGGCTCCGGCAGTGGCGGCGGAGAAGGTAGGTGGCGGGGGGGGTCCTGCGGCTGCAGGGGGGCTGCGGGGTGGGGGGGTCCGGTGGCTGTGGGTGGTGGTGGGGGGGTCCGGCAGCTGTGGGGGGTGGCGGGGGGGTCTGGCGGCTGCGGGGGGTGGCAGGGGGGATCCGGCAGCTGTGGGGGGGTGGCGGGGGGGTCCGGCGGCTGCGGGGGGTGGCAGGCGGTAGTGGCAGTGGTGGCGGTGGTGGTGGTGGCAGCGGCGGCGGCTCGAGCGGCACGGAGAACTGCTCCGTGCTGCTCTGAATGTCGAGATCGGCCGCCGCCGCCTCGAGGGCCGAGCCAGGAGCGAGCCCCGAACCAACTCCAGGCTCGGCCCCACCACTACGGCAGTACAGGGCAGGAGGATCAGCGGAGGCCTGGCGCCCGCAATCCCCCCGCACTGACCTGCTGGTGCCTTTGTCAGCGAGGCGGCCGGGCGGGGCAGGAGCGCGCCAGCAGCGAAGAGTCGGCCGGAAGGAGCGCAGCGTGCGCCCTCTTCAGCCATGCGCCCTAGGCAACCACCTAGTTTGCCTAGCGGTAGCGCCAGCCCTGTAACAACAGCTTCTTCTAGAAATCAAAGAATATCTAGTAGTACATAGTTTTTATATGGCACAATCCTATGCTGTTTAGACAAGAAAAAAAGTCCTACAACTCCCAGCACTCCCCAGCCAGCCATGGCTGGCTGGGGAATGCTGGGAGTTGTGGGATTTTTCTCTGTCTAAACATGCATAGGACTGCGCCCTTAAAGTATTTTTATCACACTGTTCAGCCAAAAAGGCTACCAGAGTGGTTTACATGCAATCAATAAAAGACAACAGTGCCTGCTGCAGGCTTACAAGTTAAAAAAGATGCAGCACACAAGGGAAAAAAAGGTGAAAACAGATGATGGAAAAAATTTGAGTAGTCTTCCAGCAGGGCTGGTGAAATGCTTCCCCTCTCATCTCCTGCTGTATGGCCTACTGGAGTGTCTGGTGGTGGTGACAGTTGAGAGAGGAGGAGCCTTCATGGGGCTGGTCTTTAGCAGAGCTAAAGCAGAGCCAGTATCAGATTTGACAGATTCGTCCTCCATCCCTGCTGCAACAAGCAGTCTGAAAGCTTCCCAAATGTGAACGAGAGGAGGAGGCACGCTTCGCTTCCCTCTGTGATCACCAGAAAATATAAAAACACAAACTTGTTTGGCTTTCCCCCCTAAGCATGTCTCTAGAGCTACTTCACGATAATGAAATTAACATTTACCGCTGTGATTCTAAGCACATTTGCTAAGAAGTCAGCAGCACTGAAATCAATGAGATGTATTTTAGAGATTATTTGGATTGTGGTGGTAGATTTTATCTCAGCATAACTTCTGTGCTTTCGTTTTCTGCCCACTATCTTCCCTTCAGAAGGGCTGCTGTGATTCTAGGAAAACTGCCAGCCAGTACAGAAAGCTCTTGTGAGGGGAGAACAAGCAGACAAAGCCCAGGGTAGAGAGATCATGACAGCTCCTGAAAGGAACACCATTGAGAGAATTCTGTCCTTCGGCAGTGCAATCCCATGGCCGCTAGACAGCGTCTAGACAGCCATGGGATATTTCAGAGTCCCAGCTTCAACTTCAGAAATGTGCTCCGCAGTCTTGGCTGGAACTCCGAGCTCAGAGTGCCTCCCCCCCTCAGCCGGCGCAGAAAGACCCATGCCAGCTGCTTCTCCAAAGTCTTAAACACAACCTTGGAGATGGGGTTTTGTGGGAGTCCCAGGGGGTGGAGAGGGGAGGAGACAGATGCCACCATGGCACGAAGTATCCTGGCAGCGCCTCAGCCTCTTTCTCTTGTGCGCCGAGGTGCAACAGTTAGACAGCTGAACAGGGCCGGTGCAAGGCAGTTTGGTGCCCTAGGCAAGATCAGATATTTAGCGCCCCCCCTTCCCACTTGAGCCCTCCCTCCCTCCAGCCCTATGCTCCTGGCGACCCCTTTAGCCCGGCACCCTAGGCAGCCGCCTAGTTGGCCTAATGGTAGCACCGGCCCTGCAGCTGAAATTGGCCGTCTAAGTGCTTTGCAAGGCAGGAGGAACGCGGAGGCAACCTTCGCCTCCGTATTCCTTCCCCCCTGCATAGGAATCCTCTGAGTTCGGAGGGCTACAGTCATCTGGATTGGATTACACCCTTATTGCTTTATTACTTTTTTGTTGTTGTTTTAGTATTTAAACTGGTAAACCACCTTGAGTGCATTAACAGAAAGTACGTATATGGATGCAGTCAGGAAAACAAGGGCACAATTCATATTGGCCCACAGATGCCTAGTGAAAAACCACAGGTCCAATTCGAAACTTTTCATTTCCAAAGAACACTCGTTTTTTTTGTGCTCTTTAGAAGGCATGCTTTCCCACAAATGAACACCTGGACTGAGTTTGTCTTCCCATGTCGTTCTGTCCCCTCCTCTTGCTCCAGCTTCAATCAAGAGAATTCCCGCATAAGCCAACTGAGCAATGCCAGAGTTATGTAGGATGCTTAATGCCTTATATTTGTACGCTTGACACATTTCTGTTCTCTGCGGGGAAAATACATACAGTGCTCAGTCTTTTACAAAATAGCTGCCATTTGCAGCTCCCTCTCCCCCCCCCCCCCCGGAGCAGCTCATTCTCTATACCATTAGCTGAGTTGCACCTCCAAGCCAATTACAATCTGCAGATAATTAGAATTGGAGTCACCTACCATTCGACAAGTTGACATTTAGGGTGAAGCCACCTCTATATCACTTCATTATGTCTTGTTGAGCACAAGGCAGGCAACATTTAAAACTGTATCTAATGAGGGGAAACAGCTATGCTTACAGTCAAATGGCAGGCCTTCTTTTATATTCCATGCCATCCCAAGGTCACGTGGTTCATTAAAGTTAGTTTGTCTGTTGGTACATGAAAACAGACTGAATCACTCAGAGCTCTTGCAAATACTGTCGTGCCTGTATATCTTTGCATAGTAAAAGCAGCAAACAGAATTACATAAAATAATAAATACTTCCATTTTATTTAATCAGTAGTGTACAAAGTGGATAAATCCTTCTAGTGTGGCATCTGGTAGAATCCTGCACTGACAGGGACATCCTGATACTCTTGTCCCATTTTGTTTTCTATACAAAATCCCAAAAAGTGTGCAAGAGCAAGTTTAGAATAGTAATGGCAGGGGATCACAACAAATAAAGGTACAAGGTAAGAATTAATGTGTCCTTGGAGTATTTATTTTAAATAGTTAATAGATGCAATAGCAAGGGTCACTCAGGGTGCAGAGCTAATTGACAGCTCTGGATGCATCAGAGAGCCTCAAGTACGAACAGGATTCACAATGGGGGTGTGGGGAGTGTTGCCGAGCAGCCAGGTAGAGCCAAATACATTTCTTTTTTAGTTTGGTTTCGTGTATGTGTGCGTGTATGGAAAAAGTTGAGCATGTTTAGTATGTTCTGTAGTAGTAGTGGTTTCATTGTGTTAGAAGTCTGTCCTGACTTGCTCCACCGACCGTTTTATACTTCTGTAGTGGTGAATTACATACCTTGGGGGGGGGCGCCTCTCCGCACCTCTCCTCGCATGCCCCCCCAAATGCCCGATTCTCCGCGGCGCGGAGGGGCTCTCCGCCCACTCTCTGCGCTGCTCAGGCAGCTGCGCCGCCCGTATGGGCTCCCGTCGCGTCACTTCCAGGCCCTGCGCCGACGCGGCTGAACCCTGTTGCTGCGGTTTTGGCGTAGAAACCAGGGCAACAGGGCTTAAAATGGCCATCGCAGCCGTTTTAAGCCCTGTTGCCCTGGTTTCTACGCCAAAACTGCAGCAACAGGGTTCAGCCGCGTCAGCGCAGGGCTCGCCGCGTTACAGACAGAAATGATGTGACGGAAGCCCATGCGGGCTGGCGCGGCGCAACGGACCAAGTGGTGGACCGAGCAGGCGGCAAGGTAAGCCCGCGAGTGGCTGCAAATATTGGGGGGCTATGAACAGGGCCGATTTCGGCTCACTCAAGCCCCCCGATATTCGCTGTGACATCCCTATTTAACTTCTGGCAGTTTAGCCAAGGGATTATCTGTTTATGACTCAGTAAGGTTTGCCAAGCCCTTCACTTTCTAGATACAGTCTACTTTATTCAGCCACTTCTGCTAACAGAGCAGGGGAAAGTAATAAGGATGATCTATAGTGCAAGCTTCTCTCTCTATGCTGTCAGATCAGCACTGAGACCCAAACTAGATGTGATGCACTGTTATGTGTATCTTTCTTCCACTAACATTTTTTTTTAAAAAAATCAACAAACATAAACAGATTGCTTTTTAACCAAAAACCAGAATCCATATCATTTCTACTAAAACCAGAATACATGACATTTCTACTAAAATCCGAATACATATCACTTCCACTGTGGGTGGAATAGCAGCTACAGGGTGGAATTTAGAATCATAGAATCATAGAAAAGTAGAGTTGGAAGGGGCCCACAAGGCCATCGAGTCCAACCCCCTGCTCAATGCAGGGAATCTAGGTCAAAGCATCTCTGACAGATGTCTGTCCAGCTGCACCTTGAATGCCTCCAGACTGGGAGAGCCCACCACCTCCCTAGGTAGTTGATTCCATTGTCTTATTGCTCTGACAGTCAGGAAATTTTTCCTGATGTTTAGGTGGAATCTAGGTTCCTGTAACTTGAGCCCATTATTCCGTGTCCTGCAAACTGGGATGACCGAGAAGAGATCTTTGCCCTCCTCTGTGTGACATCCCTTCAAATACTGGAAGAGTGCGATCATATCTCCCCTCAGTCTCCTCTTCTGAAGGCTAAACATGCCCAGTTCTTTCAGTCTCTCCTCATAGGGCCTTGTTTCCAGTCCCTTTATCATCCTTGTTGCCCTCCTCTGAACCCTCTCCAGTTTGTCTATGTCCTTCTTAAAGTGAGGTGCCCAGAACTGGACGCAGTACTCAAGATGAGGCCTAACCAGTGCCGAGTAAAGGGGAATTATCACTTCCCGCGATTTGGAAGCTATACTTCTATTAATACAGCCCAAAATTGCATTTGCCTTCTTTGCAGCCACGTCGCATTGCTGGCTCATATTCAGTTTGTGATCTACCACAATTCCAAGATCCTTCTCACTTGTAGTATTGTTGAGCCAAGTGTCCCCCATTCTGTAACTCTGCATTTGGTTTCCTCTCCCTAGGTGCAGCACTTGGCATTTATCCCTATTAAATTTCATTCTGTTGTTTTCGGCCCAGCAGAAACGGTTTAAGCAGCCAGGTCTTCCACTGTTGTTCCTACTCTGAAACTTCCTGGGGTTAGTTTAGGGTAAAAAGATGCACTAGGACTACATGCCATGTCTAGTTTGGGGCTCAGGTCAGTAGAAATAAAAAAAAATACAGTAATGGTGGCTGTTTGGAGCTGGAGGACATTCAGTATGTATGGGTGTGTCTCTCAGAGAGAGAGAGAGAGAGAGAGAGAGAGAGAGAGAGAGAGAGATTGCATTCAGTGTATGTCCACATTACAAACACTGTTCACAATGATTTCTTGCACCCATCACTTGACCTGAATGGACTAGGCTCTAAAGTCCACCCTTGGCAGTATACATGGGCTCTGCTCAGCATATAGCTATGGTCAGGTACTGTAGGCAACTAAGTCTGATAAGTGTGCAAATCTGTTGGAATGGTGACAACAAGCAAGTCTTATAGCCCGAGGGAGGGATGGAAGGAACTCGTATAATTGGACATTTCCAGCCTTTTAGTGTTCTTCTATCTCTCACTGTGCATGTACCATCTGGCTGTAGCAGGGTCCCCTGAGTGTCTTTCACGATTCCATCTGGATGCCATTGCTGATTTTTTATTCATAGTTTCCAACCGTCATTTGTGACTTTGTAATCAGGCTATTTTAAGATATCCTGCATCAGGATGTGTATAGAGACTATACTGAAGCTTCAGTTGGTTTACAGCACAGTGGCCTGCCTCTTGACAAGCGGGAACCACCAGGAGAATATCTTCCATGACTGACACTCTACTCCAAATCATCTTCACTGCACAAGTTACAGTTTTAACTCAAACAGCATCTGACTTACTCAACATAGGATCTTCATTCTCTACCAACAGGCCTGCCTGTCTTCTGGCTGAAATAAACATATAACACCAGTGATGAAAGATGGGCACTAGTTTCCTGTTGATTTCTGCACATGGATCAAGGTCCTAATGATAGCCTATGAAGATCCAAACAACCAAGCTCAGTCGTATATTTGGGGAAGCAATCCATAGATCCATAGATCATAGAGTTGGAAGGAGCCTACAAGGCTATCGAGTCCAACCCCCTGCTCAATGCAGGAAACTAGAGGAGGGGTCTCCCATCCAAGTAATAAGCAGGCTTGACCCTGCTTAGCTTTCCACACTCAGACAAGCTGAGCCAGTGTAAGCCACAGGCCTATCCGCACATAATTGTGCCTATCCGCACAAGCCTTCACCCACATAATTTCTCAGATTTATCAAAGTCTTTAGAGAAGGCTTTGTTCCGTGTCTGATCTGTTTGGCAAGTCAAGCTGATGGGTATTCATGATCATACCAATCAGCTTTGCTGTTCTCATACCTGGGGATGGATCAGAAGATACAGCCCATATATGTGGTGGGGAGTGAAAGTATGCACTCCTCTCCTATACACACCTGGCACTGTTTGAATAGAGTACCAACACCTTCTCTCTGGAATTCTTCCCTCATTTTGAGACGTCCATCTAAGCTCCCCTTTACAGACTTGTAGGCATTTACCAGAAACTTTTATGCTTACATTAGCATTAGGGTTCTGTTCATTTCATTTCATTTATTACATTTCAATACCTCCCAATAGCCAAAGCACTCTGGGTGGTTGGGTTTTAAATAGTTTTGTGGTGGTGTGTGTTCATGTAACACTTACAATCAGTCATCACACATGATTGCCTCTGATCATCTTGGGCAATTACCCTACCACAGGATTCGAGCTGTTTGATGGCAGATCCAGTCCTGTAACAATTTTGCTAACAGTTACAACAACAGTTTCTCTAAAAGGGCTGATAGTACCGGGAGCTGTTGCTGGAATTCCTGCAATACCAAACAGACTAATACAGTTCATACATTTTTAGAGTAATAATTCTGGGATTATTCTATAGCATTCATTTAAGATTCATCCCCAAAGTGAAGATCCCGACCAATAAACCTGTCCTGAATGCACAATGATTTCTAAACAGCAAATATCCAAAAGATGTAGACACTGAATAAATGGGTTTACTTGCCATGTAATTGAATATCTGTAGATTTTATTTGCAGTAAGCACTAATCTGCACAAAATGTGTTTATTTTCTGCTTATCTGGGAATAAGTTTAGCAGGTCGACTCACTGAAGCTAAACCTAAACTCAAGTTGAATGGACATCACTCTATACTTTATAGGGTGATTCACTTCATTGACCTATGAATGTAGTGGGGCCTTTTTTTGAGCTCCAAAACAAGAAATGATTTCTCAGTGGCGCATCCCACAGACCAAAATGGAGGTAATGAAAACATCAAGGATGTAGCTGCAGCAACCTACTAGGTGCATGCAGCAAAACAGACATTCTACAGCATTTTCACTTCTTTTTTTTAAAGAGGAAATAATTTAGAGATGGAGGAGAACTTCATTCAGTTCAGATTTTTATGCAAACGTACAAAATCCGTACTACATGAACCTGTACATGAAACGGAATGAAGTTAAATGCCAATAGGCACAATTTTCTGAAGACTGCAATCAAAGTTCACACACTATTACATGTGTACAAAAATGCATATAGTGCAGAAAAGTGCATACAAAATGTGTATATTACAGAGAAGTGTATAATTTGACAAATGAGTATGGTAGATAAGCACTAACTATGTTTAGAGCCAGAGGTCATGTTTATGTGAGTGGTGAAACCAAGAAATCAAGGCAGGCCATGTGGTAGGTTTTCTTGTTTGTTACTGGGAGAGGGTAGACACTTGCTAGAATAAAGTAAAAGCCCATATATCAGACCTGGAGCTGCTGTGTAATAGTTTAAGATGTTGCCTTTTAAAGAAGGAGCAAGGCGTTTTGACTTCTTTCCAATTCCACAGCATTACTTTCTTGTTTCAACTTTTACTCTTTCAACAGTTAGCATTCTCACCATGCAAGCCGATGCACAGAATCATAGAATCATAGAATAGTAGAGTTGGAAGGGGACTAGAAGGCCATCGAGTCCAGCCCCCTGCTCAGTGCAGGAGAACAGATGTGGGCAGCCCAGGCAGCCACCCATCGAAGCACTGACCCGGCTCATACCTGCTTAGCTTCAGCATGTGGCCTGCATTATGTGCTCTCAACGCCACCTGCAGGTTTACTTAGAATCAACTCCTGTTGCGTTCAATAGAGCTTACTGCCTAGTACAGGGTCAGGAATTTCTGGCCCGCAGAGGTTCCTCATCCAACCCATGGAGGCTTGGGCTCCCCCCACCCCAAGCCCCTGGAGCCTAGCAGAGAGAGGATTCCCCTCTCATATCTCTGATAAGTAAGATATCTCACTTGTGATCAGATTAGTGATACTAGATAAGTGGAGGGATTCTCTGTGTACCAGTGGAGGCTGGTGGCTCAGTGTATCCATTCTGGGTTTGCAGTCTGAACTATATAAGGTTCAGTAAGTCTCATGGTGCTGAACTTAAATTTGGGGGTGGGGTTCAGTACCATGGATAGAGCCTTTAAAGTTCAGACTAAAACCCAGAGTGGATACACCACCACCAGTCTCCACTGAGTACTCCTGCTCCCAACTGGGAGGGGGAACAGCACACCTCGGTTGGGGTGGCTTCGCTGAGTGTGGGCTTTTTCTTTCAGGGAGGGAAAGCCCTTGCGCAGTGAAGCTGGGTCCCGGACAAGACGCTGGGTAGCAGAGTGCTCCTCCACCTGGAGCTGTGACCAAGGAGGCTGGCGAAAAACCCACATGCAGTCAGTGAAGTGAGGGATCACCCAAAAGTAGTTTGACACTCCTGCCCTAGAAAGTGTGTTTAAGATTTCAGCCTTGGTGTAGTTTTTGTTTGTTTGTTTGTTTTTTAAATCCATCTCCCTGGTTGGTTGTGGTGGGCAGGTTTTTTCACTTGCTCTGTATTGAACCGAAAGGGAGGAAATTGGCCAGGAGGACGTCAGATTAAATAGGGAGACCACAAATGGCAGGGCAGTGTAGGAATAGGAGCAGCTAAGCAATAACAGTGAGCACCCTGTGGCACCTTTAGGGTGAAAGGAGCTCCACAGACTAGTCGTTTGGGGCTGTGGGGCCTGTGCAAGAGCGAAGAGACCACCTTTGAGTCCCACCCCAAACACATACCCAAATTCTTGGGAAATGGCAGTTGGTGAGTCAGGAGGGCCTCCCTCAAGTTGGTTGTCCAGGTGGAAGGGGTAAGCTCTAATTGAGTCAGGGCAGGAGTGGTTCACCCCAAATTATGAAGTGATGAGAAGGTGACAAGGACATCTTGCCTTGGCCTGAGTCCCACATGTTTCCTAGTATTGCAGCAGAGTTTAATGTAAACTAATAAAATTTGTGGATCTAGTTCATCGACAAACTGTGTCTTAACTCTTGTGTCAGGTTGTGGGTTCAATAAATGTTTTGCTGGCAACTGAGGGAGAAACAGAAAATGTTACAGTTCTACCCTAAATATGTCTACTCAGAAGTAAGTCTCATTAACTTGAACGGGGCTTGTTCCCAGGTAAGCAGGTGTTGGATGGCAGCCTTAAAACTCTTTCCAGGTTTAGGCTCTAGGATGCTTTGGAATCGTGTCCAGAAATGCTTCAGAAGCATTACTCATTTTCTCTGTTGGAATGAAATTGGCTTCTCTTGCATACTGCTGGAGTTAACAGAGCTTTTATGAAGGTCACTTCTGGTGTGCTGGATATCACACATATCTGTCAAAGTTATTACAATTGCTCTCTCACAAGGCTAGATATACATTTCAGAATATTTTAATACCTTATATTACAGTTCATTATACTTTCTGATGTAGCTATGGACAACTCAGTCTATTTCCGGTCCATTTCACTGTGGCATGTGTTTACCCATTCTGACCCATTTCTATATTAATCTGCATTTTTAAAAAAATCTTCCCAAAACTTGCATGTAAAGATGTATTTTAAACACGTTCTCTCTCAAAACACACATTTTTTACACATATGTTTTCTCTCAAAATATACATTTTTAAATGTATTTTGATTTGTTTCTTGCACTGAATATTTAATTGATAACAAAATTTTAATGTATTAATCAGGGAGCTACAGATGATGAGGTAAGTTGATACTAGAATTCACACAGATCAAAATAGTCTTATGTTGGTGTTCTGTGGTGATCTAGCCAGGATGTTTCCCCCCGCCCTTTCTTCACATTTCAGGAGGAAGATACAGGTGGCATCCCTGGCCAACGTATCTGGGTCCAGGCCACTGGACAGGTGGCTTGTAGGCTATTATTTTTTTTAAGTGGCCACACCTTCCCCCAGGCCTCTCTCAGGGATGGGGACTTGGACTTGGGGACTCGACTCGTGAGTCGGACTGAGTCCCCCCTCTGACTCGACTCGGACTCGAGTCCCAATATTTTTAATGGGACTCGAGACTCGACTCGGGACTCGAAACCAAGGACTCTTCAACATCCCTGGGCTGTGCCAGAAGGAGTGGAGAGGAGTGCTGATCGCCGGCGAAGAGTGAGGGTGAAATTGTGATGAGACCTCACCGTTCCAGAATGGGGGGCAAACATTTAGAAAAAATCATGTTCCTCAAATGCAACATGGATAAGTTTTAGGAAGTACAGCAAGTTTATTTTTTTAAATCATTTTCCTAAAATGCAACCTTTCAGACATTTTGGGTTTGGCTGCCTCTGCCTGCCTGTTTGGGGTTCCCTGCCTCCTCTGCCTGCCTGGTCTCTTCTTGACCAGTTCCACAGTTTGAATTGTTCAAGACAAAGGCCTCTCTGCCTGCCTGCTTTGGGGTTCCCTGCCTCCTCTGCCTGCCTGGTTATTTTGGGTTTGTCTGCCTGGTCTGTTCTTGCCAAAATCAGTTGCAGAGTTTTGAAATAAAAAGGCATGCTTGTGCCTAGAATTTATTTATGCCACACATCTGAAGTAGCCTTATTTTGTTGGGGGAAAACCCCATTGATTTTAATAGGGACTCGTGGAGTCAGCTTTGGGAGTGACTCGGGACTCGGGACTCGGGAGTCACCATTTTGGACCAAGGACTCGGACTCGGACTCGAGACTCGGGTCCAAGGACTCGTGACTCGACTCGTGACTCGAGACCAAGGACTCTTCAACATCCCTGGCCTCTCTTTCCTTCAAGGAGGAGAGCATCATGCTCCATCTACTGCATCAGGCCTGTATGAGTCCCTGCTGCTGTGGCCACTTAATGCAGGAGGCCAAGAAGCATCATGCTCTGTTTGGAGGTCAAAGATGGGGGAGTGGGCTGTTGCTTGTGTGCAGTGCCTAGCAGCCGTTGCCCAGCCATCTATTGCACATGTTCCCAGCATGTTCTGGAATGTGAGGAGACCCCCAGTCCCCCACCCCGGTAAGGGCAAAGCCCATGTAGGTTCATCCCTTGCTTGCCTTTTATTAAAAAAGAGAGAAAGAATGGGGAGGGGAGGGGGAAAGAAGGCAAACTTGTCTGGGGGCAAGAGCCCACATGATGCAGACCACACATTTTGAGGAGGGATGTGAGTTATGCTGAATTATCTGTGGCAGGAATCACCCCAATGCTTCCTGTCGAGAGGGCTGCCAATCCAAGTTTGGCAAGGATGGTGCTTCAGCCAAGAAAGGGGAGGGTGGCCCCAGCCCAGTTAAACAAGCCCCACTGGCTCATTTGCTACACCCCTGTCCGACTACTTTAATCTAACCTAGGCAATCAGTGGAAGATCAGTGACGAGATCATTTTATGAAGTTTAATAGCAGCTGCAGCCCCCCGCAACCCCCAAATTTGACTGTGACCATGGCACTGGGAAAGGGGATTTTATTTTTTACCCATGCTGTTTTCCCCAATCCCAAAAAGGTCACCCTTGAAGATCATATTGTACCTCAGCGGCAAATAGTTTGCAGAGGGCAACTTTATCAGAAAAATGTCAGAAGAAGGTTAAAATACGCCACCCTATGCACCAGGAGTCCATGCACCATGATCCCAACTGGATACACACACTGGTAACCTGTGTCCTCACTGTGGGAAGCTGTGTGGATCTAGAATTGGCCTCCACAGTCACTTACGGACCCATCGCCAGAGTCTACACAATCTTCTTTAGAATTTCCTCCTTTTATCCCGGAAGACAATCTTACTCGGTCACGAGTGATCGCCTGATCACACACACACACACACACACACACACACACACACACCATGGCTGCTATTAAACCTGTAAAAATTAGCAGGAGATCTGATCACAGATTTCCCACTGTCCCATATATTTTGCTCGCTAAGGGTGCAATCCTAAGGCCACTAGCCACTGTCTAGACAGCCACAGAATAATTCAGAGTCTCCGCTCCAGCCCCAGAAGCTCGCGCTGAGGTCGCAAGCCGGCACAAAAGTCAAAATTGGCTGTCTAAGTCTTTCACAGGGCAGGAGAGGCGCGGAGATGACCTTCGCCTCTGCGCTCCTTCCTTCCTCAATAGGATGACCGTAATTGTCCAAGTTTGGAGGGCTATGGGCAGCCACATTGATCATGCTGTAATTCTATATAAATTTAAGGTGTGGGGTTTTTTTTTAAGTAGGGGAAGTGCCGTACCCGTAGCTCAGTGGTAGAGCATATGCTTTGCCTGCAGATGGTCCCAGGTAGGCCACGTCGGACTGTAAACATGCTGAAACCCTGGATTGCTGCTATCAGCCAGTGGTGACAATACTGGGCTAGATAGCCCAATGGTCTGTCTCAGTAGAAGGCAGCTTCCTATGTTTAGGGGAGGGTCCATAACTCAGTGGTGCATTGCATACAGAAGGTCCCGGCTTCAATCCTTGGCATATCCAGATAAGTCTAGAAAAAAATTCTGTCTGAGACCCTGGAGAGTCACTGGTGGTCAGTGTCGATAATACTGGGCTAGATGAACCAGTGGTCTGATTCAGTAGAAGACAGCGTCCTATGTTCCTAACCACAATGCCAAAACAAAATCTATCAGAATATTTCAGAAATTCGAATGGAATCCTATGGCTCAACTTTTAATTTACGAAGTGCTATATACGGTACAATTTTTGTTCCACAATCTAGCAAAGAGTTAGGCACTGAAACCTTTTTAAAAATCAGTATTCTTCAATATGCTTCTGCGTTGGATTGTGCCATTTTATTTTTCCCTTCACAACAACCCTCTGAGATAAGTCACTTATTTCAATTTCACAGATGGGTAACTCATACATCTTCTATTGCCTGGTAACATGTGAAGTAGCTCAAAGATTTGGTCATTGTATGGGAGCTGCTTTACGAGTGCATTTTTTCCCAGGTTCGGCTGTGCCAGTGCTGCCCATACTGAAGAGAACAGAGATCTGCACCATGTACAACCTGATAACTTCTTGTTTGGATTACTCTAATGAGCCTGCTCTTGAAAACAGTCCAGAAACGTCAGCTTGTGAAAAAAAAGGTTCTGCTTCTCAGGTTTTCAACAGGAGCTTCCCACATGCCGCACATCATACCAGCGTTGAATGAGTTGCATTGGTTACCAGTTTATTTGCATTTCAGGAAAACCTGTTTCTATACCTACCTTTCCATCTGCCTTAAATCATCAAGGAAGCCCTTGCTTTGGGAACAACAGCATTTGGTTGATCCCTCTCCACAGCGGCACTAAACCTGTAAAAATCCCTCCTATATGAAGCCCAGCTTGCTCAGCTACGGTACTTAGAACTGAAGCTTTTGGAGAATTGCAAAAAATATTTTTTTTATTCTGGGTGTCTATGGAACATTGTAATGCATCATTTTAATGTGCTAACATCTTGCTATTGTATGAGCTGTTCGTATTTTTACTGTGATTTTGCTGCTTTATTTGATTAGACACTGAATGCACAGATGTTGAAGCAGATTTTATTCATGTTTTTCTCCTCTTCATAATACTGGAACTCAGGGATACCCAATGAAAGTGATAGACAGGATATTCAGGCAAGCAACAAATAATTAATTTATGAAATTGCCTGCCATAAGACATGGTGATGGCCAGTAGCTTAGATGGCTGTAAAAGGGGATTAGACAATTTCATGGGGGGGGGGGGGAAGGTCTGATAGTGGCCATTAATCATGAGGACTGGAACTTCCATGTTCCAGTCCCACTGTGAAAAGCAGGAGGCTGACTGGGTAGACATTTACTCTCTTCCCTGATATTCTTATATTCACATATTATATAGACTTGTGCCTTCAAAGTGAGATGCCTTCTATAAGATCACTACTCAAAATACCTCTCAACAAGGGACACACAATTTATTTCTGTTTCAGGTCAGGAGAAAGCATCGCTGTTTTCCCAGACCAGCGTTTATAAAGACATCCCTCTTTTATAAAATAACTGTATAAAGAAAACATTCAAGATGAGACAACCACCTCTCTGTCTCTTGAGCATGAAACAATGAAAAATGTCAGTTACTACAGGACGGACAGGCAGAAATAGAAAGAATGCATTTTTGCCTAATCTATTTCTCCTTTCTTGCAAGGCTTATGCTCCTGTTCCAATTTTTCCTTAAACCTATGAAAATTCAGTCTCTCTCTCTCTCTCCCTCCCCCCAACCAGGCTTCCTTAGAACATCTACACAGACATTTCAATGCAGGCCACGTACAGCATCATGAGAAGGACAAAGAGAATGAAATTACCTGTGCATTTACGATCTGTGTCTTCCTTTTTTGACCCACTAATCGTTAACTTGCAATTGAAGTTTTCTTCCCAGTACTCTGCAAACCACACATTTCTTCTGTTGTTCTCCAATGTTCGGGAAGTAAAGTAGGTATCAAATCCTAAGAGAGAGAGAGAGCTATTATTACTATTACTATTATTATAATAATAAAAGAAGGTGATACATAAAATAGATGATTTAGGATTTGCAAGATCTTGTGGAAGGGGGAATAAGACATTCAAGTAGACTAAGACATTCAACTAGAATGGTGCTCATACATTAGCAATTAGTAGGGAGGAGGAACAGGAAGCATAAAGTAAATAGAACTGTTCAAGATTCCCTACCAGTCAATTGACTGTAATGTTGGGAGAGGCACAGTAGCTGAGAGAAGTAGCTGAGAGACTCTGTGGTGGGAGTCATTGGGTTTAGATGGGGCAGGATTATTTGAAGAAGTGAAATCTTACAATTAGCTGCTTGCTTAATGGGTAGCAGCTGGTGAGAGGGCATGGAGGTGGAGCTAGGCCAAAATTTTTGAGAAATTCCTCAGAAAGAAATTTTCTTTTTCTGGTCCGTCCCCCCCCAAACCATTGGACAGTTTCAGTCCCCTGAGAATATTTGGCAAAATGCCCTCCCCAATTTCTCCACCAGCAAATAATGTGAATTTCAGACGCAGCTGTGTATCTAATTTTAATATTTAATATTATTTTAACATTGTTGAAGAAAGCAAGGGCCTTGATCCCTACTCCATCCTGTCATTCCCTCTTAGCCTATTGCTTCCCTCATCCACCAATATGAACTCACAATATAGTTTCATTCAGTACTGAGCCAAAATTTATCAGAAGAACATTTTCTGAGCATTCTTTTGGCCCCTCCCAAGAGTCGGAGAATTCTCCCCAATGAGAAATTTGGCAAACAGCCCCCTCCATTTTGAAAGTAAGGTAAAGAACATTTGGAGGTCATTTTCTCTCAGCCCTGTAATGACACAATGGCTGAAGAAGGTTTGATTTCAGTGGGTGAGATTTATGTACATATGACACTCACTTACATCATGTAAGGGCAGTGGTTCACCTTGCCCAGTACTCTGTACTTTGACTGGCAGTGGCTCTGCCAGGTCTCAGAAAGATGTTCTTCCTGGACCTGATACCCCAAATCAATTTTAACTCAAGATTCCAGGAACTGAATCTGTGAACTTATCATGCCAAATGTGTTCTGCATGGCTCCTTCATCTTTCAACACATACCTAGTTCTCCCACTGAACTCAATGGGACTTAAACATATTCAACTTTGGGTTGACTCTGACCGACATCTGGATTGCAAGTAAGGCAGAAAACCATGCAAAATATATGAAGACTATGGTTGTGAAAAATTGTGTAACCAGCCAAAGTTGACTCTTTCACTGAAATGAATGAAACAATCATTCATTTGTTTCTGAATCTCAACATAAACACTTCCATATATTTTTAAGATATAACAACAGATGAATTGTCATCAGCCAGCCCATATGTGATGTAACCCTATATTCTGATGTAACTCAACAGTACCACCTAGAGTTTCTGGGAATTTAGAGCCCCACCATCAAGCCCGAATACCCATATTTCTTGGCTTCTGTTTCTGCATCCAGTTGAAACTGGCCAACTCTTTCATACTGTAAGTTCAGAGGGATCTATCTACCCTCTTGGCTTGTTCTTTCTGCCATGTGCTATGATCCCACAAATGTGAAGCATTTTTAAGTCCCATTGATTTTCATTTCAAAAAGCAGAACAGTTATACGTACTTCCCATTTAAAAAAGCAAAATTTTAAAGGAGCCTAGCACCAAACCCTTCACCTATCTTTCTGTAATTTAGCAGGTTACATCCGCTCAGAAGGGTCTGCTATGTTTGGAAATTTCATCTAACTCTGTTGAAAAGTTAAACGGTTAGAGCCTGTTTGTGGGATTTCCTATGGTAGTCAATGGGAGACACGAAGCTTTGTTCTGAATCTTGCTTTGGGTTCAGACCCAAGTCAAATCCAGCAGCTTCTGAATCAGTTGTTTTCTGAAGCACCAAACTGGGGTCAGAACCAAATCTTCTGGTTGGCCCATATCCCTAATTCAAACATTTAAATATACTCAGCTATTTTAAAGGCTTGTAACGATGGGCTCTTTCCCATTCCAATTGGAACAGAGTTTCACAAATGTGAAGCCACCACCAAGAAGCCCCACTTTCTTGCCCCTACCAATCTCGGCTTTCACAGGCAGGCATACTAGTCAGATCTCAGAAGCGGGCCTCAGCATGCAGTAAGTCTGATATGAAGGTGAAGGAAGGCATCTGTCAAGTAACCTGGTCCAAACTGTTAGACAGGGCTTTAAAGGTCAATACCAACACTTTTGAATTAGCCCTAGAAATGCATTGGGAGCCAGTGCAACTGGCAAAGTATATGTTCCATCCGTCTGGCACCCACAAGTTGTCGTTTCCAAACCGTCTTTTAAGGCAGCCCCCATCTCAGATCTGTAACGTCATATGAAAAAACAAAAACATGTTTCTGCTATCTAAGGGTTTAATTAAATAAAAACAGTGGTGGTTCTGCCTCTGAAACACCAACCACATGAGCACTATTTAGACCAGGGGTGGGGGACTCAGTTCTAGCATCCCAATCCAGCCTTCTGTGGTTTCCACCCCCAAAGGGTCATGTCTCTTTCCTTGGCCCCACCCACTTGTCCCCCTCTACAGATCATCTGGTGGTTTTCCAGCTTAAGTGCAGTTTTTCCACATTCCAAAAAGTTGACATGCCTTTCCTATTTATTTATTTATTTATTTATTATATTTATACCCCACCTTTTTTCCTGCAAGGAACTCAAGGCGGCTTACAAAATCCTCCCCCTCCTCTCCATTTTATCCTCACAACAACCCTGTGAGGTAGGTTAGGCTGAGAGTCAGTGACTGGCCCAAAGTCACCCAATGAGTTTCATGGCTGAGCGGGGAATAGAACCTGGGATCTCCCGAGTCCCAGTCCAAAACTCTCACCACTACGCCACACTGGCTAGAGCTTACTTACTGGCTGTAAGAACTTTAAGCTACAATATGCAGGTATTTTGTTTTCCATTTTGGCCTCCTCCCTTGTCTTTAGCTCCACCCACCACTGGAATTTGCCCCCCAAGAGCTTCTCTGAAATGGAATTCGGACCTCAGGTTGAAAGGGGGTTCGCCACCTGATTTAGACATTTTCTAAAGGCACATAGATGGGGATTGGGAATGCAGCCAGCCACCAACCCTACCCCTCTATGATTATGAAACTCACTGGGTGACTTTGGGCCAGTCACTGACTCTCAGCCTAACCTACCTCACAGGTTGTTGTGAGGATAAAAATGGAGAGGGGGAGAAGTATGTAAGCCGCCTTGGGCTCCTTTCAGGAAAAAAGGCGGGGTATAAATATAATAAATTAAATTAAATTAATTCAACATGATGTCTGTAAGAGCTTGTGTGTGCACAAACTGTGTGCATAGACTCCACAACTGGAAAACCTTACATATTCAAAATATTCCCTCATTGTATGAATAGGACCTATGTTCATACCTATTTGTACACATCTAGGGTTCCCCCCCACCAACGCTGCACAAAAGATGTGTACAAGGCCAATGGCCAAGAGGACAATGTCAGCCCAGACCTCTATATGTGGATTCAGAAGAACATCAGAATAGTGCTTTGGTATTTCAGTATTTATCTGAAGCAATACAAGAGCATTTCATAGATTCATAGATCATAGAGTTGGAAGGAGCCTACAAGGCTATCGAGTCCAACCCCTTGCTCAATGCAGGAAACTAGAGGAGGGGTCTCCCATCCAAGTAATAACCAGGCCTGACCCTGCTTAGCTTTCCACGCTCAGACAAGCTGAGCCAGCGTGAGCGAAACAATGTGACTCATACCACCTTTACTGCAACTTCAATATCTCAGGAAGGAGGAGAGATACATATATTCCAGCATAAAGACAGAATGTCTCTCTTGCATTTCAGTCAGCATCTTCAACATATTGGACTCAATGAAATGACCAGAAGGAATCATCCTTTATTCCCAGCAATGAAAGGCAGGATTCTGACGAACTACCTTCAAGGCCCAGTCACAATTTCAATTCAGTGATATTAAGATGATTCTTCCACCAAACAAGAGTGCAAAAGTAATTGAAAGCTATACCTCATGCCTTGAGGTACCCTCTCCTCTTTATTTGAAATTTTATCTCCTGACTTTGCCTTCATTTTTGTCAGTTTGCAAAGCAGTAGAGCTGAATTGCAAAATACTTAGCTTTGATATGGACATTTTGAAAAGGAGCTGAGTTGTGTTGTGAGGATTTTTTGTTTTTCTCTTTATCTAGGAAACTCAATTTTGAGAGCTTATCTTAAGCCTTGCAGAATTTCAGCTGATAGATCAATAGTGAGCTCTTTACAGGAGCTTAACTCTTTTTCAAGTTAAGATACACTTTTGTGAAATCAGTACTATTAAATAGTTCAGAACTAATTTCTCATTAACAGACCTTGCAGCAACATTTTTCTTCAGAATCTTGTGTTACAGATACATGATGGCAGTTTCCTTGGGTTCCCCGCAGGTCATGAGCTATATGAAAACAGCCCTCTTGGGGAGAAAAAGCTTTAAGGTTATAGTTGAAATTACTCACCAAGACCACTAGCTACTCATAAAGTAAGCCTCTTGAAAACATGTATTTCTGTCTTTTTAAAAACCCCATAAAGAACCTGACAGTGTAAGAACAATTTCAATGTGGCAGATTTTCTTTTCTTTTTTTTAAGTGTCATTTATTATTTGAATTATATGGCTAACCAGCAGACCCTAAACTTAAAACATGATAATGACACTTCTGTACAGCTACCATCTTCTAAACAGTGTAGAATGTTAAATGAACCCACTGCAAAGAGCTGGATAGTTGTACCCTTTGTGAAAAGGTTCTCTCTGAGAATTACGGTACATTCCAAGGTGATTGGGACCCTGTCGGACAAGTATTCTATAAAACTGGATTATCAATATTTGGCACATGCATATAAGAGCAATGCATACACCACAGAGTAGGGATGGGGAGACACAAAATACCATTCTGTTCCAAATTTTCAGCTAAGTAACCAGGCCATTTTCACATCAACTAAGGCAAATAGCATTTGACAAGATTCTGCAATATTGGTATGTACTACATGTACAAGACCATATACACTCTTATTTCACCCCTACAAAGAATACAGTGACCTTAGTCATGGCATCCCTTATAAGATTTCTAGAGAAGATTTTTATCTTCTTTTCAGGTCTAACCAGAGGCACTCAGTTGTCTGATTTGTGATCAATAACCCACCCCCCAAAAGCGTGCATGCACACACTCACAGCACACTTTGGACTAATGGGATATTTCACATGGTTGTGCCATTATTTACCTTCTACCTTCTTACCTTCTAGGCTGCACCCACATCACTAATTCGGATAGCCATTTTCTAATTTGTATGTCACTTATGCTAGATTATACAAAATCTTACACAAAGACTAATATATCTTATGGGTTGGAGCCGATGTTGGTCATCGATGTTGACCACCTGAAGTCTGCAGCAGCCAACACCAGCGCCTGGACGTGGTCACTCAGGATAGGAAGGTGAGAAGACCTGGGCTGCCTTTTCCCATCCTGCCAGCCTTTCTACCATCCTGCCAGATGCCTTACCCACTTTCTGTCTCGGCTGACGCTGCTTCTGGCTGGATTGGGGCGCCCCTTTCCTGGGAGAAGCTCCACTGCCAACAAGAGGAGGGTGACTCCCCCAGGCCTGCCTGATTAGGATGCCTGCCACCTGGGCTTGCTTGATGCTCCGCAGGCCTTTATCTGCCGGCCTGGAGCAGGGCGGCAACACACCGGCAACGATGGCCCTGAAGGGGACTACACCAAAGGGGGTCACCCCTTTGGGGGGAGCCACTTCGGGGGTGCCACAAGGGCAAGGGCCACCCCCCTAACACTGCTATTTGTTGCTCGGTGCCCTTGGTGGTGGGGATTGTTTTTCCCTGTCTAGAGCCTGAGCATGTGCCTTGGAGGGGAGTTATGGGGTCAAGTGCGGGGTTCTGTGGGGCCCCTGATTAGTGTAGTGACGGGTAGAGGGAGATATGGCATTGGGAGGAGTACTAGCCAGGTAAGGGGAACACGGCCCAGACACTTAATGGCTGTGCTGTGTTCCGGTCGTCCTCACACCCACAGTTGCCCTATCAGCCTGCCCTCAGGTCTCCGGATGCTGCTTCTAAATGCCAGATCGGTCCAAAATAAAACCTCCCTCATCCATGATTTAATAGTGGATGAGGCGGCCAATCTGGCATGCATTACCGAGACCTGGATGGGAGAACAGGGAGGAGTCTGTCTCTCCCAGTTTTGCCCACCGGGGTACTTGGTGCAGCATCAGGGTAGACCTGTGAGCCAGGGAGGGGGGGTTGCCGTGGTCTATAGGAATTCTATCTCTCTCCCCAGGCTCCCTGTCCATCTGACTACTGGTCTGGAGTGTTTGCACCTTGTGTTGGGCCAGCAGGACAGATTAGGGATTCTGTTGGTGTACCGCCCACCCCGCTGCTCAACAGACTCCCTGGCTGAGCTGACGGAGGTGGTCTCGCTGGCGATGCTGAGGTTCCCCAGGCTGTTGGTCCTGGGGGACGTTAACATCCATGCTGAGGGCACCTTGTCTGGTGTGGCTCAGGAATTCATGGACTCCATGACAACCACTGGGACTGTCCCGACATGTCATTGGCCCAACACATGTAGCAGGGCACACTCTAGACTTGGTTTTTTCAGCTGAGCATGGAGATGGTGATCTGAAGGTGGGGGACTTTGAATCGGTCCCCTTGTCATGATCAGATCACTACCTGCTGAGATTTAGGCTAACAGCAGCTTTCCCCCTCTGCAAGGGTGGGGGACCTATTAAGATGGTCCACCCTCAGAGGCTGATGGATCCGGATGGTTTCCAGAGGGCCCTTGGGGGGTTTCCGGCTGATATGGCTGGCGGTCCTGTCGAATCCCTGGTTGATCTCTGGAATAGAGAGATGACCCGGGCGGTTGCACACAATCGTTCCTGAGTGCCCTCTCTGTAGTAGAGCTTGTATGGCTCCGTGGTATACCCCAGAGTTGAGAATGATGAAGCAAAACAGGAGACGGCTTGAGTGCAGGTGAGGAAAACTCCTAGTGAAAATGCAATCAAGCCCTGGTACGTACCTATAGTCAGGTATACCTAGAGGCAGTGAGGGTGGCAAAGAGACAACATCTCACTGCCTCTATCCAATCATCTCTTTGCTGCCCAGCAGAGCTCTTTAGGGTCGTCCGGGGCCTGTTATACACTGACCCCAGGGACGTCATCGACCCATCTGATGCCCGCTGCAATATATTCGCTAGGCACTTCCAGGAAAAAAATATCTTGCATCCGCAGGGACTTAGACTCTAATGTTATAGCAGTAGAATCAGGAGAGGTACCCAGAGCACAGCCTGGTCTAGTTATTTTGGATGAGTTTCAGTTGGTACAGCTCGAGGATGTTGACAAGGTGCTTGGACGGGTTCGTGCAACCACGTCTGTTCTGGATCCTTGCCCCTCTTGGCTTATAAAAACTAGCAGGGAGGGAACGGCCGGCTGGGCCAGAGAGGTGATCAATGCCTCCTTGAGAGAGGGAGTGGTCCCATGCCACCTGAAACAGGCAGTGGTGAGACCACTCCTGAAGAAACCCTCTCTGGACCCGGAAGATCTTAACAACTTTAGGCCAATGGCAAATGTTCCTTTCCTGGGCAAGGTCCTTGAGCGCCAACCAGCTCCAGGCGCTCTTGGATGAGACTGATTATCTGGATCCATTTCAGTCGGGGTTCAGGCCTGGTTTTGGCACAGAAACAGCTTTGGTCGCCCTGTATGATGACCTATGTCGGGAGACAGACAGGGGAGTGCGACCCTGTTGATACTCCTGGATCTCTCAGCGGCTTTCGATACCATCAACCATGGTATCCTTCTGGAGCAGCTGTCTGAGTTGGGGGTGGGGGGCACTGCATTGCAGTGGTTCTGCTCCTACTTGGATGGCCGGCTCCAGAGGGTGGTGCATGGGGGATATTGCTCGGCCCCATGGACTCTCCAGTATGGGGTTCCTCAGCGGTTGGTCTTATCCCCCATGCTATTTAATATCTACATGAAACCACTGAGTGGGGTCATCCGGAGTTTTGGAGTGCGGTTCCATCAGTACGCAGATGACACACAGCTCTATCTCTCCTTTTCATCTTCAGCAGGTGAGGCTGTGGATGTGCTGAACCGGTGCCTGGCTGCGACAATGGACTGGATGAGGGCCACCAAACTGAGGCTCAATCTAGACAAGACAAGACTGAGATGCTGTTAGTGGGTGGTTCCTTTGACCTGATGGAGGGTGTTCAACCTGTTCTGGATGGGGTTGCACTCCCCTTGAAGGAGAAGGTTCGTAGCTTGGGGGTGCTCCTGGAGCCATCTTTGTCACTTGAGGCTCAAGTGGCCTCAATGGCAAGGAGTGCCTTCTACCAGCTTTGGCTGGTGGCCCAGCTACGCCCCTATCTGGACAGGGATAGCCTGGTCTCAGTAATCTACGCTCTGGTGATCTCTAAACTAGACTACTGCAATGCACTCTACGTGGGGCTGCCTTTGAAGACTGTTCGGAAGCTGCAGCTTGTGCAAAATGTGGCAGGCAGGCTTATTGTGGGGACCTGGAAGGTCCAAGCACATTACAGCAGTTCTGGCATGTTGCACTGGCTGCCAATATGCTTCCGAGCTGAATTCAAGGTGCTGGTTTTAACCTATAAAGCCCTACACGGCTTAGGACCACAATACCTGACGGAACATCTCTCCCAACCGCAATCTACCCGGACACTAGGCTCAACATCTGGGGCCCTCCTCCGATTGCCACCTCCAAGAGAGGCTCGGTTGGTGGCAACGAGGAGGAGGGCCTTCTCAGTGGTAGCCCCCCAATTATGGAATAAGCTCCCCACTGAGACCCGCCTGGTGCCAACTTTACTATCTTTTCGGCGCCAGGTTAAGACTTCCCTCTATGCCAAAGCATTCAATAGTTAAGAGCTCAAAATAGCACCGGGGGGGGGAGGGGGAATTGTCACCTGTAGGCTTAGCTTTATTAACTTTTGGATTGTTATTTTAAGCTGTGTTTTTAAATTTGGTTTTTAATCTTTTTAACTATTGTGTATGCTTTTATTGTTGTTTTTATGTACAAACTATTGTGAACCGCCCAGAGAGCTTCGGCTGTGGGGCGGTATAAAAATGAAATAAATGAATGAAATGAATGAATGAATCTGCTAGCAGAATGGGAACCACTAGTAGACCAGATTCCCCTCTCCCCTGAAACTCCTGCTGTCCACACAAGCTCCATATATGTTACGGAGGGTTCGGGGGACCATCCAAGCAGATCTGAAGCACGTGGGATGGTGCAGGGTGGGGAAGAGGACAGAGAGTTCAATTTTGTGCTAGCAGAATCTGCTCACACAGCATTGTGACCAACCCTAATCCTGTTGCTTTGCAGACTATGCCCAATATAATTTTTAATCTACTTCATCTGAAAGGTCCTAAACATTGTTTAATCCATACAATATCTAAATGATATATAGAGAAAGACAGAAGTACAATAATAATGTTGTTACCAATGCATGCATTTGTAGTTTACCTCTGCTAGTAATGTAATGCATTATCTCAAGGCCCTAGGGAGAAGCACACTGTTCCCATTTTCCAGCTATCCAGTGACAATCTTGGCTGAGCAGACGTTTGCACTCAGATCTCCCCATTTCTAGCACTAACTGGATCAAACAATGTCTTTCACCTGGTGGAATTCGAGCAGATATTAGTAAGTAGGCCTTTTATTCCCTTGGTGGTGGTGGCAGACATTATTATGAGAATGCAACAGGAGTGTTGACATGACAAACAACACACAGCCTACTGCCCTTAATGCTACTACTTTACCATGCTCAGTATTTGTTCATGCGTCTGCGGTCCAGGAGCTGAAGCGGCATCAGTGAAATGCAGAGAGGCCCTTTGTAAATAAGAGGTATCGTAAATCAATAGACACATAAGCTAAATACTAGACTGATGTCAGAAGGCTGACCTTTATGCCAACAATAAATAAAGCTCACGGGATCAGGCTACAGAAACAAGAAAGGATGAGCATGTCAACGTGGGTCAGAGGCCTAGGCAGCAGTCTCAGCTTGGGTGATGCTGCACTGACAGCTACTAATGGGACTTCATGCAGCATGAAAGAGCAAATGACTAGCCGTGATCGCTATGCTCTCAACACAAGTCATGCATTATAGGATTAGGAATCTCTGCCAAGCTCTGTAGTATCATGTATTCATTTGGCTGGCTTCTCTACACACACACACACACACACACACACACACAGGCGCACGCATGCACACACACACACACAAACATAGCTTGCACAGGGAACTTCCCCCATTCTCAGCTTCCACGGCTGTGTGGTTTTACTGTTAGATGCACTCATGGTGGATTGCCACACTGTGTTTTGTCTCCATTGAGGAGACTTGCAGTAGTAGACCTCTCCACCAAGTTCCTCTGAGACTTCTGAATGGTTCAGCGTGTATTCAGGGAACCAATGGCTGTTCACAAATTGTAAACAGAGGGAAAATACTGTTGGGGCTGTACCTTAAGAGCTTTTGTTTTCTTTTTGGAGTTGCGTTGTGTTACTGTAATGAAAACGAACAAGCAAACTATCAAAGACCATCTTAGCATTTAATTAGATTGGAAGTTCTCTTACATTTTGTTCAGTATACCAAATATTCAATACTGAATCATTGATATTATGCAAATTAATTTAATAAAAGGAAAGATGATTAGATCAACTTAAAATTGTTTATCAATTGACAGCAGCATGCATTAGGCATCCAGACCAGAACTCAATCCAAGGACTTTCCCCGCATCACGCGCAGCTGTGGGCGGGGAGAACTTTTGCGGACGTGGGGGAGGTGAGGCAAGACTTACCTGTTCTCACAGGTATTCAGCCAAAAAGGGGGCGGGGCTACAGGAGCCAATATTAGGCCTGGCAGCCCCACCCACACCCTCTTTGTTTCCTGCAGCTGCTCCGGTGCGGATCCACACTCAACTTCATCACCTGAGGACCACGTGGCATGGTCGGCATGGGAAGAGGGATCTGGGTGGAAGGTCTCGCTGGGACTCCAGACCATAATGATAAGGAGCATGGAGTCTATAAATAAATAAGATTTCATATTTGATGGGAACAGCTCCTAATTGAGCGCTTGAGGGGAGGTGGGCGGCTGAGTTTTCCCCCTCCCATTTAGCCGGCCGGGCGCGGAAAGCGGCCCGGTCAGCACGGCGCTAAAGCCCCTGTCGGGGCCTAGGGGCGGGGGCATGGCTTTCCTGCCTCCGCCACTTGCTGTGTCGGCGCCGCGCCGCATAGGAACGGCGCGGCGCTTTCTCTTCGGCCGGCCGGGAGCTTTGAACTGCCCGGCCGGCGCGACAGCCGCAGCCGTGGTGGGGGTGGGGCTTTCCGGCCTCCGCCGCCTGCTGTGTCAGCGCCGTGCCGCATAGGAACGGCGTGGCACGTCCTCTTCGGCCGGCCGGGAGCCTTAAACTGCCCCGGCCAGCGCGACAGCCTCGGCCTGTGGCGAGGGCGGGGGGCGTGGCTTTCTGGCCTGTGCCGCAGCCGCTCGCATTATTCCCTGCCGCGCCTCAGGTAGGCAGCAGCAGTGCTTCCCCTTCGGCTGACCGGGTGCCGGGAGCAGCCCCGGCCGGTGCAGCAGGGTGGCTGCGGCGTGGGCATGGGCCGTAGCTTTCCCGCCTGTGCCGCAGCCAGCCTGTGTTGTCCTCGCCGCGCTGTGGGGAGCGGCGCAGCATTTCCTCCTCGTCTGGCCCGGGCGCCGGGAGCAGCCCCAGGCCGGCGCGACACCTGCGGCCGTGGTGTGGGCTGGGGGCGTGGCCCTCCCGCCTGTGCCGCGCCTGCATGGGTTATTCCCGCCTGCCCCGCAGGGGAGCGGTGCTTCATCCTCGTCCAGCCGGGTGCCAAGAGCAACCCCGGCCGGCGCGACATTCTCGGCCGTGGCATGAGAGGGGCAGCTGCCTGCGATATTCGCACCGCGCCACATGGGAGCGGCGCAGCATTTCCTCCTCGTCTGGCCGGGTACAAGGCTAAGAGAGAATGATTACTGAAGCCGCCTTCAGTTATTGGTTGGGGAAAAGACAGGGTATAAATATAATAGAGAATAAAAAATAAATAAATAAAATCTCCTTGCCATCTATTGACTGGGGGAGGGTGAATTGAAACATTCTCCGTACTAGGGAGCGAAAACAATGAAACCTGATATTAAAGATCTGGTTTAAATGGTGGGGTTGTGATTACAAAGGTGTGAGGCTAAATCAAAAGCGAAGCATGCAATAACAATAAGCTGACACGTAAGGTTTAAGTTCCAAACAAAATAACAGCCTTTTTGAACACCAGATGCAGCGGGGGGGGGAGGACGTTGGCACGGCCTCTTCGCATAGAACAACTGCAGGCGAAGACCGCACAATCCCCCACAAACTCCCCTGGTGTATAACAGAAGCTAATTGTCTATTCTATTGCGTCAAGGTAGAGAGCCATTCATCCGAAGAAATGCCTTCAAAGAGGAAGTCAAACAACAAAAGCAAGAAGAATGCTACGACGAAGAGTACAGCCCAAAAAAACATCCACCCAAACGACCACGTAATTTGGTGGTCTACTCATCTTCTTCCGACGAAGAAGAGATCGACTTATCTACCCTCATGAGTCAGGTGGAAGCAGCAGAGGAATCAGCGAGCCATTTGGGTGGGCACAGAGCCCCTGACAAGGAGGTAAGTAGAGAAAAGTTGCGCACAAGGGGCCAATAATCCAACGGGCTTTGTGGCATTCTCTTGCAGATCGCATAGATGCAGTGGAAGCTACAGCCAGTGCAGCCGTACGGCAAAAGTATGCATCATCCAGAGACAATGCCTCGGTCGTGATTGATGACCAGCATACAGGATGGCCTCTCAACAGAGATGGGGCGAGACCATATGGCACTCAGCAATTTGAGGCATTCAACTCCAGAAACTCTCCCAATGTGCAGGAGCGGGAGCCCCCACCTGGCCCATCGACAAGCGAGGGTGAGTACATAAGACAAGAGGCGCAGGGAGCCAGCACTCACCGACAACAACAGGCTAGGCCCAGGCACACCTTCCCTAATTCACCTCCTCACACACCAATGGGGGTAGGGCAACCATCGGCTGAAGCAGCTTTAACTAACACACCCCAGGTCTCGCTGCAGCAGGAATTTGTCAATATCCTAGCACAAGCACTGGGAGGTGTTAATTCTGGGTCGAAAGCCGGGGGGGCACGGGCAGGTTGCAGCTGGCACGACCTCGAATGCAGGCAGCCCTTACAATGGGGCTACGTATGTGGCCGATCAGGTCGAACAGCAGGCGATACCCAATGCACAAGCTGTCTCCAATGCAGCTCCCCCTGCGACAACAGAGGCAGGGCAACCACCTACTGGTGGGGCCACCCCAGCCAACTCTCAAGACACACGGCAAAGGGCCCCCAATGCCCTTACCAACACATCCGGGGGTGGCACAGCGGCATCAACAGCACCAATACAGCAGAACACAACCCCAACGCCAATATCTGACGTTACAAAGAACGCGGGTGGCTCAACAACTCTGGCCGAGGCGTGTGCAGCACCAGCATGGGGTGGACCAACCTCACATGGTGCGACACTAGGTTATGCCCCAGCAGCGGTGGATAACTACCCAAATTCCGCATGGGGAACCAGGCATCATGGAGGTCCCTCATTTCCACTGGGCTTCCATTTGTCGCAGTCTACAAAGGATAAGATATTGAAGGGAGAGTTCATTGACATGTTCTCCCTCCTACAAAGAGAACCTGAAACACAAGAATTAGAGAAACTCACAGACACTGAGAGAGAAAAGGCAAAAAAGAAGACACCCCCGCGAACATGGTCCAACTGGCTGGCGGGGTACTTGACTTACTTGGGTGTAGTACTGCAAAAGTACCCAGAGAAAG
The DNA here is from genome assembly GCA_021292165.1 of Shinisaurus crocodilurus. Taxonomy (NCBI): domain Eukaryota; kingdom Metazoa; phylum Chordata; class Lepidosauria; order Squamata; family Shinisauridae; genus Shinisaurus; species Shinisaurus crocodilurus. The sequence goes on from CM037889.1 coordinate 9,815,758, forward strand.
GTGTCGTGCTGGTTAAATACCTAGACATAATATTTCGAGCATACTCCTGTTATGAAGGACCTGCTTGGTTACAGTATGACGAGGCTTTCCGCGAAAAGGCTGCTGCCAATCGTTACATCAGGTGGGACACTAAAGACAGTGACATTTGGATGGAATACACAATTCCAGCACGGCCTATTTTCAGGGAAAGAGCAGCCACGGGGCACATCCTGGCCAAATACCAAGGATCCCCCGGGATCCACACATATCCGGGTCAGCCGGTTCAACCCTGGCCAGTCTGCTGGGATTTCTCAAGGGGGGGGGGCTGCAAACGGTCTGGGTGCAACTTCTGACACGCCTGTGGGCTTTGCGGGGCTTCACACGCCGTCAGCACATGCCCAAAGCTCAAGCCCCATAGGGTCAACCCAAGGCAGGCAACCATGCCAATACCCCACATGGACAAGGACAGCGACAGGTTCCCAAAGGGCCCCAGCCCAATTAAATTGGAGGCACTATTGCCTTTACTGCACGCCTACCCACACAGGGCAGATGCAGATTACATATATCACAGTTTTAAATACAGTTTCAGAATCCCATATACGGGTTCGCGACTACATTGCATGGCCCCCAACCAAAAATCTATCTTAGAGCACCAGCACATAGTAAGGGAAAAAATTGAAAAAGAAATTAACGAAGGCAGGGTCCTTGGCCCTTTCAAGACACTCCCTATGCCATCCCGCCGGGTGTCACCTTTGGGTATAGTCCCTAAGAAAGCACCCGGAGAATATCGTTTGATACATAATCTGTCATTTCCCAGGGGCACCTCTGTGAATGATGCAATCCCCGAGCATCTTTGTTCAGTGAAGTACGCATCTTTTGATTCAGCAGTGGCAATGGTGTGAAGTTGTGGAAAAGGTGCCCTGATGGGAAAGTGTGACATTAAATCAGCCTTTCGTTTGCTACCAGTTCACCCACAAGATTTTGATCTGTTGGGTTTTCATATACAAGGACAGTTCTTCTTTGATAGAGCTATGCCTCTGAGATGTTCCATCTCATGCTCAGCATTTGAACGGTTCAGCTCCTTTTTGGATTGGACTGTACAGTCAAGATCTAAACTTACACATGTGGTGCACTACCTCGATGATTTCCTATTTGCCGGCCCACAGCGCTCTAACCAATGCAACAAACTTATGCATCAATTCCGTGTGCTGTGTGACTCAACTGGGGTACCACTAGCACATGAGAAGACTGAGGGGGCCAGCAAATACACTAACTTTTCTAGGTATAGAATTAGACACAAGGCAACAGTGTTCCAGGCTAGCCAGGGAGAAGATTGAAGCTTTGCAGGAAAAAATTAGCAGTACATTGCAGTTAAAAAAGATCACACTAAGGGGGTTACAAGAATTGGTGGGCCATCTTAATTTCGCATGCAGGGTAATTGCACCAGGAAGAGCGTTCTTGCGCCGCCTGTGTAATGCCATGCAGAGCTTGACACGACCACACCACAGGCTTAGAGTATCCGCATCCATCAGAGCAGACCTCCAAATATGGGCCAAATCCCTTGCACAGTTCAATGGGGTTTCTTTCTGGAGGCAAGACAGGTTATTAGACGCAGAGTTTAGGGTCCAATCTGATGCATCTGGAACCTTAGGTTTTGGTGCAATTTTGGGGGAACGATGGTGCGCCGAAGGCTGGCCTGAACAATGGAAATCTTCGGAATTGGTGCGTGACCTCACGTTTCTTGAGTTGTTCCCGGTGTATATTGCCGTACATATCTGGGCGGAGCAGCTCTCCAATTCTGTGGTACATTTCCTTTGTGACAATCAGGCCACAGTTCAAGTAGTTAACTCATTGACCTCAAGAAATAACAATGTTATGTGTTTAGTTAGGGCCATCACAATGCAATGTCTCGAATTTAACATTCTGTTCTGAGCTCGACATGTGCCCGGGTTAGACAACGGTATTGCAGATGCATTGTCCCAGAACCAGATGCAGAGATTCAGACAACTTGCTCCATGGGCTTCGGAACCTCCTGTAATGATGCCAGACTATCTTTGGCAGATTGGAGGTCTGCGGCTGAAAAGGCCATCATGAGCTCCCTGGCGCCTAGTACGCGGGCGGCCTACAACAGGGCAGGTAGGGAATTTCAAGACTTCAGGGTCAAGAACATGGTCCCTGAGTCATGGCCCATACCAGCTGATCAGCTGATACAATTCTGCGTGTATGCCAGGAGAAAAGGGACCTCCGTGCGCACCCTTAGAGCTAAGTTATCAGGTTTGGCCTTTTTATCCAAAGCCAGGGGTTGGAGCGACAACACCGGTGATTTCAGGTTAAAGAAGATTCTAATGGGGTGGGCTCGGCAAAATCCCCCCTTATCGGATGCCAGACCCCCCATATCACCAGAGGTACTTTTGGGCCTGCGCGCACAATGGCCAGTCATATGCAACTCCAACAGGCATTAACAGCCTTTTTTGGTGCATTCTGCGTATCTGAACTGGTACTCATGTCCAGAGCAGATACATCGGGCCGTGCCCTACAATACGCCGATCTTACATTTATCTCAACAGGAGTAAGGATCCACTTGCGCAGGTCTAAAACAGACCAGTTAGCCAAGGGGACTGACATATTGTTATATCAGGCTGCAGAAACAGAGTTGTGCCCGGTTACTGCCTTGCATACATATATCGACAACAGGGGGGAAATTGAGGGTCCGCTCAACATTCACAACATTCAGACGGCTCACCACTCACGAAGTTCCAATTTTGGTCCGTAGCCAAATTGGCATTGGGAGCATTGGGACTTGGAGACAAGCGCTTTGGAACACACTCCTTCCGTATCGGGGCTGCATCCACGGCCGCAGCCGTGGGCTTCACTGCTGACAGAATACAGGCTGTGGGACGTTGGCAATCCCAGGCCTACTGGTCTTATGTACGCAAATTTCTATATGGAAGATACTGCGGCCTCTGTTTCTCTTTTGCAGAACGTTCAGGGGCCAGGCTGGTGCGTGTTTTGGTGTGTGGACACAGCTTCATTTTCTGGACTGCTCGAAGGGCTGGAACTTCCGGCCAAGGAACACAGCTGGGAATCGAGCGATTGGCAGACATCCAGTGGTTGGGACACCGCGGTTTACGGTGGCAGAACCTACTGACCACCCTGTTCCGGTCTGGCTTCAACGAGCAACCCCCGCACCTGCTGGTGCTGCATCTTGGGGGGAATGATTTGGGCTTACTCAAGAGTAAGGCCTTGGTCCTGCAAGCGCTTGCAGACTTTCGGACCATCAAACAACGATGGCCTGCAGCTCAGATCGTCTGGTCCCGCATCCTGCCACGCTACTGTTGGAGGGGCAACGCAAGCTCCAGGATTATGAACAGAGCAGCCAGAAGGGTGAATAGAGAAATTGTTAAAGGGCTGGGTGGGGAGGGCTATTCTGTACCCCATCCTGACACTGTATTGGCCCGGAGGGAGCTGTACGGTACCGCACCGATGGAGTTCATTTGTCTGACGAAGGAAATGATGTATTTATCAAGGACCTGCAAAGGGCCCTGCTGGAACTGGTTCCTGGCAGGTGGGGGAGAGGGGACTAAGCAGGCGCCAGTCCCTCTCTGTGGCGGGTAAGTGCGGGTTAGGGTATTTGATAGGGTGAGGTGAGCATTCCTGGCACCATTCAGGTGACAGGCGGTTTCATGATGCCTCAAGTTGATGGGTCAGGAGGCTCAGACAGCTGAGGATCAGGAACGCCTGTGATCCCTTTGTTCTCGCCAAGCTTGTTGTCGTGAGACTCCAAGAGGGGGCGACGCATCAAAGGCTCCCATCACTGTAAAGTGGAAAATGGGGCGGCGGCGGATTCATCGCCACTGCCCGGTTTTGGATGCTCCGCCCCAATTGCACAATTGAGCGGCCTAAGAGGCCAGGGGTGAAGAACCCGCACTCCATCCCTTTGCAGTCCATTGTATGTAAATAAACGTGGCCCAGTTAAACACCAACTAAGTGTCTTGACTCTTCATTTCCCCTTACGTTCGCAAATAGCATGGTTGACCATTACTGGAAAGTAGAGAAATGTGAGGAAACAATGTGGTAAATATGACCATGCCTCTTTCCCCTACATGCTGTATTTGTAGCTTTGTGACAATATTTAAGGATTTGTTATTTGATGGTGGTTGTTTTTTTTGGTTTTTAAGAAATGGGACATACATTGTATTAGTAGTCCCAGCACATAACATTCTCCTACAAAGAGCTATACTGAGGGGAGATTAAATTCCTTTTTTCATTTGCTTTGTTTCTCTGCAACTTGGCTGGTCTTTAGACTGAAATGAAAGTTAAGTAACTCTGAGGTTATGAGTCGCTTGGATAGCTATTTCATTTGCCAAATGCCTCCATGCTTCTCAAAACATATTGGAACTGCCACAAATACAGGCAAAACGCTTTTCTTACTTTAGTGCATTGATACTTGAATCTGAAATACTGGTAGAATCATGATAAACGTTTAGGGCATGACATCCCTCACTATTTTTCAGCACTAATACATATGAAACATTGCAATTAGCCTCCTAATGCTTGCTTAATTATCCAAACTAGTTGTAATACATTCCAAAGCTTCCTTCTATCACTAATCTACATACAATATATATATATATATATATATATATATATATATTTTAAAAATCTTATCAGTCATAACATATTATCATTCATGAAATATTAACTTTTCTACATAGCCACAATTAATATTTATTTTATTTACATATGATAGTAGAACTTTTTGTATTACAGCCTTACAAGTAAACACTTTATTTACCATCATAAAATGGCCAACGTGTCTCTGATTAGGAAAAGTGAGAGCTGCAGTGTCTGTTCTGCATTCCAAACTGATGTTCCAACTTTGGTCCAACTTTTGGTACCCCTGCCCTACCTTCTGTCCAACTGATATGAAATAGGAGAGGTGATAAAGTAAGAATTTCTATACAATATTTCCCTCCTGAAGAACCAATATACAAGGCTTATAAATATAAAGGCACTTCCAGTACAATGCTGCAATTTATAAAGCCCTACATGACTCAGCATTCTTATGTCCATTTTTGGAATATTGCTATTTCTGGTACATACGGTAATACTGAAGCCAAAGATGATGGTTACAGACAATATACAGAGCAAGGTTATTTGCTAATGGAAATACAAATCTCACAACATTTATACTATTCCTAAAATAAACTATTTTGTTTATTAGATTTGTTTCATAGAATCATAGAAGAGTAGAGTTGGAAGGGGCCTATAATGTCATCGAGTCCACAACCCCCTGCCCTGCTCAATGCAGGAATATTTGCCATGGGTTCAGAGTGGTTGGTAATTAACATATTTTTGGACCAACACACTGGCTGCCAATCCATTTCTGGGCTCCATTCAAGGTACTGATCATTGCCTCTAAAACTGGAAATTAGTCTTCCCCAACCTTGGTCCCTCCAGATATTTTGAACTACAACCTCATCAGAAATTGTCAGGAATGATGGGAGCTCTGGAGTCGGACCAAAACATCTGGTGGGAACCAAGCTGGAGAAGGCTGTCCTAAATGGTTTGGGACAATGATACTAAAAGGACTGTCTCTCCCTGAATTAACCTACATGTCCTATAAGATTGGTGAGAAAGCTTTCCTAGGTGTCCCACCAGTATCAGAGGCACATTTGGTGGCTGGAGAGAGTATTTTCTACAGTCACACCCAAGTTATGGAACTCTCTGCAAGATACTTCCCCCAGTACAAGATAGTTTTCTTGTGAGCAGAAAGTACTGGAAAATTTATATATCTGTTTATTTATAAATATACTAAATATTTATGAGGAACCATCTGGACAGAGAGTGCTAGTCTTTATGCAAGACTTGGAACACCTGAGGTCTTATTCTTGCAAGCCTACTGCAAAAACCAATAATTGCATGCTCCTCACTGTCTATATTCCATGGCCCAAACTGTTTCACTGAAGCCCCAGCCCAATCTGCTGGGATACCACAAATTCCTGAAGCTAGTATTTACTAGCCATCAAGGCATTAATGTTGATTTAAGCAAGCACATTCTCTAGCTTTCACTGCCCATCAATGTGGTTTCTTTGCTATTATTATTTTTTATTTATTTAGTACATTTCTAATCTGCACAATAACAAATGTCCTCTGGGCAGATTACAACCAGTTAAAAAACTAAAATACCATTTTAAAACACAGTGAGGGTGCAATCCAATGGGGATGCCCATAAGCCTCTGACCACGAAGGATTACGGGCCTCCTATGCAGGGCAGGAGGCGTGCGGAGGCAAAGATCACCTCCATGCTCCTCCTGCCCTGCAAATCAGCTAGGCAGCCAATTTCAGCTGCCTAACTGCAGCGCTTGGGATGGGGAGGGAAAGAGGCTGGGGCGCTGCCTGCCAGGATATGTTGTATCCTGGCAACTCCAGTCTTCTCCCAACCCCCTTCCCCTGGAAAGGCCCCTTTACCCCTTCTCTGAGGTTGCTCTTATGACCTCGGAGATGCAGCCACTGTGGTTCTTTCTGCGCTGGCTGCAAGGGGGGGAGGCGGGTACTCCGAGCATGGAGTCCCAGCTCAGAGTAGAAGTGGAAGCAAGCCTTGCAGCGGCTGCCTAACTAATTCTTCGAGCTAGTCGATTTTCCTTCTCCCCCTTCCACAGACCTGACACGAGAACACAATTGAGCTGCAAATCAGCAAGATCTTTTGCTCGAGGCTCGAGAGATAGCTCCCTTCTAACTCTGAATATTATAAACCCTAGCTAGCTCCCCATGTCCTTCAGCGAGAAGTTCTCGCACAAAGAAATATAGTAACAGTGATTGACATGCAAAACCTAAGTCTCAGCAGGTGGTCAAACACAGGTAAAACCTGTTTAAGATTGAAATGCTAATTTGAGAACAACAGCTCTTGCTCGGGTTTGTAATGCAGATGTGCTTAGAGCACCTTTTTATGCTCGCAAAAATCATTAAGTATGCTGAGTGAACAGAACAGAGCTATCTCGATGTAAAAAAAGCCTTCGAGTTAAATTAGCACATCCCTAGCTCAGAGGTCGGAGCTGTTCTCTGACCTCGGAGCTGGGTCCCAAAGCATCCTGGATGCTGTCTTCAGCCAAAAGATTGCTCTGTTAAAAATATAAAATATACAATACAAATATTTAAATGAATAAAATACAATATAATAACAATGAACAGCACAGGAATCAATAAAACAGCCATAATAATCTAGAACTATTTCAACAAAGCTAATTAGTTCAGCAAAACCCAAGATGGCTCTCTCTTTATTTGTTACCCTCACAGTACCATTTGTTAAACTATCATTTTTATCACACAGGACTTTGGAAAGTCGCATAAAGTTGAATGGTTGGAGACTCAACACAAGAAAAAGTACTTCTTTACAGAATGCATATTTAATCTGCGGAACTCGCTACCACAAGATGCAGTGATGGACATCACCATGGATGGCTTTGAAAGGGGATTACACAAACTCATAGAGGATAAAGCTATCACTGTTGATGACTAGTCGTGATGGCTATATATTGCCTCCAGTATCAGAGGTGCTATACCTCTAAACACCAGTTACCGAGGAACATGAGTGGGAGGGTGCTATTGTGCTCATGTCCTGCTTCCTATAAGCATCTGGTTGATCAATGAATGAACGGAATGCTGGAACGGATAGGCCAGTGTTCTCCAACCTTGGGTCCCCAGATGTTTTTGGCCTACAACTCCCAGCATGCCTCAGCCAGTTCTCTCTGAATGCGCAGCTTAATTTTTGAACACATTTCCTTTTTTTAATCAACCTGGATTCAGAGCCTTCAAGTCCTGTCACTGTCACATGTAATTCTTTGGCATATACTACAGACCTGTGTAACTCATCATGCTTGCTTTCAGTATGAAGGGAGCATTATAGCCTTCCCCCACCCAAAGTTCTCCTACACCTTAGATTTTAGTCTGAGCTAGAGAAGAGTTCCCCCTTCTTCCCACTCACCCACCTATTCACTTGGCTTCAAGAAGAAGCTATCTCTCTTCCACACTTCCTCCTTTTTGCCTTCCTCTTCCCTCTTACACCTGGAGCCTGGAATGCTGCTATGGCCAGTGTGGCATAGTGGTGAGAGTGTTGGACTGGGACTCGGGAGATCCGGGTTCTAGTCCCCGCTCAGCCATGAAACCCACTGGGTGACTTTGGGCCAGTCACTGAATCTCAGCCTAACCTACCTCACAGGGTTGTTATGAGGATAAAAGGGAGAGGAGGAGGAGGATTGTGTAAGCCGCCTTGGGTTCCTTGCAGGAAAAAAGGTGGGGTATAAATATAATAAATAAATAAATGGCAGAACCCAAGTGCTGGAGCAGGGGGACATATAGTTTCCCAGGGCACCTGAAATGGTACAGATGTCAGTTGCTCTGGGAAAATTACATTTCTCAGGCTCCTGCTGCCTGAAACTCCCTGGTACCCGCATTCCAGGTCCCGAGGAAGGGGAGAGGAGGGAGAAAGAGAAAGAAAGCAGGAGTGGTAGGGGTGAGGGGAGGTAGACAGATCATTTGATTTTCAAAAAGAAAACAGTGCTGGGAGAAAGATTAAAGCCCTCTGTGCTACACTGCCACAGTCCTCATCACCTGCACCACCCCTTCCCCACAACTGTGGTTGTTGTTGCTGTTTATAAGAAACAGATGGTAACTCCAAGGTTCTGGAGACACCGGTCAATAAAGTAGCATCTAGTTTGACCTTAGCAAGATTAGGCGAAGGTTGTTTTGACAAAATATGCTATCCAATATACTTTATTTAAGCAGTAAATAAATCATATATCCTTATCAGTATGGACCAGGATTTAGTGGGTCTCTGAGGGAAGGCAGCACTGAAGACTTCCCAATATGCACTCACCATGTTGCTTTGATGAACAGATAGTGCAACTAGGGATGTTCAAAAAATTATTTTGATTCCTTATTTTAACCAGAACTTGCCCCCAAACTCAAACATGAATGGAAGCACATTGTTCAGGAAAAGCTTGCATATTCCCGAGTTTGCGTTTGCATTTAAAAAGAAGTGTACTTTAGAAAAATGTATACTTTTACAAATTAGCATTTTGGAAAAAACATGCATTTTCACAGTTTAGTTAATGATGGAAAGTGTGCATTTGGTGTACAGTTAAAAAAAAAAAAAGTGCACTCAAATGCGTACTTTTCCCATATGAACAACAAAATCTCACAACCAGGAATGGAACGGAGGCAAAGTGAGCTTCGAAACGGAGCTCAGAAAAATTCGATGGCCGTGAGCTTTGCGAAGGGCACAATGCTATGGCCCTCCAACCTTGCCTGTGGGGGCCATGGAATAGGTCAGACTCCCCACTGCAACCTCAGAAATTCCTTCCAAGGTTGCAGCAGGAACTCTGCCCGTGAGGCACCCTCCCAAACATCTTTCAGCAGGTGTGGTTCTTTCCATGCTGGCTGGGAACCAAAGATGGAAGACCTTCTTTGGTTCTGGTGGGAGGGGGTGTTCCCGGGCGTCTTCTGCTGAATCCGGGCGGTGCCTCAGCCAGCCTCTCCTCCTCGCAAGGAGGCGTAGAACATTTAGACAGCTGGAATCGGCTATTTAGATGTTTTGGAGGGCAAGGGGTGTGTGGCGGCAATCCTATCGGCCGTGCTCCTTCCACCTTCGACTGGATTCCAGTAATCCTCTGAGTTCAGCGGGTTACGGGCACCCACATAGGATGGGGCTGTAATTCTCCTCCATCCCTAAGTATAACTAAGGGAACATTCTAAGTTTATCCTACATATGACTTGGGTCACGAAAAAGGGTTCTGGAAAGTTTCAGCACATTAATGCCCCATTTCCTTTTATTCACACTGCTATCTTTAAGATTTATTTATTTATTTTAATGCACAAAATGTATAGATTAGTCACATACATTAGGCCCAATACCTGTCTTTTCAAAAATGTCCGAAGCATACTTATGCCTGCATTTTCATACGTATATGCATCTGAATAATATCAATATTTTATCCATATAATTAATGAAAGAGCTCTAACGAAAGAACACATTAGAAAGATTTAGCCAGCTACATAAAGTAACTCAGGCTTTTCACTCCCCAAGAATCCCCCAGTATGCTTTTACACTACTTTTATATTTTGGCATCAAACAAAATCCTCCCACGCTCCAGCTGCGCCACATAAGTGGGAGCTGGGAGAATTTCCATGCAGAAATAGTGTCATGCTCTAAATTCCAGTGAAAATCCACATGCATTTGGAGCCTAAGAGAGAACCTTTTGTATTATTTCCACCCCTGTGTAGAATTTCTCCTCCTCCTGCAACTCTCTACCCCATGGCCATTTCTCAAAGAACAATGCACCACCACCTCCTGTATCGGAGCAGCAGATCAGGGATTCGTGACTGAAATTAAGAACACCACGCAAATGTTTGTCAGTTCAGGCTTTTATCTGTTTTCTCACACCTCCTAAACCAGGGGTGCAGAGCTATATTGGGGAAGGGTGGGTTGACCCCCGCCAGGCCACTGACATCATCACCAACAAACCCCCCCCCAGCCCTTTCACCTTTCTCTGCGCTGCATCTCTCCCAGCACTGAGAAAGGAACGCAGCCGGTGCTTGGAGGAGCAGTCACTCCTCCCACTGAAGGCCCAAGTATCTGGCTTCACACAGTGTGTGTCATCCCCACAGAGGCTGTGTGTGCACTGCACAAAGCCACTCGAGCCAGTGCTGGAGATAACAGTGGAGATTCCTCCAGGAATTCCCCCGGAGGAACACAAGGCGGCTCTGTGGGCTGGAAGCAGGGCCGGATTAAGAGCATTATGGGCCTGGTGCTGAGGATTTTGGTGGGCCTTTTTATGGAAATAAATAAAATGAAGACGCATTTTATATTAAAACAAATTAAATATTTTAATTACCAGTAAAGTGCAAACTCAAAAACTCTGCAGCTCATCAGTAAGGGTCTTCCCAATTTCCCCCAAATTTATTTATTAAAAAGAAAAAGCAGCCACAACAAAAAGCCAGGAAGCTTTGCTTGACCAAGAATAATTTGTTGTTCTTGTTGGCGTTGTTGCGTTTTCGTTTTTGTTTTTTTGTTAACTACATTTGAACAATTGAGCTGCGAATCAGAAAGATCTTTTGCTCGAGGCTGGAGAGAGAGGTCCCTTCTAAATCTGAATATTACAGACCCTAGCAAGCCCCCAGTGTGCTTCAAAAGAATGTAGTAACAGTGATTGAAATGCAAAAACCTACCGAAATGCTAATTTGAGAACAACAGTTCTTGCTAGGTCTTGCCTCAAGCCTGTAATGCAGAGTGCTTAGAACACCTTTCTAATCTTGAAAAAATCATTAATTATGCTGATTATAACGATCAGAGCTAACTCAAATCGTGCCGCGTGTCCCTATATTGTGGGCCTATTGTCTGTTATGGGCCTGGAGCGGCCGCTCCAATCGCCCCTATGTTAATCCGGCCCTGGCTGGAAGTAGAACCTCTGCAGGGTGGAGGCTCCGCATCCCTGCCCAAAACAAGCCAAGAGGGCTCCAGATACTTATCCATTCATATTTAATTTAGAAGAGAAAGTCTCTGGGAGCGCAGCCCCATTGTGCCCTTGGCAGGGGTCTGGATTGGGCCCCTCAGCCAGGCCAGCCTGGATCTGGCAACGCTAAATTCCCTCCCCTTCCTGTTTGTTTCCGGCGGGAGGAAATTTAAAACCAAAAGATCCACCAGGCTGAGATCCCCACTACACACACATACGCACACACACCTTCCACCCTGGTCACAAGCTGGCAAGTCTTGGAATGAATGAGGCAGTAGATCTGCTGCTTTGCTGCTTACCCACCTCATTTATGATTGCACTGTTAATCATGGAAACAATAACCTATTCCCCATCCCTATCAGGGGTACAGAACTGCTTTCAGCGCAAGAGCTGAATTCCATTTCAGAGAAGCTCTCAGGGGCTGCATTCCAGTGGTGGGTGGGCCTGAAGGCAAAGGGGGCAGCCCCGGGCAGGACCAAAATACTAAAAATGCCAGCATGCGTATTTTACCTTAAAGCCCTTCCTGCCAGTAATTAAACCACAGGAGAGAGATTTCAACCTTTTTGAATGGGGGGGGGTGAACTTGCACAAAAGCTGGGAAACCACCAAACAATCAGTGGTTGGGGAAAGGGGGTAGGGCCAGGGAAAGGGGCATGGCCTTCTGGGGACCCCCAGAGGGCCGGATTGGGACCTGAGGTCCTGCGCTCCTGCCCTATGAGCTAATTCATTTAGGTTGCAATCCTATGCACGTTTAGGCAGACAAAAGTGCTACCACTCCCAGCATGCTGGCTGGGGCATGCTGCGACTTGTAGGACTTTTGTCTGTCTAAACATGCATTAGGATTGTGCCCTTTTAGCAGTAGCTAATTCATTATGGGCAGTATCCAATGCTGCCACTCTGCTTACGCCATGGATGTGGCACTAGGGGTAATCAACCTGTAGTGCAATGCCATGCCAATAGCATATGCTGGCGTGACACAATTCCCCGGAAAACCTGTCGTGCCAGTATATGGTATTGGCATTGCGCTAGAGGTTGATTAGGCTACTGCTGCTACATCAGCGGTGTAAGCGGAGCGGCATTGGAAACTGCTCTATATAAGTTTGCTTTGTGTGTTTTCTCCACCTTGAAGCAATTACCATTCTTGTTGTGCTTAAGAAATGAGTAATTATCTCCAGCTTTTCAGACTATGGGCTAAACTAGATATGACAGCAAGGGCACAATCTTATCCAGGTTTAGACAGAAAAAAGTCCTACAACTCCCAGCATTCGCCAGCCAGCCACGCTGGCTGGGGCATGCTGGGAATCATAGGACTTTTTTCTGTCTAAACCTGCATAGGATTGTGCCCTGAATGCATTTGTTTGTGATCATCTTTTTAACACTCCAATGCGATGCTAACAATGTGTTTACCGTCCCATCTAGTTTACCTTCTATCACATCTTTTAAGATATCCAGAAATAATAGGAAGTGCTTTCTATCATATAACAAGTCATTTCTTCAATATGTTGTAATATCGATATTGTATGATTTTTCAGGCATTTACCAAAGACATGGGGGAAAATAGCACTTGCATTACTTCATTTCCCAGCAATGATCACGATGCTGCATGTGGGTAGAAATCTTGATGGAGTGAGAATTTGGTGATACTGAATCTTGTAAAAAATATTTCTTAGATTTAATCCGGATATAATTTGGGTGATATGTTGCTAAGTCATAAGACAAGGAGTATATTTTATAACTGCTGTCTGCCTTTGCTGCAGTATTGTACCTATTCTTATACTAAAGCAGTATGAAATAAAAACTGGAAAAAATGAACTGATTTGAAAACCTGAAGAATATATATTGTTAATGGAGATGGAGAACCAGATTTTTCAGCTTGCTTAAATTCTCAGAAAATAACTTCGAAGCTCATCTTTTTTGTTTTCATTTTTGACCCATTTTTCAGCTTATTTGAATGGGGGAAATGCACACTTCAAATGAGAAAAGTGCACATTTATGTGTGTGTGTTTTCAAAAGTGCACACTTTCCCCCCATTGGTTAAAGTGTGAAATTGCATTTTTCAAAAAATGTGCAGTTTAAAAAATGCATTTTTCAAATACGATTGCAAATTTGGGGATTTGGGAACCTTTCTCCAACCCCAACCCACATATTCCTGCTCACAATTATGTTTGGGATAGCAAGCAGGACATGCTCACATGATTTGTGAACAAAACCGAAATTCTCATATATCCCTAATAAGACCAGCTAAACATCATTGGCAGTATGTCTTGTAGTTGTCAAACCAGCACAGTGTCCAAACAAACACTCCCAAACAGGAAATAAAAAGTCTTTTTGGACTGAAACAAGGCTGATGGGCTGACCTAAAACCTACGTAGACGTTCTGAAGGGAGGGAAGGCATGTGAAGCAGCCTTCAGGATAAAGAATATGCTATAATAAATAATAATATTAATCATCATACTCATCAGCAACAGGCTGTGCAATCCTATGGCCACTAGACAGTGTCTAGATGGCCATAGGATTAGTCGAGTCGAGTCCCAGCTCCAACCTTAGAAACTTGCTCCAAGGTCGGAGTACCCTCCCCTGGGTGGAAAGAACCATGTCGGCTGCTCCACTGGAAGAAGGGGTTTAGTGGGCATTCTGGGAGGCAGGGAGGGGAGGAGGCAAGTGCTGCCATGATGTGAGGTATCCTGGTGGCACCTCAGCCTCCTTCCCTCCCACTCTGAAACGCCACAGTTAGATGGCCTAAATTGTCTAAGTGCTTTGTGGAGTGGGAGGAGCATGGAGACGACCTTCGCCTCCTCACTCCTCCTGCCCCGCATAGGATGCCCGTAATCCTCCGAGTTCAGAGGGCTATGGGCATCCCAACTGGATTGCGCCCACAGTCTAATTATGAAATGAAACAATTGACCTACTTTACTGCACATGTAGGCAGAGTACAGTGCATTTTATTCCAAGCAAGGTGGTTTGTATCTGTATGTAACATATTGCCCCACTTTTATTTGGTGCTTTTATTGCCCGTTACTTTATTTCACCTCTGCTCTTCTTAGAGTAACTAAAGAGAACATTGCAGTGGTGGACAGTAATCAAAGTACACGCCTTTCTTATGTGCCTAAGATTATCGATTTAATAAGCAGCTAGAACTGACCTCTGATTAATTTAACTGAAGAGCTCTTGGATATTTCCTCCCTCCTATTTGTACAGCGCTCAAGCCAAAGCAGATTTATTTCTTGATTTTAATTCTGAAAGGAAAACATTAATAGGAGGATAACTGAAGAAATCCATTTTTAAAGTATTCTCCCCAGCACATTCCCCCTCATTTTTTATTATCTTGTCTGAACAGTACACTCCGTATTTTTTATAGAACTATTAAGATACTTTACAGAAGCTCTCTAGACCTCAATGCCAATAAAAAAGGAAATGCTGCTCCTGAGTGATTTTAATAACTTACTGGCATGGTGTCATAAAATGGTTTAGGATTGTAAAAAGTGGGAGATAAAAGGTCCTTTCAGGTAGAATGACAAAAAAAATATTCTTATTGACACTATGGAATGGGCACTTGCTTCTGATTTACTCTGGTTGATGAAAACAAAGTAGAAAGACTATTGTGCTCAAAATGGATTTAGACATGGAGAAATACCCTTTACACAAATAGTTATATATGTTACATACCTTTATAATCACTAATATTGGCCCGGTTTGCAAGTAATGATAACCCCTGGGGTTTTTTTTTAAGCAAACAGTTTGTTATTTGGTTCATTGTCTGCCTGGTCAAGGGAGAGACAAACCAGAAACAAACAAAACACTAACCAAACCACAGACAGAAGATCTGTCCCACTTGCAGCGGGATAATTTTTTTTTTTTTTTTTTTAAAAAAAAAATCTGGGTTATCGTTATGCGTGAACCAAGCTATTTCCTGCTTAGAACATTGGGATAACAGGCTCTCCCTTGCCATCAATGGGTTAAAGCACAATATTGCAACACTTAGAGGAAACTGGCATGGGTTATATGCATGCTGAAAGCAAAAGGTACTGCAAGAGATGGAGGTGATTGGTGTTAATCATTGTTAGGCTCCATACATACTATCATACCAGCTTTACCCTGGTTTTATTAATACAAAATAGCTGCCTATTACAGTTTTCCCATATAAAAGAGAGCTACAAATCAGAAGCAGAGTTTCACAAAACTGGGGGGGGGGCACACTATTCGTCTAGTTAATTTGTTTTTAACCACTCAAGATAGTGTACATTAGATTATTTGACTTGTTTGTGATCTTTTTCTTTCTTCAACTCAAAGCCATTTCTCCTCTCACCCGTTTGCTAAAACATGAGCCTGTTTTTTCCCCCTCCCCACCTCTTCACTGACATGTTAAAGTATGCACTTGCCATAGGCCAAATCTCTTGAAGGGACAGAATCTGGAAATGACAAATCTGTTCCTTCCTCGCCCTGCTTTTTCTTCAGCTAAAGCTTCATCATTACACATCATCTTTTCATCATCATCATCATCATCATCATCATCATCATCATCATCATCATCATCATCACTTTTAATTTGTGTGCCACACTTTCCCATAAAATGTGCCCACACTGGCTCACAACACAAGAGCAGCCACCCAAAAACAAGAATGCACATCAGTACAACAGTTGAATAATACATCTTTAGAATAACAACCCAAACAATTCATTTCACTAATATTAACACAACATTTTAAATTAATTACAGAATAGGCAATATCAACTATTACGACCAGGGCTTTTTTTCTGGTGGAACTCACCGGAACTGAGTTCCAGCACCTTTTCTTCTATTAATTGCATTACAATTTAATCGCCATCTACTCCCGAGGAAATGTAATCCAAGAGTTCCGGTACCTTTTTCTCCAGAAAAAAAGCACTGATTACGACACAATATCAAAGCAGTAATCAGGGCCGGTGCTACCATTAGGCCAACTAGGCGGCTGCCTAGGGCGCCGGGCTAAAGGGGGCGCAAGGAGCATAGGGTTGGAGGGAGGGAGGGCTCAAGTGGGAAGAGGGGGGCGCTAAATATCTGATCTTGCCTAGGGCACCAAACTGCCTTGCACCGACCCTGGCAGTAATGCATAAGCCAAGGACAAATACACCAGACCTTTCCAATGTATTGAGGCATTGACAAACACACAAACAATAACCACTTCCCCAAAAGTGCCCGATGCAGAAAATAGCAACCAGGTTTCTTACAACCTGCAGCCACTGATCTCTCCCATGCCCCACTTTGTCATTCTGGTGCAGTTTCTACAGGTGCAGCAAAGACCAGGGGAGTTATGTATAATCTGGATGGTCCTCTTGCTTCACAGGCATGATCATGACTCAATGACTACAACATCATTTGAAAAAGAGGCATCACTGATGAAACACCACAAATAGACCCTCTAAACCGCAATGGTTCATGGGAGAGCAGAGCATTATTATTATTTCAATTTTATTTGTATGTGCACTAGCCAACCAGGCTGTGGCATGCCCCGCTGGGGCCAGCAGTACAGGTGAATTAAAAAGGGGGAAAGTGTTAAAACACTGGATACCCAAAGTTAAAAAAGCATACATATACACATATAGACAGGCTAAAACAGTGACATCATTACAAATAAATACAAAGTGGTTAAAAGAATATTCAAGGTTAAAATACATATTAAAATTTTAATTAAGTTCCAAATCTGTAAACGAGTTTAAAAGCTTGTTTCTCTTGGCTAAGGCTAATTTAACAAATTTTGCAGTGCGAAAAGAAGTGTAGTAGTCAACTCCAGCCAGCAGAAAGCCAATTTTACTTATAGGCGAAGCGTCGTTTAAGGCGTCTATGAGGGGGGAGAGATATTGGACTCTCAGGTCTGAGTAGTGTGGACAATCTGCTAAAACGTGGATGAGGTCCTCTATTTGCTCGCAGCCAAGAATGCACTTTCTTTCTGATTTGGGTAGTCCAGCATACTGTCCCAAGACGTCCCTAACTTGAACAACATTCAGTCTACACTGGATTAAAAAGCACTTGAGATCGTAAGGACTCTCGAAGGACAAGTATGCTGGTAGCTTCCCTAGGGAAGTAGGGAAGTTTGGGTAAAATACATTAGAGCGGCAGTTAAGCGCCAGCCTAGAGCTGATTTGGTAATCTTTCTCACCCAGCCGCCTTGCTACTTCCCTCCGTGCACCACTATAGCCCCTTGTCACCAAGTAATCCACCAAAAGGCCCAATTCTGATACGAGCCTGTTGGTTGCAATGGCCCAAGAGGCTTGACCCATCTCCTCGTAGGCCATTAATACTAGAGGCGGGGCCAGCCGGAAGATAATCTTAAGCCAGTAGTAAATTGCTATTTTCTGGGCTAGAATTCTAACTGAGCAGCAAGCTGTCTCCATTCGCACTGTTGCCTTGGGGGTTGATCTAGGGACCCCCAAAGCTCTTGTTAGAAATTTGTGTTGCGCCGAGTCCAGTATAGAGCTGTCAGAGTAGGCCCGTATGGCCGCCCCATACAATAGTTGCGGCAATGCTTTGGATTTATATAGTTCTAGAAGAGGCAATACCGGGGTCCCACCTAAGTCTGCTGCATAGCAGAAAATGGCATTTGATGTTACCCCTGCTGATGTTGCAGCAGTTTTTAGGTGAGCAGTCAAGGAAATAGTTTTCTTAAATATCACCCCTAAGTATTTATAAGCAGGGACTTGCTCCAGCTGGTGAGTATCCAGCCGCCATGAGAATCTCTGTCTTCTCTTGCCAAAAACCACTATTTTTGTTTTAGATTGGTTTACTGCCAAGAATTCCTTCTGGCAGTATTTCCCCAAAGCCCTCAGTAACCTAGGCAGCCCCACCTGAGCATATGACAATAGGATGGCATCGTCGGCATATAATAACATAGAAATATGTTTGCCTCCTATGCTAGGGGGGAAGAAATCCAGTCCTGCTAAATGGAGGACTATATTATCATTTATATAGAGGTTGAATAGAAGGGGGGGCAATATACATCCTTGTCGAACACCCTTAGTCACTGGGATGGGATCTGACAGGCCACCCCTCAGCGTCGCTCGAACACAGAGATGAGTGTTCTCATATAGCCCCTGGATGATGATGATGATGATGATGATGATGATGATGATGATGATGATGATGATGATGATGATTAGCAGCAGCAGCAGCACCACCACCACCACCATGTTTTGGTATCTTTAATGGAAATTGCTTTTAACTATTTTATATTTTCTATGTTGTAATAATTTCATTGTAAGTCAC
Source organism: Shinisaurus crocodilurus (assembly GCA_021292165.1). Lineage (NCBI taxonomy): Eukaryota > Metazoa > Chordata > Lepidosauria > Squamata > Shinisauridae > Shinisaurus > Shinisaurus crocodilurus. Next base: position 9,834,488 of record CM037889.1, read on the forward strand.
CTTGGGCCTTTTTTAAAAGAAAGGTGATTAAGAAACAACAACAACAACAACAAACAACAACAACAACAGTAGTAGTCACCCCCCACCTGCAATCTGAACTGGTACAGTCCATTTATGGCCCCAGGATTCTACCACCTCATGCTGCTGCATATATTGACCAGGACCTCGTGTCTCTCTGCTTTTTTGGCCAAAGACAAACAGCATGCTGAGAATAATATTGGTGTGATTTCACATAATCATGAGCCTTACAGTATCATGTTTCCCAGAGGCTGAATATAGTAGAATGATGTATTTATTTTGTGTCTGACAAATGGACGCAGCATACCCTAGCGCGGCTGCATCAAAATCTGTCCTCCAATTTCCCAGAAGTTTTCTTCCTCACAAAAGAGGCTTCCATTTTCCTGTCTCATTCTCGGGATCCTGTAGAATTTCTTTTTCCATTCCTTTAGGTGGTGTTTCTAAGCTTACCTTATTGTTGAATGAGAATGATGTTGGGGGGTGGAATGCAGAAGAAATGCTTGGCAAAGTACTAGAGTCTAGAATGCTCCCATGGCCCATCATGCCAGTGCCAATAGCTGGGTGGGAAGGAAGAGAGAGGTGCCAAATGCCTTTCCATCTTCTCCTTAATTCACTGTATTTACTAATAAGGTTATTCTCACTAAGCAAGTAGCACACTCTAGGCAGTCACAATGTTGTGTGTGTGTGTGTGTGTGTGCAAAAATACACTCTCTTTATTGTTGACATGGCAACATTTGAGCTGAATTAAAAAGCAATTTGAAAGAAAATTGTTACCTTAATGTAGTGTTTTCTCCCCCTTTTCTGTTGGAATGCCAATTAAATATAGTACACTGAAGATTTGTGCCAGCGGGTATTGTGAATTGCATTCATGTAAAGCTAATACATAAGCAGGAACAACGGTGGCAATTCATGCAGTGACTGTATTGGATTTGATATAATTGGTTGTGGCTATACTGAAAAGTAATTTCTGTCTCTTTTTTGAGACAGCCACATCTACTTTCAATCTTATTTTCAACTTCTCTGCAGATAACGACCTATGGAAAATTTTCTGATAGCTTGCTTGTTTTGTGTATCTTTTTTTTTTTTTTTTAGCCAGCCTTTTTCTATCTTTATACTTGACAACTTCCTTTATACTTGATAACTTTATTTTCTTAAATGAAGATTATTTCATAAATGATCCAACTCCAACCCTTTAGATTAAAGTAAGTAAAATATATAATCACACAGCATTTCACTGTAGTGCGCTCACACTGCTGGCTCCAGTCTGTACAAATGCAGACCCTAAGCTTTAATGACTCCTGCAACACAACTAAAAAATGATCATAAAGAGAGGGAGAGGGAGGGTGAGAGAGAAGCCCTTAGGAATTATCAGGGATGGGGACTCGGACTCGAGGACTCGACTCGTGAGTCGGACTGAGTCCCCCCTCTGACTCGACTCGGACTCGAGTCCCAATATTTTTAATGGGACTTGAGACTCGACTCGGGACTCGAGACCAAGGACTCTTCAACATCCCTGGGCTGAGCCAGAAGGAGTGGAGAGGAGCGTGATTGCCGGCGAAGAGCGCATGGAAGCGAGGTGTGCCGCTGCTCGGCCACGGCTACCAGGAGTGCAGCCCCAACAGTGTGTCAAGATTTATTTTGACTGATGTGTTGTGTACTTGGGAGAGGCAGAAGGAGGACCTGAGATTACTCTGTGTGGCTGCTCTGAGTGTGTTTCTGGTTCCAGCAAGTTCATCACCAGTGGAGCGGGTGTTCAGTGAGGGTGGAATTGTGATGAGACCTCACCATTCCAGAATGGGGGCCAAACATTTAGAAAAAATCATGTTCCTCAAATGCAACATGGATAAGTTTTAGGAAGTACAGCAAGTTTATTTTTTAAAATCATTTTTCTAAAATGCAACCTTTCAGACATTTTGGGTTTGGCTGCCTTTGCCTGCCTGCCTGGGGTTCCCAGCCTCCTCTGCCTGCCTGGTCTCTTCTTGACCAGTTCAACAGTTGAATTGTCCAAGACATAGGCCTCTGCCTGCCTGCTTTGGGGTTCCCTGCCTCCTCTGCCTGCCTGGTTATTTTGGTTTTTCTGCCTGGTCTGTTCTTGCCAAAATCAATGGCAGAGTTTTGAAATAAAAAGGCACACTTGTGCCTAGAATTTATTTAAACCACACATCTGAAGTAGCCTTATTTGGTTGGGAAAAAAACCCCATTGATTTTAATAGGGACTCGTGGAGTCAGCTTTGGGAGTGACTCGTGACTCGGGAGTCACCATTTTGGACCAAGGACTCGGACTCGGACTCGAGACTCGGGTCCAAAGACTCGTGACTCGACTCGTGACTCAAGACCAAGGACTCTTCAACATCCCTGGGAATTATAAATACTAGGGCTAGGCCAACATGAGCCCCCACCCTGTTTGAAAGTTCCAAAACTGAGGGGCATTAGGTAATCGAAGTGTGTCTCTTTCTGCATTTAGTCTGTTTTGGATTCATGACAATGCCAGGTAGCCAATGAAATCTGGCTGCATGATGGCATGTGCAGTCCAATCAGAGTGAAGGCAGGAAGCATTGTTCACTCCGACATCCCCTTATATAAATGTAAAAGAAACACTTCTGCTTCCTCATGCCATAGTGGCAAGTACTTCTCCCAAAATAAACAGAATTTGCTTCTCTTCTCCCCCCTGCCTGAAAAAGTAGCTGAAATGACCCCGAATGAAATGGTTTCGGAGTGGCACAAATGTTTTTGTGAAAAGGGGTGGGTGGGCTTGACCTCGCACTATTCTCACCTCCAGCACTGTGCTTCCAACAAACTTCCCTGACCCAGATCTGTCTTTCTGCCTTTAAAAGCACACCACTGCTCGACTCATCCAGAGTCAGGCTGGGACCACCAGACTGAAATTGGGGCTATTGAAGAGCAGGACACATCTGGAATTAGCCCAGTGGGCCTGAGCTTCCTCACCGAGCGGCCCTAAACCATGACAGTGAAATATGCATGCCAGATGTACTAAATCTAGTATATCTGAGATACTTCTAAGCATAAAAATCTTCATTCTCTCTGGCTATACAGCAAAGTCCCAGGCCTCAATCAACAGAATGAGCAGGAGGGCCCCCCCAATGCAGCAGAGGTGATTTTGAGGTAAGTACATTTTGAAGTACATGCATTTTGAGGTAAGTAAAGTAAGACACTTTACCATATAACCCTCCCCACTGACCTACCTGGAAGACCATGGAAGCCAGAGTCTAAAATTACCTAACTGCACTAGTGCACCAGGGCCAGTCTGTATGTCTCACCATCTAAATACGATACGCCCTTATTCTTTCATTGCAAATAAATACACATGTACAGTATCAGTTCATCTGAATCTCCCTCAACCCCCACCCCCATTTACCATCAGGGATTAGTCTCTCTGTATTGCATCTCCAAATACTGTCATGTGGGTACAAAAAACAACAAGCCCATATTTATTCCGCAAACAGTACCAGCGGTTTGGAATAGGCTTGTGGCTGTCTCCTTTTTCTGGATACATGGTTGTTGTTTTTTGTCCACCTGGGAATTAAATTCTAATTCAAATGGAGCAAATGGGTGTTATTTGCCTTCTTTTATCAGTACATCAAGCTTGACACCTGTTCCTTACCAGACATACATATTTTATTTGCTTAAAAATGTTGCTGAGGCAAATTTCCCAAGTAATTTCTCATTCCCTTTGGTTGCTAATGTGTATTCAGCAAATGCTGTCAACAAACTGAAGGGGAGAAAAAACACACACATGCACAACTTTCTTTTCAAGTAGTTTGGTAACTCAGCAGCAGGATCGAGGTTTGGACTTTTAACATTAATTCCTGGTGCCCCCCCCCTCCCCAATACTTAAAACATCCTTGCACCATGAAAAAGGAGAAGCCATCCCTAAAGGCAACCATCATAGGTGTCAACACTACGCATTCAGAATATATTCGTTGCAGTTAGCACTGTTTCATTATACACACAAAGATACGTTTTTCAGAGGGTAGCAGTCTTAATCTGTTACAGCAAAAACAACAAAGAGTCTTGTGACACCTTAAAGACTAACAGATTTATTTATTCCGGCATCGGCTTTCATGGGCACTGTCCACTTCATCAGACGCATAAAGTGTTAACTTCAAATTGGCAGATTTATATACACATGCTAGTGGGGTGGGTGGGTGGGATGTAAACTATGTTGTCAGAAGGAAGTGAAATGTAAAAAAGTACAGACAGTGATTGATTACCTTAACAACTGCAGTTCACAAAAGGCTGGATGATAACACAGGCACCATGGCCATGGTGAGCCGATTAACATAAGTAGTGTGTGTGTGGGGGGGAACAAAGAACAAAACAAAACAACACCTTTGTCCTTATTCAAACCACAGTACAATTCTTGATGAATTGCACTTCTTTGAAATTCCTTTGTTCAAAAATGGCCACCTTAAGCTCAGTGACAGAGTGTCTTTCGAGGTTGAAATGTTCTCCCACTTGTTTCTGAACATTGCCATTCCTGGTGTCAGATACTTCCCTGTCCAAACTACCCTGTCTGGCCTTCCTGAATCCCTATGTTGTTGGGGGTTTTTTGGACAGTTGTCAGAAGCAAGTGTCAGTGAAAGCGGGTGGGATGTATTTTTCTACCTTCCCAAGCACCTACAGTCTTGGGAATGGGTGGAAAACTTGGGGGCACTGGGACCTATGGGACAGGACACTCAAAACCCTGAGAATCTCATTGTGAAGGGGGGGAAAGGTGCCTACTCCCATCACGCATGGCTTTGCTTTGACTTGACAGCTTGCCTTTTGACAGGTGTCACGTCAAATCAATTTTTTAAAAAACCTATTTGGAGCCTCTCTGGGTCAATGTCCAGGGTTGGTTCCTGCTGAGGCTTCCCATTTCAGACCCACAGAAGTGCACACCTCTGCACTTGCAAAAGTTTGACAAGAAAAAATAATTTAAAAAAAAATTACCAAAAAAAAATGTGCACATCATTTGGAACGTAAAAAAAAAAGGGGGGGGAGTAAAGGGGGTGGCAAACTAGTGACTAGCTGCCTCCAATGTGGTGCTTGGGCACTTTGGTGCGGCTGTCATTGGTGGCGGCATGGCCAAGATCGCCAAGAGCGGCAAGGGTTTTTTTTTGCAACCCATCAGTCCATCATGGGTAAACAACCCCTCGAACAGCTCATGGGTTCTCAGGGTGGTGGCTTGTTGGAAAGTGGTTTGGATTTGGATGACACAACAACCCACCATGGTTAGTTACCCACGATCAGTTGTCGTCATGTCATGTGAACCAGGTCTCATTGTCCAGGTTGGGTTGTAGATCACTGATGATACGTTTGAGTGGTTTTAGCTGGCAACTATAGGTGGCAACAAGTGGTTGTTTCCCTTCTGTTTTTTTCTCTTCCGGGTCTGTCCTGTAGTAGAATATGGATTATCTGATCCATCTGAACACAGGCAGGCTTACCTGAAAGTAAACATGCACGGGCCTGCACTGTTAGAATATTTACCGTGTCCAGAAAAAAATAGCATACCATTCAGAGAAATAGTAGCCATTATTCTTCCAGTCTTATGTTCATTTAGCAAAGTTTTCTGCTTTCTAGTTTGCCAGTGCTGGAGGTATATGGTTAGAAGCCTGCTTCATCTGTAACAGATAAAGGAATGACTCACTGAAAATATATAACCCCTTGTGGTTTAAGAGCATAGACGTGCTGACTGAGCAAGCTGTGCTCAGTTCTTCAGATCTAGACGTACGTTTCAGACAGCGATGTGAAACCACAAAGGCTAATAAATACTGAAAGAAAGGAGACATTCCAGGATTCTAGGTGTTCCCATTAAAATGGCGGGTGTTGACATGGAATAAAAGACACCAGGTCATCATTGTTAATATCTTTGTGAGCCAGTGAAAAGCATGCATACTGTAGTTCACAGAAGCATTGAAGCTGGAATGTAAGAGACATTTGCAAAACAAGTACACTCAGGAGCATAGGCAGCTGCCTTATAGCTGGACTATTTAGTTTAGCATTGCCTGCTCTGTTTGGCAGAGGCTATTCAGCATCTCAGTCAGAGGTCTTTCCTACTACCTGCTACCAGATGATGATGATGATGATGATGATGATGATGATGATGATGATGATGATTTACTGGAGATGCCAGGGACTGAACTGGGAAGTCAGACTTCTTCTTTTTGGGGGTCCCACACTGTGGCGCCTTCACACACAAGCCCAGCAATGGAAGAACGGTTTCAGCATGGTGTGATCTCATGCTGCAGGAGTATGCATAATGTAACAATGTGGGCAGTGCTAATTCCATGGGAAATATCCACACTATCAGCCAGTGTAATTGACACACATCTCTGCAGCATGGGATCACATTAAACTGAGGCAGCTCCCTGCCTGTACTGCTGAGTGTGCATGTGAATGACAGTTGTAAAAATGTGAAAGGGGGGGCTGTATATATATCTAGCCCATGGACTGGAGGGGAAGGCCATAGCCCAGGGGTAGATTGCATGCTTTTTGTGCATAGGATTTGAGGTTCAATCCCCTACATAGTACACCTCCAGTTAGAAAGCATATCAAGTGCATGCCCCATCTACTTACTGGGTTCTCCAAGTTCTGCCAATCCAGAATACATCTGCCCAAAGCAGATAACACCATTCAGATTACTAGGACATGTTTCTATGCAACTAAGTTTCAAACTTTCAGGTACAGCTGACACTGAATACAGCAGATCACATTCCAATGTTGGGTGGGAAGAGATTAAACCTTTATTAAAAATCCTCAACATTGTCTATGTATCAACTAAACTGTCAGCTTTCTTTTTTTCTTTTTCTTCTTTTTTTTTTACTAAAAATGCTATATTACACTTGGAGGATGGGAGCCAGGAATAAAGTAAAACCAGGTACCGGTAACTGCTCGAGCATAGTAAGCTAATACAGGAAAAAAGGTGGGATATAAATATAATATAATGAATAATAGATAGATACAGTCAGTATTTTTTTTTATTTAAAAAAAAAAGCTTAGGAGAAATTGCCACCTTTGGGAATTCATTGTTGCTTAACCCTTCAGGTCTGATTTTTTTTATTAAAAAAAAAAAGGCACAGGAGGTATTTAGTAGCATAGCTTAGTTTCTTTCTAAATCAGCCTGTGTTCAGAATTGTTTTTGAAGGAAGGATCACTACACCAAATAGTTTGCCAGGTATCAAGAAATAATTAATTACGTTTCATTATTTCCCCAAAAAAGGTGCACAGGAAAAGCACAAAAGTATTGTTTAAAGAAGCCAGTGTCCTCAAGATTCACAGATTTAATTAAATATCACTTCTTTAATAAGCAAACAGCTGCCAGTCCTCACCTCTCTCAAGAAACAGGTACTTGATTTAAGGATGAAATTCGTGTGTGTGTGTGTGTGTGTGTGTGTGTGAGAGAGAGAGAGAGAGAGAGAGAATGTAACATTTGAGTGAGCCACTCTAGATTGACTCAAATTTCCACCTGCTAAAGAACAAACCTCAACAAGCTGTATGTAGTAATGGAGATGTTGGAGATGTAATAATGGAGATGCTGGAATGTTTTTGGTAAGGTATATAGATAATCCCCTACTAATAAAACAGATTAACTAGTCTTTGATTTAAACAAGGGCTGGAAGTCACTACCCATTACTCTTTGGAAAGTACTGAAGAGAAATTCTCTCTCTCTCTCTCTCTCTCTCTCTCTCTCTCTCTCTCTCTATATATATATATCTTTTGTGAAAAGGGAAAACTACTGTGCAATAACAATGGCACAATGATAGCATAAGATAAAGAGAACACTACGAACAGCAGCATTTGAATTTCCCAAGTTTGTAAATCAAATGAAAAAGCCGCACTGATCAGAACATGTATTATGTTTTACAATGGCTTCTTTCCTGTACTTTCCCTCACATTAATAGCATTCAGAAGTGAGGCATAGGAGATTAAAATGTATTCTTGCCCTCATTTGTTGAAGAAATAGGCAAGTCGCAGCACAGTGGTAACAAAATATAGCACAGCATAGCAATATTACTAGTGTAGGATTGTTATGGAGTCATTTTCACCCACTATCCTCAGCACATCAGCCTATCTATTGATTGATGGATTGTATTTTTAGATCATCCATCTAGCTGGTACCTGACCACTCTGGGCAATGTAAAACATAATGGAGTGTCAGTACACGTGAAGGAGCAGGTTATTCCTTAATCCAGTCTTCAGCCTCAGGTAGAAGCAGCAGCTAGGAGTTTTCCCACATTCACTTGGTGTTTCAATTGTGCCTTCTTCTTCATGATAGTGAAAATGGATCCTTGATAAATGCCTTGGTAACCTAGGGTTGCCAACTAACAAAAAATGTCCAACCCCTAGCTTGCAGGATCTAACAGTTGCTCTGCTGCCAACTGCCCAATTTTCAAAGCACTCCCACTCAAAATGGCCAGAATAAGAAACTACAAAAGTCCTATTCAGTCATTTGCCTGAACATGCAGGGGCTATAAGTGACTATGGGGCAAGGTGTGTTTGCAAGTTCCATGCCCAGCACCCCCACATGTATGGGCTCTTCAGACCCTCATGCTCCCTTTCCTTTAGCATTTTTTTTTTTTTTAAAAAATCCAATGGAAAGAGATAATTTATAGACATTGTGGGTGGGAAAGATATTTAAACTAACCAGAAACAAATCTGAATTGTGAATGCCAAGTGTTATCAAGATTACAGTAATTGAGACTTTTTATAATTTATGTTTTATTGAGGATTACAATTTTGTTGAATAACAAACCTTTAGCTTAAGAACAAGGTGGGAAGGGAGAGCAGAGAAGGAAGAGAAGAAAATTAAGTAGAAGGCTACAAATGTTAGGGCCAATGGAGGATGTTTTCAGGGGAAGGAGTACAAAATTGTGATGATAGTTGGCCTTACAAATGCCATGTTCATTGCACATTGAGGGACCTTGGAAGCTGCCTTATATAAAATCAGATCATTGGTCCACTTAGGGTGCAAAAAAAGTCCACAACTCCCAGCATTCCCTACCCAGCATGGCTGGCTGGCTGGGGAATGCTGGGAGACTGGGGACTTTTTTCTGTCTAAACATGCATAGGATTGCACCTTAAATTCCATCTTGTTGGCACAAGCTGATACCAGCTCTCAGGCATTCAGACAGGAGTCTTTCCTGTCTGATAGGGATTGAACCTGGGACCTTCTCTATGCAAAGCAATGGGTCTTCCATTGAGTTATCCCTACCTTTGGTCTCCAATCAGTGCAAAGGATCTGGGTAAAAGGTCTATATATATTGAGGATTTCTTCTTGTCTCCATTTGTGTATGCACATTAGAATATCTGTCTGCTAGCACATCTTACCTCTGATATATTAAATATGCAATTGTGGATTTCTAGTTCTGGAAGACTGTTATTTTTTGTCATTGTGGCTACACGCTGATCCATTTGATATGTCCTGAACTAATGTTGCATAGTCCTAGGAATACAGTCCATTAGGAGAGTCTTTGCAGTAAATGTAATGATGCTTGCAAAACTAAGTTAGTATGAATACCAACATCAAGCCAGAATTGTGCCACTAGTAGGGCAACCCCACATTGTATGAACTTACATGCTTTCAGACTGTTTGCAATGCCAATATGAAGGGGAATTTGTCGAGTTGTTTTTGTGTAGTGTCTGAAGTGGCCAATATGCCCTGTGCTAAACACAGTCTTATGTCTAAAGTAGATTATCTTTAGACAGAAAAAAAGCCTATAACTCCCAGCATGCCCCAACCAGCAATGCTGGCTGGGGCATGCTGGGAGCTGTAGGGCTTTTTATGTTTTGTTATGTTTACTGTATATGTTATTTGTATTGTTATGTTTACTACTGTATATGTTATTTGTCCCGCCCTTTGGTGTAAGGGGTGTTATAAATAAACATGTTTTTTTTAAAAAAAATTATTATTATTATTATTATTATTATTATTATTATTATTTCTTCTTTCTAAACATGCATAGGATTGTGCCCTTAATGGTGCACAGAGTGTTTTTCATTGTCCGCTAAAATAGGTTGCTCTTTGCTTGATTCTGCCTTACTGTTTCAGTATCAAGTTTTAAGTGACTGGATACTTGTCTATATGGGAAGATGTCAAGCTTTGATATAATTTTCAGACTTTCCAAATAAATCACGTAATGTAGGTGGTACATATGGATTATTGAATGCTGAAAAATCAAACCAAGATGTGAGTAAATAATAATAATACATAGCTCTTGCACACTATCCAGAAGTTTACACATTGGCTTCAATGTGTAGACGTCTATGTCACTATCTGTCCATTTTTACCATATGAATGATCAGCCTGCATCTTTGAGAGTGGAGTTCTACAATGTACATTTTGAGTGAAAATTTGGGTTAAAAACTAATTTACAGTATCAGTCTTTCTATACCTTCTTAGCTTCTCTTATGGGTAGTATTTTTTCCTACCTGCTTACAATGACATATTGACCTTGGATGACCAGCTTCATAATGGGTCCCAAAAGATGGATTCAGTTGATATCCAGTTTGGAGTGAAACAGGTATGAGGAATCTGCTGTTCTTTAGTGTGAACCGAGCTAACAGCATTGTGGTATGATTTAAGATCTTTTTATTGGTGTTCAGTTCCCCATAAGAAGTTATGAAATGCCTTATCAATTTTAACAAACTACTTTTGGGAACACACATAGGCCTCCAATAATACATACAAGAAAGGGTAGGAAGTTTATTTATATGATATTAGTTTTCCCCCATAACTGTCATAAGAACGCAAAAGGAAAGTCCTGCTGGATCAGACCAAAGGTTCATCTGGTCCAGCATTCTGTTCACACAGTGGCCAACCAGCTGCTCACAGGAAACCCACAAGCAGGACATAAGCACATTAGCACACTCACATTAGCACACTCCCACCCATGTTCCCCAGCAACTGGTGTACATAGACATACTGCCTATGATATTGGAGGTACAATATAGCCATCAGAGATAGTAGTCACTGATAGCCTTAACCTCCCCTTTTAAGGTCATCCAAACTGGTGGCCATCACTACATCTTGTGGTAGCGAGTTTCTTAGTTTATGCACTGTGCAAAGAAGTACTTCCTTTTATCCTTCCTGAAGCTCCCACCAATCAGCTCCATGGGATGGCCCTGGGTTCTAATATTATGAGAGAGGGAGAAAAGTGTCTCCCTATCCACTTTTTCCACACCATGCATAATTTTCTATACCTCTATCATGTCTCCTCACACTCACCTTTACTCTAAGCTAAACAGTTCCAGATGTTGTAATGTTTCCTCGTAGGGGAGTTGCTCCAGCCCCTTGCTAAATCTAGTTGCCTTTTCTGTGTGTGTGTGTGTGTGTGTGTTTGTGTATAAGGGCAGTATGATCATGGAAGGTTTATTTTTTATTCCTTTCCTAATTAAGCCTAAAATGGAGTTTGCCTTTTTCACAGCAGCTGCACACTGGGTCAACATTTTCATTGCTGTCCACCACAATTCCATGATCTCTTTCTTGCTCAGTCACCACTAGCTCAGATCCCCTCAGCTAATATGTGAAGTTGGGATTTTTTGCCTCAACAAGCATCACTTTACACTTGGTTACAGAAAACCACTTTAAGTTCAACTTCAAGCATTGTAAACCATCAGTGTTTAGAATGCTTGAAATGCTTGTTAGTTGATTAACAGGATCCACAGTAATATCTTTTGGCATTGCCTTCCTTAAATCCGTTGCCTCTTTAGCTTTCAAGTTTTAAACAGCTTTGTGGGGAATTTGTTCCTAGGGATGAGTTCTGATTCACTCCAATTTATATCCACAGAGAGATGCCCATTCTTTTTAGAAAATGGATCAATGTAGGAATGGAGTTTGTTGAGTCATCTATGAAAATTAATGCATTGTAAGCATATAATGGAGTGTTTATATCAGGGCTCTCCAACCTTGGGTCCCCAGATGTTGCTGGACTATAGCTCCCAGCAGTGCTTTTTTTCTGGAGAAAAAGGTACAGGGACTCTTGGATTACATTTCCTCGGGAGTCGATGGCGATTAAATTGTAATGCAATTAATAGAAGAAAAGGTGCTGGAACTCAGTTCCGGGGAGTTCCACCAGAAAAAAAGCCCTGGCTCCCAGAATCCCTTGCCATTAGCCATGCTGGCTGGGTATGCTGGGAGCTGTAGGCCAGCAACATCTGGGGACCCAAGGTAGGAGAGCCCTGGTTTATATTGTGCACCTGTAAATTTCACTTTCTTAATGTGGTGCCCTGCCATAAAGCACAAGCCAATGTGTAAAAGGCAATGTTGAAGAGAAGGCACATTACTGTCTCATTTTCTGTAGTGTTTGGCATCAGATATTCTGCCACTTGTTAGAAACAATTATTGAGGGTGGAGGAGCATCTATCATGTGCAGATACATTTAAATAATGTTCTGAGAGTCCAAGAAATGTGAAAGTGGCCATCTCATGTTTAAATAGGGTATGATCCTATAAGACTGCAAAGGACACTTCTCGTGTCCTCCAATAGGTACGTGCAGGGAAGGGCAGCAAATCAGTTTGTTTCATTCTTTAATAGATTTTCCTGCACTGTGAAGAGCAGTGGATCAATAGCTTCTATCGAGGAACCCCTAGGAACAGAGAAAACCACTTTGCTACGGTAATACAGAAGTAATGTTATTTACAAATTTATGCTTTGCTAGGCCTTGGCAAGAGTAAATCTCCAGGTGATGACTGATTAGGTTCTTGTCAGTCCAAGTGGGCCAAACGCAACTGCTTGGTCCAAAAAAGGAAGGCCAAGTTCCAAACCAGCAATCAAAGATTTGACAGGCAAGAAGCAGCTGCATAGTCAAAACCAGGCAGAGGTCCGTTCAATAGCAGCAGCTGGGAATAAGGGGTTTATTGGGATCGCTTGAACACATGTGGACCTTCTGTCTGAAGGTTAAACCATTTTGGCACAAAGTAATAGTTTAATTGAATAATGTAACATGACAAAAGATAACTCCTAATGAAACTTCATTACTGTTTTCAGTGTTTACTGGGGAGAATGAGGGGCTGTGTGATAAAGAATTGTTGGTGATGCCTGTAGGGGTTGCGAGAACCGAGATTGCCAGAACTTGGAAAAATGCCCAACGACTCTCGTTTCGGAGATACCTTGATAGAATATGGTCAGTTGTGCTGGTGGAGAAACCAACCAGCCATTTTCATGTGGCTAGAGGAGAAATAAATAACATTTTTTTTAATAACTTGGTACCCATTCTTAATGTTTTTTTCCCAGAACTATATGCTGAAGATGGACCTATAATTAATCAGCTGAATTTCTGGCGTAGTAGATTCTAATCTGGCATAGAATTTGGACCAATTAATAAGGGGTTTATTACACTATTTTAATTGTATTATTTACAGATGTATGAACAATGTTGTCTCTGTGACTGTATTTAACCTATTGTTACAATTATTTGATAGTTTTTGGGATTGTTATTGTTAAAAATGCAAATAAGAAATAATGATGAAAAGGGGAATAAGGAGCAGGAGCTAGAACACAATGTTCACACACAAGAGATGAGTTGCTCAGGCTGAGGAACAAGGTCTGATTGCAGGTCTTAATAGGGCCTGGTGGACAGAGGTTGGCCCTTGGGGTCATCTGACTGGTACTTCAGAATAGTCACCTCAAAAAATAAAGCTCAGTCCATGGACATCCACGAGGGGGCAGTCCCAGAGTCCCTGCCCCCTGATGAACCATAATCCTCAGATTCCCAGCTTTCATTAAAAAAAATCAAGTCTCTAGACCTTGTAGAACCCAAGATATGAGACAAACTGTGCCATCATGATTCTTCCCATTCATTTTGTCAGAAACTAGCTTTCTCCTGCCTTTCAGTATTTATTTACTTGATGTATTTCTGATACACACCTCCACTCAGTGAGTGCTTCAGGCAATTTGCAATAGAACCAAAAATAAATAAATAAAATACAATTCAAACAAACTAAAACAAAACATATAAAATAAATACATTGCAATATAACAAAGGAACCATCTGCAATGAAAGAGCTGCATTAATCACTAAAAGCTTGGAGGAACATTACAGATATATCATCTATCTAAAGGCCGATAACAAGGAAGCCAACCTAATGCCTAGGAAGAGAGTTCCACAACTGGGTCACTGCTGCACAGAAGACCCTATCTTGGATCCTGTAGAAGTAAAATTTGTCTAGGCTTTAGTTTAAACAGAAAGGCCTGGAAGTCAGACCTTTCCTTCTACCTTACAGAAACATGTCCTGACATGTCAGAGTCAGACCCTTTCCTTGACCTTCTGTAGAACAACCCTGAGGGCAAATCACCTATCTATTGATTTGCCTAAGCCTCTTTCTTGCTTATGCTAAAAGTACTGTGAGCCAGTATCACCTTGGGAAAGACTACTGATTAGCATGATGGCTAGAAGATGGGCAATACCTGAATTTTGTTTTTTTGTTTAAATGTCTCCTTTTGAATTGTCTCTCTGTTTCCTGTACTGACTCAATTGTCACCTGACCTCTACATGATATTATTCAGTATAAATGGAAGTGTCTCCCTTGTGTTCTTGTTGGCATTCCTGACTGTGCTCAGATGCCATCCGTGAATTCACAAATAAACTTTCCTCTCTAAGAACCTCTTAAAAACACAACGCAGCAGATCAATTTTTGCACAACAATCCCCATGAACGTACCCTCTCTAGGAGGTAACAGAGCTTGAGATGCTGAATGTAGGCCCCAGGCAGTTTCAAATGGGAGAAGGATGTACAGTAATACCTTGGATTGCAAGTAACTTGGTCTGAGAGCGTTTTGCAAGACAAGCAAATTTTTAAAATAAATTTTGACTTGATAAACAAGAGACATCTTGCAATACAACATAGGGATGTAACCGCTCGCCTCGAGAGGGCGTAGCAGGCCGAAATTGGCCCCGCTCACGCCCGCCAGAGACTCGCTTTGATATAAGAGTGTTTTGGATTACAAGCATGGTTCCGGAACGAATTATGCTTGCAATCCAAGATATTACTGTATCTCAGATACTCGGTCCCAAGCCATTTAGGGCTTTATAAGTAAGAACTAGAGATGCACACTAACCACAAGGTATCAGACCCAAATTTGGTGCTTTGGAAGTCAGCCGATTCTGCTCAGACAGATTCAGAAGCTGTCCACTCTGACTCTCTGAGTTGAAAATGGGGAGCTCTTTCCTGACATGTGAAATTGACAATGTATGATAAAGGCAGTGATACCAGAAAATATCAAATATGACATTCTTAACAGGGACAGCTGTACTGTTTGTGCATCGCCCCCCCCGCCCGTGATTGTTCTTAGATCAGAGAGAGAGAGAGAGAGAGAGAGAGAGATCCCTCACTCCAAATAATGCTTTGCTGGAATAAATTCTACTTCTTGTGCGAAGCTTGAATATAACATTCTGCCGCTCTATGGCTTCTGAATGTCATGGAATATGATTCTAAGCAACAAAGCAGGTGCACACACACAAGGAAAATACAGAGACTGCAGTCACATACATTTTAAGAAGCCCTGGTTACCTGTGCATATGCTCCTCCCCGCTTCAAAAAAAAGTCCTTTAGACACACATAGTTGATAGAGGCAAAGGAGTCTTGCAGCACCTTATGTACTCTGAAGGTGACTAAAAAAAAATCTCAAGAATCCCTTCTTAGCACTTGGTGAGAAATCCTGAGCAGAGTTCTAAAGGATTCCAAGCCTCTTCCCAAAAATTCTAATTTAATTTTATTTGACTTCCTAATATTCAGAACAGAACTCCAAAATATATAGCACAGCATAATATGTACAAAGCAAAACACATTTCCTTTTATTTGTAACAACAATTCCAGTTGTGCCATCTATAAGACACATCTTGATCTGTATTGGAAACTATGCAAACAATTGAGATCAGGATTCATGAATCCGGGTCAGGACTACAGCTGCAGGCCAGGGGGTGTCCTACCACCACCCTCATGCTAGGATCCCAGTACAGACAGGGCGTCTTGTACTTAAAATGAAAAAAGTAAGGGAAGCCATCATCACAGTTAAGTCCATTTGATTTCAATGCTGCATCTAGGATATACAATCCTATGTCCACCTTCCTGGGAGTAAACCCCATTGGACTCTAGGGGACTTACTTCCAAGTAAACTTAGGGTTGCTGTTCTGTATTCAACCCCTCCCGAAGTGTGCAGCAACCCCAGGAGAAGGCCATACATTTTATAATTTTCTCCATGACTTTATCTGAGCAAGCTGGAAGATGTTGCGGTAAGAAAAGAAAAAAGCTGGAATACTCCCAAAACAAGTTAAAAGGGAGTAAGGAACTATATTAACTTGATAACATGATCTTGCTGCAGTAAAATTGCATTTCCTAGCCTCCCAAGCACTGCATATTAAACAGTAATACTTCCCTTTGGCTAGTGCTTCCTGGGATTATTGAAATTCTCCCCAAAGCCTTCTTTTTAACTTTATAATGTTAAATACTGGGTTACTTCAGAAATGTCACATACTGAATATGAAGCTTGGGAATACGCCCTGGATTGCCACAGGATTACAATGCTTTGCCATCTCCAAAGAGTAGAGCAGGAGCTAACCCAATATTTGATTGTATATTGTTCCTCATGATGAAACTGCCAAGTAGTGAGCCATTGGAAACATTCAAAATAATAAAATATCACACGATGCCTGAAAGAGAAATAGAACTACTTAAAGGGGTTCAGTCTTTCCTAGCATTTAGATCCAACTTCCATCTGGCTTGTTCTTAACACCGACAAATATAGGACATTTACAGTCTTGCAAAGACGAGACCATAGGTGTAATAATCATCAATCAGAACTAGAACTGGCAAGGGGAAACAGGAGTCAGCACTAAATGAAGAGGCACTGAGATAGATCTCAGCTCCTCAAAGGAAGTTTTCAAGACACTGAAATCGTTCCATGATTTTTGAGAGTGTCGAGTGCATCTTAGATGCCCAGGTATCTACACTATTAATTTGAAAATTCAATTAACATTGCTCAGCATGGAGAAGGATCTATTCCGATCGTCTTTACAAGCCCAGCCATATTAAACAGCTTGATGATGACTGAAACACATAAGAGCAGCTTGCCAACATTCCACAGGCACCTGCTCCTATAGAATACCAGATGTTTCTGTGTCAGCGACAGAGGGACACATCAACATATGACTGAATGTTTTGACATACATAGAGCAAACATAGTTCAATAAATATTACGTATGTATATGTTCATGTATTTCTTACGTTCATATCCCACCTTTTTTCCATTGTGGAAGTCAAGGTGGCTACATCTACATGTGGTTTCCAGGGGTTCTCCCCGCCAAGCACTGACCAGACCCAGACCAGCTTAGCTTCAGCATTGGTGGCTGCCTCATGTGCCTTCAGACCATACCCTGGGACATGCAAATATGCATCAGGTCAGTCAGTTATAAGTCCCAGGCAATGCTAGAGTGACAGCTAGGGTTCTGCATCTCCCCCCTACGAGTCCAGAGCCAATCACAGAATGTTGGCAAAGGGCAGAGAGCTGTGAAAGGCAGTTTAACATTCATTCTGGTTTGGGGATGGGAATAGGAAACATCTAGTGACAGAAACAGAATCGGTAGTAGCAGGACCGGTGCAAGGCAGTTTGGTGCCCTAGGCAAAATCAGATATTTAGCGCCCCCCCTCCCCACTTGAGCCCTCCCTCCAGCTCCCTCGGAGCTTACTTTGGAGTAGACCTGTATGGTTAAGCACAGCTGGAACTGCTGGAGGCAAAGCAAGGCACCCCGGCTGATCTGGAGCCGTTTTGGAGCGTGGGTGAAGGAGGGAGGGCAAAAGGAAGGAAGGAAGGAAGAGGGGGGAGGCGGCGGAAGAAGGGAGGAAAGGAAGAGGAAAGTGGCGCGCGTGTGCGCGAAAGAGAAAGGAAACCACAGAAAGATTATTTTAAAAAAAGATTAAGGGGGGGAAAGGGGGGGAGACTGATGAAAAAGGAAAGAAAGACAGAAAGACAGACAGAAAGAAAGAAAGAAAGAGGAACACAAAATGAACTGAAGTAGACCATTGGAGAAGGGGAAAAGACAAAACAGATTAAGAGGAAGGAAGAAAAATTAGACTGGCTGGAAGGAAGGGGAGATTTTGCCCACCAGCCTCCCATCATTGGCCCCTGCCCGGGAAGGCGAAGGAGGTGTTTGCAGGTGCATCCTTCCCATCGCCCACCAGCCTCCCATCATTGGCCCCTGCCCACCTCTGCCTCCTCCAGCCTGTCGCCTCGTTTGATGCTGGTTGTGAGGAGGAGCCTGCCTGAAGCTTCAGCGGCGCCAGCTTGGAGACGGAGCCCTGAGGTAGAGGAGAGAGAGGGAGGGGCATGCTTCTTTCGCCTCCCCTTCCCCACGTTTCTGGCGCCCCTCATTTAGCCTGGCGCTCTAGGCAGCAGCCTAGTTCGCCTAATGGTAGCACCGGCCCTGGGTAGTAGACGCTGGTAGGGAACTCTGTGTAGAAAAGCTACCTCAGCCCAGAGTTGAAATATTGTAACTGTTTTAAGATAGGCACGCACCTGAATTTATTTATTTATTTATTTATTTAATTATTTAATTATTATATTTATATACCCCAGCCTTTTTTCCTGCAAGGAACCCAAGGCGGCTTACACAGTCCTCCTCCTCCTCTCCCTTTTATCCTCACAACAACCCTGTGAGGTAGGTTAGGCTGAGAGTCAGTGACTGGCCCAAAGTCACCCAGTGAGTTTCATGGCCGAGCGGGGACTAGAACCCGGATCTCCCAGGGTCCCAGTCCAAACACTCTCACCACTACGCCACACTGGCTGAATGAATCATTTGTTTCCATCTGTAGAAATTGATATGTTTTGTTTTACTGTTAACCCTTGGTGTGAGAGTGGGTGAATAAGGGAAGGAACACACACATTTTTGGGGAGCAATCTCGGAGAAAGGAGAAGGTGGCAGTGAGGGAAATAACTGTATTCAGGTCAATTCCCCAGTTCGCCTGAGGCAGTTGGGGTCAAAGGTTTGTGTGGGGAGGGGAGTGCCCCAGGTGGTGTGTCTCTGAGGGATTGGGAAGGGGAGCCTGAGTGTAAGAGGGCTGAGTATCTTCTAGTGAATCCTAAGTGGGAAGCAAGCAGGATACCTGAGGGGGATATAGTGACCTGGGTGTGGGGTCTGAGTATGAAGGCCCATAGCTCAAGCAAGGGAGCTATATGAAAATAAAGACTAAGGTGGTTAAAAACCGATAAAGAAGTGTATCCACAAAGGTGGGGGGTAGCAGTGGGTGTCACAGCTAGTTTGAGTTATATACTGAGAATATCCATTGTGAAGGTTGTCATTTCATATATTAAGGTACAATCCTATGCATATTTAGGCAGAAAAAAGTCCTACAATTCCCAGCATGCTGGGAATTGTAGCATTTTTTCTGTCTAAACATGCATAGGATTGCACCCGTAATCTGTTCTTTTCCACACAACTGGGTTCTAACACAGGCTACATGTTACAAGTTTTCCTCATTATGTGCCTGGTTCATCTAGATACTGAGTAGCATATTGTGAACTCCTTTCTGGCTCATTTTGTCCTCGTTTTGTGTTAACTAAGTGTCTTTGAAAACCTCATTATACAAAAGCAAGGCCTATGATAAGAACGATAGAAAAGAATTGTAAGAACAAGATTAATTTTGGTTCTCCCTGTCAAAAGTTTCTGCTGATAAAGACATGAAGAAAATTGTACTGTAAAGTCCAGTGAAAGAAGAGGGATCACTTTAATGCAGTTGAGAAACTGCTTTCCTTTGGAGGGCTGCCAAAGTCAAAGTGTGAACATTCACCATAACCAGATTTTTTTCTATTTTGGCAGATTTTGCAGCATACTTCATGTGTGTGCAGAGCTTTAAACATGTGGATAACTTCCCAGTTTTTAGAGAGCTAAACAAATGATGTAGGAAGCCATTTTTGTGGCAGAGGGAAGGATGTTTTGATGATGTGCTTTTTGTGTCCCCACTATAAATTTGCCACAATGTGGCACTATTGCTAATTGGTCTAATAATGCCTATAACTGTGAACTGCGTAATTCAAATATCCATATGTCATTACCCATGCCATCCAGTGATATTCCTGATGGCAAAACGTTTAGGGACTCTCTAGCAGCCTGAGGGCCAAATTCAATTTTGGAGAAGCCCTTGGGGAAGTGCTTGGGAGAAAATGTGGAAAAGCTGGAAAACGCCAAATTATTGATGGTCAAAGGAAAGGGGGTGTGGCCAGGAAAAGGGCTGGATTTGGCCTGCTGTGCCGAGGTTCCCCACCTGATACAGGGCTTTATTGATGAAGGGGAAAGATATAATATCATGACACAAAGCTTTCGCTACTGGGACCGCTGTGAAAGAATAGGAGGCTGCTGTAAGATAAGCTTTGGTTTTTAAACAGCTCAGCTGTGCATAGAAATATAACAATGATGTCACAGACATTAACCAAGGTAGTATGTACAGCAGCTACACACACACCCCTGTTGAATCAGCTGTTGCATAGCTTCAGAGAGAAAGAATCAAGTTTCCCATACTTCAGCTTGAAGTATACCAAGAACTGCTTTGTAGCTTTTCTACACAAGGCATTGATTGTGTGCTCGTGATTCCACACTCACAGTACTTTTCGGGTGCTTTACACAATGATGTCATCTTCTAGGGCCTCTCATGTGCTTTCCAAGAATTTTTGCAGGGTGAGGGTAGTGGGTTGACTGGGGAAAGTCCAGTATTTGGGGGAATGGCCAAACTGAAACACTAGTGTAGTTGCGTAATTCCACTATACCACAGTGCCACCTAGAGGTTGTGTAGCAGAACATATAGAAAGGCAGAGAAGGGGGGGAAACAGGAAAAATGTGTGTAGAGGATGCGATCTTAATCCCACAAAGAATCCAGAAGTGGAAGCCATGGTAAAGTGGCAGGTTAAAAGGCCTCATATAGAAAAGCCCTTGAGCAGAGCCTGCAGCAAAATAGGAAAGGGAAATCAGGCTGCTATCAAACCAGCCCCGATTCCACCCTGTAGCTGTACAATTCTAACACAAGCAGATATATTTGCCCCAGCAGTATACACAATTTATTTATTTATTTATTTATTATATTTATACCCCGCCTTTTTTCCTGCAAGGAACCCAAAGCGGCTTACATAATCCTCCTGCTCCTCTCCATTTTATCCTCACAACAACCCTGTGAGGTAGGTTAGGCTGAGAGTGAGTGACTGGCCCAAAGTCACCCAGTGAGTTTCGTGGCCAAGCGGGGACTAGAACCCGGATCTCCCGAGTCCCAGTCCAACACTCTCACCACTATGCCACACTGGCTCACACTGGCTCACTGGCTCACAATTTGCAGATAATCCATCTTCTCTTTCTGGCTCCTTTTATTTCATGAACACTTTCCACAAAATAACAAAGTTCTAGATCAGTGATGGCGAACCTATGGCACGGGTGCCACAGCTGGCACGCAGGGACCTCTCTGTGGGCACTCGAGCCATTGGTCACCAGATCGTGAAAAGACCGTCCCCTTCTGCAAAACACTAATGATCTTGTTCTTTCTCACAGTGTGGAACAGAATGATTTTATTCTAGAATTCCTGTTACAGAATTCTTTTCTACATTGTTATCACATTTAAAAGATTTTGAAGAATGATGCACAGAGCATGGCTTGGATGTAAAGCCCCTAACAGTTGACCTGAGTGCTGCATGTGTTGCTCTCAAACTAACCGAGTATGAGCCAAGGTTCGACAAATTATCAGCATGCATGCAATAGCAAAAATCACATTAATTGTGCAAAAGCATGCCCAATGCAAACTTTTACCTAATGCAGTGTTTGCAGTCCAAGACATAAAGGTTGTTTAAAATGTGTTAAGCACGTTTAGTTTTCTTGTTTATCTTGCTCATCCTAGTACAGGTTGACTTTTACTTTGACTAATCCGACACCTGTAGAAGCAGGGAAAGGACCTGGGGTAAAGCTTGCCCCATACAATTTCAGTCTGGCATATAATCATATTACAAGTTGAGAATCCCTTATCCAAAAATACATGTGCCTAATTATTTAAAAAGTTTGTATAAATTCCCTTCAGGCTATGTGTACAATGTAGTACTATAATAATTTTTTGAGTTGATTTTTTTTTCAACAAAAAACTGTTTGTATCATTGAAAGCTCTGTTATTGTGTTTTTCTTTAAAGACAAAAGATGTTAATTAGTTCGGACAACTGTATGAGTTGTTTTTCTAAAACTAAAACCTCGGTATTCAGGTTTAATTGCAGTTGGCACTTTGAAATAAATAAGTTGGTTTTGTGTTGCAGTTTGGGACACTCGGGCTCAAAAAGGTTCGCCATCACTGTTCTAGATCCTTATTTGCTCATAGCAGCCCTTTTTGCCATCAATACTAAAAATGGCAACTGAGTCAGCCTAGATGGTCAAAACAGCTTGCTGATGCATTGCCTTTCTCACACAAAAAATAAATAAATGATTACAATAGATAAAGCATATAAAAATGGCAGGTGAAGGCTGATTCACATAACTTTATGGTGTGTTGCCAGTCACCTGAAATCCCAGTGTGAATAGGCTCTGTGTGTTGCATGTGCCACCATACAAAATGCCCAGTCCTGGACTCATTAGGGTCAGCGCAGATCTACTTCATCACATTCAAGGAATTAATGCAAAATTCTGTGTAGATCCCAGTGGCCATAAGCTCTTGGTGGTCATGAAGATAGGTGCAAAATATAAGGTGCTTTCGAGGGCTGGCCCTACCATGTGGCAAATAGTCAGGTGGCAACATGGGGGTGGGTGGGCAGAGATAAATGAAGACAGGAATTGGTTCTGAACGGTGTAGCAAGACTTTGAAGCGTTGGCTCTAGCAGGGCATTATTTGGGTTCTGCTTCAGACAACAAAATGCCTTGGGCTGGCACTGGTGCTTTCTTAACAGTAACAGCAACAAGAACAAGAACAATAGAATCATCATGGATCAGCTTCAAAATTCGAGCAGCAAGAATATATAAAAATGGCGAACGTTTCCTGTGGACGGCTACATTAGCACTGTCATGTTTGTTTATCTCTGTGACTTTTTAAAATTAAAAGTATGCAGTTAGCAAAGTGACTAGAGTGGCTAAACAGCTGAAAGAGGCAGATGAACAGAAGAAAATGAAGGGATTGAATGGTAGCACCAGAAGAGAGGAACAGGGAAGGCAGATATGGCACCAGTGGTAATTGATAGTGGTGGCCCGCAGTGATGACATTAGTGGTGCATAGAAATCAGTAATAGGTTAATAGCAACAGGTGGGACATCAGGTGGGACAGGTGATAGCAACAGGTGGGACAGAAACTCACCATTCAGGTTTAGGGTGTAGAAGTCCGCCTCCCCTTTGACTCAGGTAAACCCTGACTACCTTTGTTCCTCAACTCCTAGAGCTGTCATCTCCTAGATCCATCATCTCCTAGATCATCATCATTCTTGTTCCGCTCATCTCCTAGATCCTTGTTCCTCATCTCCTAGATCTGAGAATTTGCTGTTTGCTAGTATTGTCACTTGACCTTTTATGCATTTCCCATTCTGATTTTTTTTGGCAAGACGACAGTGCAATAAACATGAGACTAATGTGGGAAGAGCGCCTCTTCCTTCTACCTCATGCTTCCCACCATTGGATATAACAGTGTATTCCTTTTGTTATTTCTGGGGAAACTGTGCCAATTTTGTTGTTCTCATTATTCTTCTACATGCACTTGAGAGATGCACACTACACACACACACGCACGCACACACACACTTGTTGCAGAATCTTTATTGTGCTGTTACTAGAGCTCTCTGTAATTTTGGATTCCCCATCCAACATGAGCAGTCAAAATAAATCCTTCTCTGGGAACCTTACTATTCTTTTACCATTTCTGTCATATAAGTACATATACTTTATTTATTTATTTATTTATTACATTTCTATACCACCCAATAGCCAAAGCCCTCTACATTACAAACCACAAGGGAGAAAAACATTTGCGTGTGTAAAAGGGAAATAAAGAGTTGAGACACAAGATATGGTGTAAAATTAGGGCCACATTTATTGAATAATCACAGATCTATGAAGGGAAGAAGTGTGGGTACTAACTAAACCAGTCTTTGGCCAGTGGAGCTGTTTATGGGTGAAACATCCGACCCTGAGGGGTGGTGCCACACCTCGCCACCCCCCAGTTTTACACTGCAATGGTGCTGGGAGGCCTTCTCATAGTCACCACCTCACGGGGCCGCACAAGACCGATGCGGGTGAGGTGAGTTGGCCTCAAAGGCGTACCTGACTTTGGGCCAGTCACTGACTCTCAGCCTAACCTACCTCACAGGGTTGTTGTGAGGGTAAAATGGAGAGGAGGAGGATTATGTAAGCCGCCTTGGGTTCCTTGCCGGAAAAAAGGCGGGGTATAAATATAATAAATAAAATTAAAAATAAAATAAATAAAAACCCAGCAACAGGGAGCCTTGGGTCATGCCAGTCACCTAAAAGGTGCCCTCGGATGATCACCGAACCCTACCCCACTGCCTATTCCCGCACTTACTTGCCAAATGCGACCAAATTGAATTGAAACTGGTAAGGAGAAACCCAAAATAACAAACCCAACCCCAGATCACAGTGTAGAGTAGGCGAAACATGCACATTGCCCCCAGTGCCAACTGAGGCAATGCGCCAAAATTCCTACTTGGCCCCCTAACGGGTGATCAGAGGAGCCTACACTGCTACCAGGGAGGGAGGGAGCCACAAAAGAAAGAGGCCAAGGCGGCGGGGCGAACAGTTCTTAATATTGACCATGGCGCACCTTGATCCTCAATGGAGGGTGAGATCACCCCATGTGGTGGTCTCACTCTCATTCCCCCCATGCACAAAATTCTTTACACCCACAGCTATGGGTGGTTGGGGGAAGGGAATTGTTGTATCAGTCTGTTCACAGAATGATTTCCACCACTTTTTTTTTCTTTTCTTTTTCTAAATAAGCTTAGGAACAGCTGTCTGGAGAAAATGCAATTCTGCTTTATTGATGTTTGTTGGATAAACATGGGTAGTTTATTGCTTATCAATAACAAGCAGCTCTGATTAAACACCTTTTAAATGCAGCCTTTTATAAAGTGATTATTATATAAGCACACTCTCCTTGTACCTTGCAAATAAATTCTGACTTTAACCATCACTGTAATTACATCAAACGGGGCCTGACTTTATTAAGACTGATGTAAACTCTCAGAATTTAATTCACATAATCTTTACTCAACCCTTTGGGACAGTGGTGAATACATTATGTCCCACAAGTGATGTTAAGTTAAATCATTAGTTCTTTGGAACCCAATTTACATAAACAATGCAATAAGAGGACAGGGTGCACACGTTTTCTCTGGGGAAAGTTACTCACCCTTCAAAACACCCCCATACCAGCATAGAAACATTGGCACCTGCACACAGATGTGACTTGATTTCTACCTCTAGTAAACAGCTCAGACATAAACCTTGCATAGATAACTGTGTGTGTAGCATGAAATAATGTTGGGAAGGGGCAGATGGGGTTATACCTCCGCCATGCCCCCTCTCTGATGAGCTTCCGTCGCTCATTAAAAACCTGGTTGTTCAGGCGGGAATATGGGGTGGGTTAAGATTTTAAAATTTTTATATTGTTTTAATGTATTTTATTGCATTTATGTATTTTATTCTGTGTACATCGCCCAGGGTGGCCGGTTGCCGGCCAGATGGGCGATAAATAAATATTAATAATAAATAAATAAATAAATACCCACCTGCCCTACTGCTGGCCTCTGAACACAGCACAGCTCTCTTGCACAGAACCTGTATGCATTTTCAATAAACAAAAACTTTTTTGGTTTAACATGTGTTAATGGCTTTCGATGTTCACTCAAGCTCCAAAATGCCAGGAAATTACAGCTCTTAAGGGCCACACGATATGCATATTGTATAGTATCCTATGCTGCGGTCACTTCCAGGTTCACCACTCACTACCTTGGAGCTAAAGGGAGGTTATTTATAAAACCTGTCTTTAGCAGTGCAGTCCGGGCTGGGACTCAGAAGTAATTGTAGGCCTCAGTTATTGACAGTTGGTTGTCAAGTATCTACTGACTCATAACTGGGGAAAAGGTATAACCTTCCTTTACGTTCTCTGTGTCCTTCTCCTCGCAGTCCCCCCAGAAAGAATCTCCCTACAGTGGCTCATCAGGGACAAAAAGGGTTGAGATGCTTCCATTCGAACAGGGGGGGGTGAATTCACGCTCCATTCTATTTCCCCCTGCCATCCTGTGAATAAGATCTTATCAAAATCCATAGGCTAAAATGGGGTGGAGGGAAATTACACTTTTCCAAAACCTACAAATCCCTTACACTTTTCCTGGGACATAGCACATACTACACCTTCTCCTTTGCCTAAAATGACAAACTACATTACATCAGCTGGAGAGGGAGCAGTCACCCCTCGCGTCACCCCTCCCTGCCGGAAGGAACATACAGCTCCAACTGACAGTTCCCCGGGGCGGCAGACTCTGGCCTCATCCATCGGCCAGAGAGCCAAGGGCCACTGGGAGGCTACACTCCCTGCCTCCCAGGAGAAACATCATGGCAAGGGGGAGACCAACCATAAAAGAAAGGAAATTTCAGGAGAAAAGCTAATGAATAAATAAATAACATAATATTATAAATTATAAATAATGAGTAATAAATGCAAAATGCACAGAAAGATACTAGGAACAAAGGGAGAATGGAACCAAAATAATGGAGGAAATCCAACAAAAAAAACTTTTCCAAAATTCAATAGGGGGAAAGAAGAATTAAGACATGGTGAACGGCCTGATAAGAAATCAAAATGAGGGGTGCTGAGAAAAGTAGGGGCTAATATAAGACACACAGATACTGGAAAAACAGCAGAATAACATGAACTAGATTCAAATTATTTATTTTTCTTAACTTGGGGAAGGGGGAAATGGATTCACTACCTAATTCTACACAGAGACACACAGAGACAGTAAAACAGAATGACTGAGAAATCAAAGGGTTTCTCAAAGATAAGCATCCCCACCCCCAGGTAAAAATGTGAGACAAGGACTGAATTAAAGTAGAAAGAAAGAAATCATAAAAACACAAAATTTGAAGCCAAATTAACCCACCCCACCCCAGCACACAAGTACTTCA
The DNA here is from genome assembly GCA_021292165.1 of Shinisaurus crocodilurus. NCBI lineage: Eukaryota > Metazoa > Chordata > Lepidosauria > Squamata > Shinisauridae > Shinisaurus > Shinisaurus crocodilurus. The sequence continues at coordinate 9,861,639 of CM037889.1, forward strand.
AAGCTGCTACACTGTACAACTGAGAGAAAATGGAAGACAGTGAGAATTTTATTGAAATACTCACTGGATCGCAGTCCCGCCCACAAAAGAACAGTGTTTGGACTGGAGCCCCTGGTAAAACATGCCCTAGGATTAGAAGGCGGACCTGTCAGTCATTCAGCTGTACTCCCTCTTCCCCCCACTTAGTGTTTTTTAAAAAACACAAAACCAGAAGATGCTGTTTGCAGGAGACATAAAGTCCACATGTCTCCCATCCCCATGTCTTCGATACATGAGTCAGTAATGAAGCCTCATTCAGCTTGGGTTCAGGTGGCTTCGAAGGGAAGCCTGCTTCAACTTGGGAAGTACCATAACTGGACCAAAGCAGCCCAATTCTGTTTGGGCTTCAGGCTTCATAAAAAAATGATGCACAACCCTACTTCATATCATACTTTAATGAATTGAATGGACCTTTAAATGGAGCCATTTGATGACTTTCTGTCTATGGTTGGCTTAGAGTTTTAAAGTATTCACTATCATAATTGTGAGAGCTTTGGCTGTTGGGCGGTATATAAATGAAATGATGATGATGATGATGATGATGATGATGATGATGATGATGGTTATTATTATTATTATTATTATTATTTTCCTTTTAATTATTGGGCTTTTCATAATAAATATAAGTACCTTACAAATCAGATTCTCAACTCCCAAACCCATTCATGTACTATACCAGCTTTGCAGATAAGAATACAAATTATGTGGAAAGGAAGGGCTAGGATCACGAGCGAATCATATTTATTTATTTATTTATTTATTATATTTATGAATCGCCCATCTGGCCAGACATCCAGCCACTCTGAGCGATGTACAATGCAATAAAATACAGGGCACACATACACACACACACACACAGTATAAAACACAAGCTGGGGTGTGTGTCGCATATTACAACAGTAATTTATTTACACAGCACCTTTCAAAAGCAATAAAAATTGCAACATTCCAATTGGTATGTGCTAACAAAGTCCCCTTAAAAGAACCAAGACAAGATTACTGGATCATAAAATCAGTTCTCATACACCAACTGAACCCATTTCAACCATGAATGTTTCTTAATAGCTTGTGTGTGACAATCAGATCCAACTATTATAGACCACACTTTTGGAATCCTTGTTGGCACAAAGAAGTCAACTTTTTTTAAAAAAAAATGCTCACGTGCACATCTTCAACCCTTAAGATAGCCTCATTATCCTTTTTTCAAATTTGCATAAAACGAATATAAGGCTACGTATATATTCAATAGGTAGTGGCCAATCTATCTAGTGGTCTATGGATAATGGCCAATTCTGCCTGCAAAAAAACACAAAAAAACATGCTCAGTCATAGACGTGTAAATAAGGCTGGGTGCGCCGCCCAAGCCTTATTTCCTCGCCCTCCCTCCCGCAGTCATGCTGCATGGAAGTGATTCTGTCTCTTATGCATAGGGTTGAATGGATATGTCAATCTCAGTCTCTCTGAGATTGTAGGGGTTTTATGTTAAGCTTGTTGTGTCCCGTTTCGGCATGAATTTACAATTTTACTAAAAAAATAAAAAAAAATCTATACTGAAATATCTATGTTTTTGTTTGCATTTTTCTTAATGTATGCATTTTTGTACAGATTTTTAAACCTGCACCTTTCCCCCAAGTACTTTACATTGCTGAAATGCTGTTTTGTGCAGACTTTTCTCAAATATACACATTTATTTTGTGTGTGCTTTTCCCTAGTGTGTGCTATTTTTTGTGTCTTTTTCCTGAGACCAGCTGCATCAGAAAGCTTACAAGAATGCAGATTTCAGAATACAACACTGTCTTGGCTCACTGAAAGTCTCAAGAAGTGGGAAGTGGGTACAAGAAGTGGGAAGTGGGTAAATCCATTTTTTTTTTAAATCTCAGAGCAAATTTCTCACCCATCCCTATTTATGAATATACTAGCTTTTTTCCCCCCGGCGTTGCACGGGTTGTCATTTTCCTATAGGCACTATTTGTTCGAAATTCCTTAAGGTAGCTGTCCGCTGTTTGGAATCCCTTGGAATCCCAGCTCCCCCGGGAATCCCAGCTCCCCCAGGATTACAGAATGAAATCCCTGCTCCCCCGGGACTACCAACTCCCCTGGGACTGCACAATGAAATCCCTGCTCCCCCCGGCCTACACAATGAAATCTCTGCTCCCTTTCCCCTGGGACTGCACGATGAAATTCCTGCTGTCCCGGGACTACACAATGAAATCCCTGCTTCCCTCCCCCCTGGGACTATGCAACAAAGAATTCCCTGTGTGTGTCCCCGGACCACACAGTGAAATCCCTGCTTCCCCCCCCCCCCGGGACTACACAATGAAATCCCTGCTTCCTCCCCCCCCCAGGACTGCACAACAATGAATTCCCCGTTCCCTCCCCCCCCCGGTACTACACAATGAAATCCCTGCTCCTCCCCCGGGACCACACAACAATGAATTCCTTGCTGCCCCCCCAGGACCACACAATGAAATCCCTGTCTCCGTTCCCCCCCCCCGGGACTACACAGTGGCATTGCCCGGGTCATCATTTTCCTATAGGCACTGTTTGTTAAAAATCCCCCCTCCATGTAGGCCCCGGCTACGGTTCATGTGAACATTCTGTTTGGACGTAGGAGAGATTTGCATATCTGTCTCTGATTGGGCCCCTGTGCCAGTGCATACCAACATTCTAAATGCCGTTGGAGCGATTTGCATAGCCACTCTTGAATGGCCCCTGCGAGCATTCCAAGTGACGCCATTGGCTCTCATCTATTTGGGGCCGTACCGGCGCGGCGAGGGTTTTTTCGGAGATTTGAACCCACCAGTCTTTGTCCTTGGGTGATGGAGAGTATGCATGCCAAGTTTGGGGCGGATCCATCCAACCGGGTAGGAGCCAATGCGATGCACGCAAACGCCCGCGCGGATACACGTACGTACGTACAAACATACAGACAAACATTCACTTTTATATAGTAGATATACATATTGGTCTGGCAGGTTAGCCATTAGAAAATAACTGTTTCTCATTCTGAAAGAACACTTACATTGCCTTTCAGACCCAACAAGGGTTGCAAAGGTGATTTACACTTAAAATTATGAATTATAGAACCAATACAATTTAAAAAACTTTCAAAAGCATAACATCCCCACCTAGTAAAATCATTATGAGAGGATTACATTATTTTATCTTCACTATGTATGGAGTAGATGCATCATGGACAAGCCAGCATGGCTTTTTAAAACTTTTATGAAAACGTGATAAGTTATGAAAAAGTGATGCATGTACATATTCAACCTACGTGAGATATCAAGTCTCCTCAGTATTCTAATTTCCTCTGTTTAAGTGTGAACAGAGAAGGTCAGAAAATTCACACATTTAACAATAAGGCATGTTTCTCTCACATTTTCAGCAACAAACACCTTTAAAAAATGACACTGCACAGATTGAAGTTCCCACTGAACTTTGCTGGAAATCTCGTCTTGTGAGTTGCAATCCCGTTGCCTAATTTTCAGCTTTTATTTATTGACACTGACTAGTGACAGCAGGACTAGTCTGTATGGCATGTTCTATTTATTTTAATTCAAACCTCTGCCTACGAAAGTCTCAGGCAGCACAATCCAATGTGGCTGCCCATAACCCGTGAACTCAGAGGATTATGGACATCCTATGGATAGTCACCTCTGCGCTTCTCCCACCCTGCAAAAGACTTAGGGCCGGTTCACACGACCCAGGCTGCCGGCGGGGGAGGAACCATGGGGCCGTCTGTGGGGTCCGGCGGGGCGCCGCACACTGACCGGCGCCCCGCACAGGTGGGCAGACCCCGTAGTCCCCGCACCGCAGTGCGGGCCTCCTGGCACTAGGGGGCGGGGCCCCCGGGATGCCCAGAGGGGCCGTTTGCCCCTGCAGGCTGGAGCGGCGGCGGCTCCGGCCGCTCTGGGCTGCCGTCTCTGTGGGGACCCCGCGGATGGCACGGTGACCACGCACGGTAGGGGCTTACCCCTCTACCGACCATGGTCACTTTGCGTGGGTCCCGCCCGCGGCTGTCCCGCGGGGGCACCCCCGGTCGGCGTGCACACCGACCGGCGTGCACACCATGTCGTGTGAACCGGCCCTTAGACAGTTGATTTCAGCCATCTAAGAGTTTTGCCTCAGAGCGCAAGGAGGGGAGGTTGAGGTGCTGCCAGGATACTTTGTACGCTGGCGGAGCCTGACTCCTCCCCTCTCCCAGGAATGCCCACAGAACTCCAGCTCCGAGCCACAGCTGGCGCGGTTCTTTCCATTCCATGTTGGCTGCAAGGGTGGAGGGAGGGCTCTCTGAGTTCAGAGCCCCAGCTACAACCTCGGAGCATGTTCCTGAGGTCAGAGCTGGGACTCCAGCTTCTCCTATGGTCATCTAGACTCTGTCTAGCAGCCATAGGATTGCATCCTAAGAAGCTCATAATAGGAATGAAAGGGAAAAAATGATGAAAATCAGATAACACTAAAACCCACAATAGTTCCTAAAACATCAGATCATATGCACATGTTGCAACACTCAAAATGCAACAAACACATAGCGCACCAGCATCTAAGATGAGCACAACCATCTTAGCTATACGGTGCAGCTACAGCTCAGCAGTATTTAAGAGGAAGCAGCCTTAGGGAGAGGGACCACATTTCAGGGCTAGAGAGCATCTGTTTTGAACGCAGAAGGTCTCAGGTTCAATCCCTGGCACCTCCAGTTAAAAAGATCAAGACTTCTGCCTTCCTAGAGAGCCAGTGCCAGTTGTAATAGACAATGCTGGGCTAGGAGGACAAATAGTTTGACATGTTATAAGGCAGCTTCCTATGTTCTAGCCACAGCATCTACAGAAGATCAGGTCCTGAGGTGGTCTCAGAAAGTACAAATAAAATGTTGAGGAATTTCTTGTAGGCCAGATCCAGAAGCAAATTTTGCTATTATAAGCCCATCATTCCTATCATTTAATTGAAGGCCTATCAAATTGCTTCAGTTCTTTATTCTAACATAAACTTTTCTTCCAACCAATAAGGGACCCATGGCATCAGGGCTGGTGTCAAAGATAGGCATGATTGGACACCCGCTGAGGGCCAACATCCCAGGAGAGGGCCACCGATAACAGCACCATTACAACCTGCTTATTCACCCGCATCTCACTCTGGCTCAGACAATGGTGGTGGTGAGAAGGAGAGCAGTAGATGCTACTGCCGACTTGTTCACTGGCTCTCTGTCCTGGCAAGCAAGCAAGCAGCAATGATGAGAAAGAAGATACGGAGCAATATCGGCAATGCAGAGTTACAGGATGGGGGACATTTGGCTCAATAATACTACAAATGAGAAGGATCTTGGAATTGTTGTAGATCACAAACTGAATATGAGCCAGCAATGTGATGTGGCTGCAAAGAAGGCAAATGCTATTTTGGGCTGCATTAATAGAAGTATAGCTTCCAAATCGCGTGAAGTGATAATTCCCCTCTACTCAGCACTGGTTAGGCCTCATCTTGAGTACTGCGTCCAGTTCTGGGCACCACACTTTAAGAAGGATGTAGACAAACTGGAGAAGGTTCAGAGGAGGGCAACAAAGATGATCAGGGGACTGGAAACAAGGCCCTATGAGGAGAGACTGAAAGAACTGGGCATGTTAAGCCTTCAGAAGAGGAGACTGAGGGGAGATATGACAGCTCTTTTCCAGTACTTGAAGGGTTGTCACACAGAGGAGGGCCAGGATCTCTTCTCGATCATCCCAGTTTGCAGGACACGGAATAATGGGCTCAAGTTACAGGAACCCAGATTCCACCTAAACATCAGGAAAAATTTCCTGACTGTTAGAGCAATGTGACAATGGAACCAGCTACCTAGGGAGGTGGTGAGCTCTCCCACTCTGGAGGCATTCAAGGTGCAGCTGGACAGCCATCTGTCAGGGATGCTTTGACCTGGATTCCTGCATTGAGCAGGGGGTTGGACTCGATGGCCTTGTAGGCCCCTTTCAACTCTATGATTCTATGATCAGCTGCTGACAATGGTGGTGAGAAGGTAGACTCAGTTCGGGAAGGAGGCCATTGAGAGTATCTTGCCTCAACAACCTGGAGCCAGCCCTGCATGGAATTGTTTTACTGTCACTTGATATGCAAGCAGGTCATACCCTCTTTTATACAGATGTCAGTTCAGGATCCAACATCCATAATCTCTTGGCAGCAGTATAAAACATAACCATGTCAGTGTTAGAAGTGTGAGCTATGAGCCAAGGCTCTGGTTCAAATCACACTTCAATCATGAATGTACAGGGATGCCTTAAGGCAAGTCACCCTTCACCAACCTCAGACTCCCATTTGCTACATAAGAAAACAGATTTCTCATGCAGCCTACGTTACAGAGGATTTGTGAGGGTTGCTGAGAGGAAGTAATTGAAGTGCTTTGGGCAGTCTAACACTGCTATATAAATTCAAATATTGCTATTAAGACTCAGCAGCCCCACCCACCCACCCCCAACCAGTAATACCGAAGGCTATTACAGCAAAGCACATTCACATATTTTAAATAAACATTTAATTAAGCATATGCTTCAAGAGTTTGTCTATTCAAGGCAAATTAGCCACACATGGAATATCAGCATTTCTGTATCAACACCAAGACAGATTTTTTTTTTTTTTAAAGCATTTGGTCTTACAGTTTAATAAACTAAAGCAACAACCTTTCTGAACAAAACAATGAAAACCTATCATTTAAGATGTGTGTGTGTGTGGGGGACCATCATGATTTCTGGTAGGTGTCAACACCGCCATTGCCTTTGGTGTTTACAAATTCAGTAGCAATCTTTTGGGAGCAGTTGTTCTATGTTTGGAGATAACAAAGATGGTGTTAAAATGTCTCTTCTCATTTCAGCTTGATGTGTAATCTAATGATAAGGTGGAAAACATGGCAGTCTAATTTATGAATCTGTAAAGCTTTCATGATAAGGCTGGAAAAAAGAAAACAAAAAGTCGTAACAGTCTTACCAAATAAACAGTCTTAGATAAATGTGATTGACACCCTCTAATTAACACACTATGCCCTAAGTTCCTATCACAGAATATTATCAAATAAGTATCCACAATTGGTTTAGAATAAGATATCACTTCTAACATTGATGCTGGTTCCTTTATATCCCAGAAGATAGTGACCCTATATATAATAAAAGATAGTGACCCTATATATAAAATAAATGAGCAACAGTAGTTTATGGGATACAAGGCGCTATAGAGAACCACATCCTGGCACCTTTCCCCATATGAGTGGTAAATTTTGAATTTCAGGTATTCATCTTGACAGTCCTCATAGCTATGCTTCCAAGTAGAGTCCAAAAATGTGGCCAGGTTTTGATCTATATTTATATGTGTGTACTCTGTGTTTGTGTACAGACACACACACCAAAAAACAGCAGTACTTACTATAGCACAATACCCAGTTTCTTAGAATCAGTCGACAGTTATAGAATAGTGTGCTGGCAAACGGCAGTGTGGTGTGTAGCATGTGGAACATTGGCTAGAGACCTGACATTGCTATGAGAAAGGGAAAGAGACCAGCAGAACAGGTCCCAAAATAGCTTAAGACCAGCAGCTCAAGATTTTCCAGGACTCTTCTAGGGAGAAATAGTATCTGAAATTCAACAAACCAGTTCTTGCAGTTTTTATTATCTCCATCCTTGTATAAAGTTAATGGGTCTTAACTGCCCATTCAAGACCAAGCCACCCCAAAATAATTTGCATCACAACAGGGATTGTTCACAACAATATATTCTTAATGGGAAAATCAATTTCCCCCCAGCTATTGTGAGGTAGTGGTGGCCACGAACCTGGAGGCGGGGCCACCTCTCTGCCACCTCGCCTCTTCTTCTGGAAGTGACACAACGGGACCCTGCGCCGGCGTGCTGGCCCCCCACACTACATTTTTTGCGGGGAAACCAACCAGGGCAACAGGGCTTGAACATTGGTTCGGGTGTTTATGCATCTGCTAACAGCCTATGCAGGAGCTGCTGAAAATGGGGAAATAATGCATGCATCTGTTCAGAAATCCACATTACCGGGGAGTTCCTACATCTAGTGACTACCATACATGCAGTCCTCAGGCCTTCTTCCACCTCACCTCACCATGTTTCTTTTGATGCTCTTTCACCATGCTCTTTCCATGAGCCTAAGCATCAGAACTGGATCAACACCTCATGATGTTCAGGTTATGAAGACTCTAAAATCAGGCACAAGGGAGAGCAACTTTGGGTGGTCCAGGCCGGGTCCAATTCCACCCCGCTGGACCACCCTGCAGCCCGCACTCTTGCTGTGGTGATGGTGGCAGCGAACAACAACAACAGATCAGCTGGAAAACAAGCTGAATGTGTCCATAGTAAGCCTCTGTAGCTGCTATGGAGGCTTACTAAGCTTGTTTTCAAGCAAAATATGTCCTTAGTAGGCATCCATAGAGGTTTGCCAATTGTGTCTACAGTCCCAGTTTTACTAATGCTCCAGTAATACTAGAAGAATTACTAGGAGGACAGGAGCACTATGGCACTATGACTGCCTTCTGATCCAGTAGCTACCAGTTAAGGGGAAGCCAGCATTGCATCACTAGGGGAGTCTATGTCAAAACCTCACTAAGTAGTCTGTATTGTAAGATGGTAATGACAGGGACCTCTCTCCATCACAGACTGCTGTGAGGATGTGTAACATCAATAACAAAATGCCTGCCATGCTAGGTCAATGAAGAATGATAACAGCTGTAAGTGCAGAGTATGTAGGAAGGAGACAAATTGATGGGTTTTTCCAGATATAATTGCTGCTTTTATCTTTTTTTTATTTAGAGTAAAACACTGGAGTTTCTTATAACTGAGAAGAAAAAGTTGTATGATAGTTGCATGGACTTGGGGGGGGGGAAGAATGTAAATATTTGATCTTCCTTTCAGTGAAGAAAAACACAAGATCACAACTGCTGCAGTGAGCGATCCTGCAGCAGCTGGCTTAAGAATTACTTCGATCTAGTCGGCCTTGCACCAGCCTGTTCACGAATCACTTCAGGCATGTCGAATCTCTTCTCCCCCCTCCACTGCAAATTCGAACCCAACTGAGTCATCATGAACAGCAAGATCTTTTGTGTTTCATGCTTTTGTTTGTGTTTCTTAATTGACTTAAGTCTTAATTGACCTGACTGAGGAAAACCCTCGCTACTGATATGCTACATTCCTTGCTAAATTCCTAACACCAGGGATGATTGTAATGCTGATTTGAACAGCAACAAGAACAACATCTCTGGCTGGCAATAGTCCTTACATTCCTACTTAGAATGAAAAAAATATTTTGCTTTATAGATTTTATAGACATGTGCCAATTGATTTTAAGGTAACCTTTCTTGTTCTAACTCTGACTGAGAGGGAAGCCTGCTCAGTATTTTGTTTTATAGATTTTGTTTTATAGACATGTGCCAATTGATTTTAAGGTAACCTTTCTTGTTCTAACTCTGACTGAGAGGGAAGCCTGCTCAGTATTTTGTTTTATAGATTTTGTTTTATAGACATGTGCCAATTGATTTTAAGGTAACCTTTCTTGTTCTAACTTTGAAGAGGGAAGCCTGCTCAGTCATATGCTAATGGTTCTCCTTCAAGGCTCAATGGTTCTTCCTTCAAGAGGCTCCAGCCAGACTGCTGGTGTTTTTTGCATATGCATATAGCCAGACTGCTGTTTTTTGAATCTCAAAGGTAAAACCTGTTTAACAGCTCTGGCTCGCAGAGCTCGAAGATATCTCTGTTAATGGGGGACGAACTGCTGTTAAGATCACAATAATCGTTAATTATGCTGAGTGATAAGCAAGCAGAGCTTACTCGAAGAAGAAAAAAACTCGCGATTTTTTTAGCACATTGTTTGCTAAAGTCTTTGGAGAGATGGCCTCACAGGCACGAGACATACAGCCATGTACCAACAGAGGACATATTCTCTTTACACAGCATCTTCTTTAGAAAGAGGTGCGGGTGTGCTTTTTATTAAACAAGTACATGAATACCAATCAGCAAGTTTTATTATACTAGCAAGGTGCCAGCTGGACAAAGAGTTGCTCGCTAGTAGAGCACTTGCTTTGTATACAATCCTCTGCATTGCCCAGTAGAACTGGGAAATACTCTTATCTGAAACTTTAGAGAGCCACTGCCAGTTAGTGATCAGGACTGATTCAGTGTACAGCTTGGAACATTTTGGCCCCACCTCCTTTTGCATTTGGCCTTGCCCACCACTGGAATGTGGCCCCCAAGAACTTCTCTAAAAAAGGAATTTGGCCCCAGTGGTATTTGAAAGTGCTGCTGAGTGATTTCTTCCTGCTTACTTCTGAGTAGAGCTGTTGCTCATCCTTACTTCTGAGTAGACATGCAAGAGCTTGTCGTGCCTATTTGTGAGTAGACATGCTGCTCATGCTTACTTCTGCGCAGACAGAAAATAAGAAACTAAGATTGAGAGATTAATCCATTCTTAGCACCAATATTACAAACCAGAAGAGAATTCTCAGAATACAGATATTTATTTATTTATTATATTCATACCCCACCTTTTTTCCTGAAAGGAACCCAAGGCGGCTTACATAATCCTCCTCTCCATTTTATCCTCACAACAACCCTGTGAGGTAGGTTAGGCTGAGAGTCAGTGACTGGCCCTAAATCACCCAGTGAGCTTCATGGCCGAGCGGGGACTAGAACTTGGATCTCCCGAGTCCCAGTCCAACACTCTCACCACTACGCCACACTTTATGAGAAAGTTCCTAATTACAAAGCTGATTCCAGAACAGGGTTGACGGGAATTTTTCCATTACTAATAAAAAAACTGGTTTTATTTAAAGAATAATGAATCAAAATCAATCAGAAGCAGGGTTGGGCAACCATTAGGCAATATCAGCCTGCCACTGTGACAGAAAATTCTGGGGACCATTAAAGCAAATTCTTAGCTATGGAATGTATATTTATAATTCACCAGCACCATCTCCAGTGGTACACAGTTTATATCTTCTACCTGTGGCTGCAATTCCAAACAATTCATTAGGGAATAAGCCCTACTAGAGACAATGGGAATTATCTCCAAACAAGTATGCATAAAATTGCATTGTTAGCCACCAAAATATCAATGGGTAGCCCTGAGCATATAGAACTAAGTGGTTATGAATGATCTGTTCCATGATTCTTATGAATGTTCAAATAAAGTGTCTTAAGTAGTAATCACTGAAGCCTGGTTCATCTCACATTTTACGCTGGACTGAAAATTGAGATATCCAGAATACTGAGATACTGAGAAACAGGACTAAGTGTACTGAATGTTTTGTAGTTCTGCATACTTTAGTCTTTCAATCAACTGTAGCCTATAACTAACCAGCATCAATGTCTTCTTTCCAAAATTCCCAGAAGGCTCAGATGCCTTTATACACTCCCTGTCTATCAGGGCTGCTGCTGCCTCTGCAGCTGCTCCCACACCAGTCAGGAAATGTGTATCGGCTTTCTACAGTACCATGTGATTGCTCTGAGTCCCAACAGCATGTTTACATACCATTACAAGCAACACTTCCCAAGGGGATGGGTGTCACTTGCACCATACGTGAACAAGCTGTTGGGGGAAACCACAAGAGTAGAAGCCTGCACATGTTTCCAGACTGCCATGGGAACAATTGAGAAGACATTGGCAGCCATGGTAGGAAGGGAATAATAGAATCATACATTTGGAAGTGACCACAGAGGTCATCTAGTTCAACCCCTCACTAATACAGGAAATCCACTGCTACAGCACCCCTGTAAAATCACATAATTATAGAACTGGAGGAGACCCAATGTATAAAAAGGACATAAAACAGAACCTGAACCTCTTGCCAGTTGCCAGTGACCAGCTCTCAACAAGAGTCTGCCTTAGTTCTGCACATTTTCCTATTATTGTATTTTGAATGTAACAGTCTCATTCATATGGCCTTCCATCATCATTGTCAGCAAAGCATTTGTGTTCTTTGCGTGAGGACTGTCTGTGTCTTTCAAACAGAGGTGATTCAGAGCGTTAGTTTGCAAGCCTCTGAAGTCCTTTTAAATGCTGACAAATTTCTAGCTGTGGAAATAACATACCGTACTTTTGTTTGTATCAGCAGCATTCCCAGCACACACAGTTAAGAAGCCATTTTCTCTCAGATTGGGTTGCATTGATGTTGTGCCTCTGAAGCTTACAATATATGAGATATAATTTTACATGAAGTCAGGTTCACAGTCTACATGTGTCAAAAGCATCAACAAGGAAGGCAACTTAAATGGTACCAAAGAGAAAATTGGAACAAAAGCCTTACCTTCTATTGTTGCACGCTTAGGCAGAATGGTGATGGCTCCCTCAGCGACATCTTCCTGCTGAATGACAGGGCTCATTTTGGAGCCCCAAGTGTCTGATGCCACCCACAGAAAATGACCAACTTGATCTGCCCTTTTTGTTGCTGCAAGAATTTGCCTGTAGAGAGAAACATTTATAATTCACACAAATATACATGCAAAAAAGGAAGAAGGAAAGTGGTACTTATTCACTTGGAACAAGAGCAGGCAGAGAAAGGTTGCTTAATGAGCTGGAACAATGCATCCCCATGACTGGAATTATGTAAAAAAAAAAAAAAAAGTTTCTACTTTTTCAGTATGATTTCAGACTTGCTTTTCATTTTTTTTCTTGCTTCGGAAGTTAGCATTGTAGAATCAGCTGTGCAATTTGATATAATTAGGAAGCAGTTATGTCATTTTGGAATCAACTGTGCTTTCTTTTCTTTCTTTCTCTTTTTAACTCTTCAGGTCATTTAGAAATTATATCACAAGGAACTTTTAAAACATAGCATCCTCAATAACTCAAAATCACTGATGACCATATTGATACTTTAGTATTACTAATACTTACTAAGCAGCTTGATACTCTCTATCATCATTGCTAGACTACACATGTACCATGCTTCACAAAGTGGGAGACTGGTCACCTTATTGAGGAGCTACTAGAACTCCTCTCTGATCTCCCAATGCTCAAGCCTTTGACTGGGTTCAGATAACATGATAACCCACACTCAAGGGTTGAGAATGGGTTGAGTGTGGGTTATCGTGTTGTCTGAACCCAGCCAAGATAACAAACCATGGTGAACATCCCACAGTTCACAACCCAACAATAAACCATGGGCTCCCTTCATGGGTTGTTTGTGGTTAACAAGACATGGCTTGTTAGTGCAGCTGGGTTCAGACAACACAATAACCCACGTTTCAACAGCAACCATGGTTCAACAACAACCCACACTCAACTCATACTCAACCCCTGAGTGTAGTTACCGTGTTGTCTGAACCCAGTCTATGTGTGATTGTGAGCATTCCAAGAGGAAAAGTTCACACATCCAGGCATTAAGTAGCCCATGAGATGACAACAGGACTATTAACAGCTATTAGCCAGAATACAGGTTTCTGGAAGATCAAACAGTGGTGGGATGTGGTGGCGGGGGAGGTGGCTACTGTTGGAAACAGGTTGCTGGACTTGATTGTCCCTAGGCATGATCCAGAAGGGATCTGCTTAAATTTACTCTCCATCTTGTGCTTAACTTAGCAGTATGCTATACCTTTCATGTTAGTTGATGGGGGTTGACATATTCTTGAGTGCCCTGAGTGCCATTTCTTGGTAGAAAGATGGGGTATCAATCAATCAATCAATCAATCAAACAAACAAACAAATAAACAAATAAATAAAATTCTAGCCTAGTACAGTTTTACCTCCTTGGTGTTTGTGGCTTTACTAGACAAATGCATGGAAGATAAGGCTATCAATGGTGACTAGGCATGATTGCTATCTTATGTTCTTACATGATAGGGACCCTAAACTAGACATGGGTATATAAATTAGATTGGAATTTGCTGGTAGATCTCTGGGTGATTTGCAGGAGATTATCAAGTATTTCTGACTCTCAACAATAATATAACCTTTCCCAACTAAATTAGGCTGCTGAAATGAAGAAAATGTGAGGTAACCAGCAGTGGGTGTTTGTGTGAAAGGACTGTGAGCTCAATTCAGTTTTGGTACTCAATCAAAACAAATTCCTAGGCTCAGAATTCTTTAATTATAAGTGTATCTCTTTTGTCCCTGGCTCTGTTGATGGATCTTGGAGTTCTAGTAAAATAATAGCATAGATCTGAAAGCCTGAAGTCTGCCCACCGCCTGCCCTAAACATTGCTATGAGTCCATGTGGCTGTTTTCCTTTTGCTCCCTTTTGTCTGTCATTCTTCTGGTCGGAGACAAGAGTATGATCCACCAGAAACATCTCTTGATGCCCCTGATTATGCTTGGAATGCTTAGGAAGTGTTGAACACATTTGTTTTGGGGTTTTTTGACTTAGGAAAATTCATTGTGACCAGGTTTAAGAAATTCCTGCAGACCTAACACAGTAAAATCTAACCAAAAGTAATTTAAAACTACAACCCAGAGAGAAATTGGGGCAGTGGAGTAGTCTCAGTGAAGAATCTGCTCAAGCGTATATATGCATTTAGGTGTGGTGCCCTAAATCTATGCTAATAAACCATGAGATTGGAAGTTAATTGAAATGGATGGGTTGTAATCTAGATACTATAGCTATATACACATGGCCTTCGTATTGCTACTTTCGGTCAAGGAAGTTCTACAGGCACATCATTGTTAGGAAGATGTTACTATATTGCAACCTAGCATCTTTAACAAGGGTCCTACATCACACAACATCCCTGGAACTAAAATAACACATTTGTTTGTGCCACAGCACTTTAAGTCTCTTAATTCTTTAGTTTGTTTGACATCCAAGAGTAGCAACACATCTAAAGATTCAATGAATTTGACATATCATACATATTTTATGTCTTCCTAAATGCAAAACATAGGTTTCTTTCTCCTGGTAATTTATTTTTATCTTTGTTTTACACCTCATTCTCCTCTTCATTCTATCCCCATGGTAATTTCAGTGCTAATTACTTCACTTAGAAGGATCTATACATAAAGGTCCATGGAGATTTAACTGTTGTTAATTTCATACTGGAGGAAAATATAGTCATCCCATTTTGCTTGGTAATGATTAAGCAAGTATGGATAGGGCTGCATTTAAAAAGGTTGCTTCTACCCAGTAAGAGGAAGGATGAAATGAATGTCCATGCTTTTCATTTCCTAAAGAGGAAATCACGTATTTGCTGTATCAGATATGTGTCCCAATATAGCAACAACTTTCCAAACAGTTTTCATGGATAAACTGATGGAAAAAGAAAACGAAAAATGGTAGCATTGTACAGGATGAATCAAGCTAATTGCATAGAACGGGGAAGGAGTGCAATAGTCCAATCTCTTGAGCAATATCCCAGTGGCAGCAACAAAGCAATTGGAAGAAGGAACAATGAGAAGCAAGAACAAATAATTGTAAGCAATAGCCTGACATCCTGCCTAATAGCAAACTAGTAAAACACCCCCACCCACCCCACACCCCACTTTTTAACAACGGGAAGGATGTGAATATGCTCATAGTTGCTTTTGTAAAATAAAAAGCTTACTTTCCCTGTTTTTAAATGGAGCATGATACACAGTGTTAGGATTTAAATGATATGTGCAACAATGATTCAGAAAATCCTACCCTCACAAAAATTGCATTTCAACTTTTGCAGGCAAGTGTCCCATTTTCCTTTTCTAGCCCGCAGAAAGAATGGCCGCTTTTTGTTATCAAAATGGGACTATTGCCACATTCAGGAGATTACAAAATTCAGTGTCAATTCCTTCACCATATATATGTTGAAAACTTCACGCAATCCATCCCACAGCTTTGGCACACACAGTTTTGGCACACACTTTATCGTAATACTTATCTCAGACTTTTATTATGTATTTAAAACTAAGCAGAGTGAGCTACAGCTTGAGAGTGAGAGTGCAGGGATTTTTACTAGGGCCAGGCCAGGTGAACACATGGCCTATGCTGAGCAGTGCAACAGGAATGTGGCACTCTCATCAGCTATTACAGAGGACTTAATGAATGCTACCACATACCGTATTTTTCCCATCTATAAGACGCCCCCATGTATAAGACGCCCCCCACTGGGCAGTTTCGCAACCGCACGGTTCTCTCCTTCGCTTACTTCCGTGTATAAGACGACCCTCAATTTTTAGTCTAACAATTTTAGGAAAAAGTATAGTCTTATACATGGAAAAATATTGTATATAATATTATGCTTGCAACTTTCTCACCTTTGCTTGATTGCAAAGGGCACCAATGGTGGGCCAACAGGCTGAAATGTTGGCACCAATCCTGCCAGACTCCTTCTGCTTGTGTGCCACCATTCCTTTCCGCAAATCATTCTTATGAAACTACCTTTCATTGATCCATCCACTAACTCATGCAGGAGTCATGCTGAATAGGCACTGCTGACAATATAAAGGCATGTCAACATAGCAACATCCCTTACTCCCACAACTGAGTTAGAGAGCTCAGAAGTGGGAATACAAGAAACTTTTCTTGAAAGAGTAGGAAAAATATGCTACATGGAGAAAGTTTGGGCTAACGTCATTGATCCAGGCATCCACACGGACTGTGACAACCTTTTTAGTCCTTCAGTTTTGTTTTTAAATGTGTTGTCATGTTTTATGATCTTTACCCTGCTGCTGGCTTTTACTCAGGTTTTTGCTCTGGTTTTATTCTGTGTTAAACGATGAAAAGTTTTATATGATATTTTATTACGGTGTGTTTTAATTTTTGTGAACTGCCCAGGGAGGTTTGACTATTGGGTGGTACAGAAATGTAATATATAGCCAAGCAGTGCAGAGTCCAGCCTAGGCTTAGGTGAGTGGCATGAGGATGTTAGCAAATGATATTCTATTTTGTAAATACTAAATTCTTCCATGTTTTGTACTATATTCTAGCAAAGTGATTTAGCAACATGTTGATTCAGGAGAAGTCGGATATCATAGCTTCCTTTAACCTCCTTGCCTCTCTGCCTACATGCCTACATGTATTAAAGAGAGAGAGCACCCAGTAGGGGATGCCGGTGACTCCAGAGTCAGTGGGGCGCCTTATCCATTGCATCTTTTTGTTTGAACTTTATAGGAACTATCCTTGGTGCTGAACTCCATTCCCAAAATAGGTTCGCCACCATGAAGCACCATGGATAGCTCCTAGAAAGCTCAAACAAAAAGATGCACTGGATAAGGAGGAGCCCCACTGACAGGGGATTCAGTGGCACCCAGCATTATCGGTTACAATATAAGATCAAAAAGTTGTTGATCAGATCCATAAAAAAAAGTCTTTTTTATATATTTTATATAAAAAATATTAAAATATAAAAAAAAAAGTCACAGAGGACTGTGGGAACACGCATGTAGGAATTTCTAGTTGCTCTGTGGCAGAATAATAATGATTTCTGGCTTTGCAAAACACAATTTACTTAGTGTTCACTTACTCTTCTGAGCCCCATCTAATCATAGATATGGTAAAAAAACCCCATATTTTTACATCTCCATGACCACAAACCGTGTACTACAAACAATGCAAATGTTAGACCCTGCCAATAACTGTGCATTCATTGTCGATGTCATGAGTATCCATTCAAGACCCAATCAAAAGTAATGATCTTTAGATAAAAATCACACTGCATTTGTGAATCTATTTCATGAGGTGCTGCTCACTAAGCAATGCCACTTCTGTGCCCCAACCAGTGCCACCCAAGCTCTTCTAGAGAGCAGCCTTCCCCAACCTGGCCTTCCAGATGTGTTGGACTACAACTCCCAGGATCTCCCAGCCAGACATGCTGGATGTTGAAGTCCAACACATCTAGAGGGCACCAGGTTGGGAGAAAGTGCTCTAGACAATGCAGGCCATTGTGTAATTGGAGGGAAATTATAATCTTCCCTCTCCCTCCGTTTCTCATTGGAGTTAGTGAGCATTCCACTTTAAGGGCGGGTGAGAATTTGAAGTAGGAGTGCTTGGCTACATGAGCAGCTCTGCTTGAAGGGTTGCAAGTAGCACTGAGGCAGCCGCAGTCCACCTCAAGCAAGCCTGCACATCCATTCTGCTCATAACAGGTACAGTCAGGCGTACAGCCTGTTAACGCAGTTTGGGGCTGCTCTGAAGGGCTGTTCAGGGGCTGCTGATGGGATAACCACTGCTGGAGAGCAAATGTCCATCCCTGCATGGAATCCTTTTGCCCCAAGGGCAAGAAGCTGCTGCTGCGGGTGGGCTTCCTCCTCCCACCAGCAGTTTTATCGAGAGCAGTTGATCAAAGTAAAGGGAGGGGGGACTGTCTCCTCTCCAACTCCCCAGTGTTCTTTTCAAGTAATCACAAAAGTTCTCCAGGTTTTGCAAGTAGTCAAAAGGGAAATACCCAATGGTTCTCAAGGCAAACAGGGATTTTTGTCCAATCCTATTCAGCCTTGTTTAATTGTTCAAATCAACCTGGACATCAGGTAGACTAACTGCCATGAGGTATGCCAACTCTCCACCTAAGCTGAGAATTACTTTTCCAAGCTTTCCTTGCTAGAGGACTATTATTATATACTAGAGACCTACAGCCAATGACCTGGCTGGTTATTTCAAATCAATGAAGAAATCTGCAGGTCCTAATCATAAGCACTTATATTTTTCTACATAGTCTCTCTCTCTCTCTTTCCATTTCTCTCTCAGATTCCTTCCCCTTGCCTTCTCTTCTTCCCCTTATTTATACCTAACTCTGTTTCATTTTTTCTTAAATATTGTTATATGTTTTCAAACTATTGAAAACAAACTATAAAACCCAACAACACCTCAGCATGTTTCATTCTAAATGTATCACCACAATTCTATAAATCAATTCTCAGTTGACATCCTCACACAAAACAAGTTTAGCCACAATTTCCTTGTCACAAATCCTGGGAAATTGCTCAGCCAGAGTTCTGCTTTAATAAGTCAGTGCTTAATGTACGTTGCATTTCCTATTCCACAAATTACTCAGTAAAGATTTGGATCTTTCTAGGCCTTCTGGGTGTCATTGGTTTCTTAATCAGCTTGCATCTTGGTTCAAATTAAATCACGGCAGCAGTGCGTCAGTGTGTCATACTGATAAAAAACAAACAAACGGAGCATCATGATGAAAGTGCAGAATGACCATTTCCATAATTAAGCATAATTAAGGTGGGCAGATATTGCTTGTGATTTGCTACTGGTCTAGACTGTTATATATACATGACAGAAAAACAATTTATTTATTTGCTACATTTATATCCTGCCTTTCCTCCAAGGAACCAAAGGCATGATCCTCCTCCTCTCCATTCTATCCTCACAACAACCCTGCAAGGTAGGTTAGGCTGAGAGTCGCTGACTGGCCCAAAGTCACCCAGTGAGCTTCATGACCGAGCGGGGATTAAAACCCAGATCTCCTGAGTCTCAGTTCAACACTCCAACCACTACATACAACTGGCTCTCTGCCAGTGAAAAATTATTATTGCTGTTGTTGTTCTCCCCTCCAACATGGAAGCCCCCACTGCCATCATCATCACCATCATTTGACCTACAATCACAATAAAACCCAAAAGACCAGGGCATACATGTTCTAGTATTCGTATTTATTCAGTCCACATTGCTAAATGTGTGCTGAAAGCAAAGCTATTAAAATGTGTCATATTACAATAACTTAAAAATGACTTAAAATAGAATTACAGATTACATATTTTTTCTGCTGTTGCTAGAGTTTTATCTACGCACCTCTTCCAAATCTGCTTGCAATACCTTAGATCAAACAACTCAGATTTAGTAAAGTCTACGTTTATGATTTTGCAAAGCTCTCAGAATTCTGCTTTGATCTTGCACCTCTGGACTCTCAAGGCTGAATGTCCGAGCACTAAAGTCACCAGACCAAGGCAAAGCACTTTGCCTTGTAGCTTAGTTCCTTTGCAAATGACTTCCAAAGCAATTGAACTCTGCTGCAAAGTGCAAATTAACTAGCTTCTAAGGACCTGTGTTGTGAAGGTCAAACTGTTCAGATCGCAGTTTTGTGCAGGGGCAGGCAAGCTTGTGCCCTCTTTGTGTACATATCTGCAACTCCCATCAACCTCAGCCAGCATGGCCAATGATAAGGGATTCTGAGAGTTCTTCAAATCATCAGGCTGCCTACCACTGCATTAGGGGACTATTTCTTACCATACCTTTGGTTGTGCACAAAAGCAATTGTGGCCTAGTTCACACAGATGATGTAGGAAAATGGTTTCCAGATTTTAACACTTCACACTGCGGATGATGGATTGTATGACTGTATATATTTTCTCCATATAAAATACATCTCTGCACATAGTCTACTTGATGACATAGAGAAGAGTTCTACCTAGTATTCTTTGTTAGTATGCTAGTCTTGTATGTGGACAGAATTTTCCAGAGGGAAGAATGCAACCATGTAATCCCACTCCCCCCATTCTGAAGTGGTACAGTCCATGAACAATTTTGCCACCTCATCTGTTGTCCATTTGATGAACTACGCCTAAAAATTTTGAAATGCCCCAAATACTCATTGCAGGCGATGCAGCACAGAAACTACTTTGAATTGTGAATCCCTGTTCCTAATTTTTCTTGCTAGCCCATGAAGTTATGACATGTAAACAAATTAATTTCTCCAGTCTTCCTTACTTTATATCCTCATCGTAGGCAAAGACAATGATAGCCCTGGCTCTGGGAGTATCTAGGAGCAGCTTGATAATTTTATCAAATTCGAAGGTCTTGTCTTTGCGATCCTGTGGGATTTTCAATGACTGGGCAATGCAGAGGTCACCTGTTAATAGAAAGAAAGAAGACAAGATGCTAAAATCTGTAAATTAGAGCCAGGAGGAAAACTGAAAAAAAAAAAAAAAGAATAGTTAGAGGGGGACAGGGGTAAATAAATAAATAAATAAAACTTCATTGGTTGGGTGTCGTACAGCGCATGTGATTTTGAGTTTGGGCATGGGAAAATGGATCCAAATCCTCACTTGGCCATGAAGATTTCTGGGTGTTCATATGCAAGTAATTAGATCAGCCAAGCCTATGTCATTATCTTTCAGCTTACCTAGCCTTATATTGTGAAAGCTAATAAGTCATAAAAAATGAAGTGCAGTATAAACTATTGAACTTATCTGCACTTCAGAACTCAGAATTAAATTTCCCCGACCTTATCCAAACTGAGTCCTAAATGGGGGCTACTCTGGAGAGTCATCCAAGTACATAGGAGCATTCTTGGGTCTTTGGCTTGAACCCCTGCTAAGGTTCTTTCTTTGGCCTTCATGACTGGGCCCTTTTCTGCCACCCTCACAGAGTAATGGGGTGGGGTCCACAGCTTTTGAAGAAAACCTGTGCAGTGCAATCTAGAGACTTTGCAGAAGGCTCTATTCTAGTTACCAAGGGCCCTCTGAGAAACAAAGCAAAACCTGGTAAGGCCCCATCACACAGACATCTATTGTATGCTCTGCCCTAGGTGGAACTGAATTCATCTGTGTGACTGCTATCTATAACTCTGTAGAAAAGTTTCCCGAGAGGAGATTACACAGCATGAGAAGCAACATTCCCACAGCCTTTGGACTGGTAGACTTACTCCCTACAGGGATGGCCACTTGTGCCACAACAGAAAAGAGGACAAAGGAGGATTCATATTTGCATAAAATTTGCATCTCTAGGGATGCACATTTAGAAATCGTTACTATCATTTAGCTAGAAATACAAAACATCTCACCATAATGGTGACCGGTGTGACTGCTCAGTCTGCTGTCCAGTTGCTAAAAGTGGATGGACAACTTCAAGGCCCAGTTCTCCCTTCATATGCTTCTTTATCTTTAAACGGGACTTGGATAGGACAGCCCTTCGAACAGAGACTGTCCTCCAACTCCTTACAAATAAAATACGGTCTTCTGACCTTTCAAATAAAGGCCTGTCCTCTGTAGGCTAGGACATATGGCCACGCTACTCTTTGCTACTACAAACTTTTTCTTTAAGGGAATGCCAGAGAAAAATAGCATGTGAGCACTGGCAGTATGAATACCATGTGCCCTGAGGTTCAAGTTCATTAACGGCATTTTTTTTTTATATGACTCTCTGATCAATATGATGTGGCAGTAAGAATGTCTGACTAGGATTGGGAAAATCCAGGTTCAAATCCCCACTCAGCCATGAAGCTTGCTGGGTGACCTTGACCTGGTCACTATCCCTTAGCCTAACCTACCTTACAGGATTGCTGTGAGGTTAAAGTGTGTGTGTGTGTGTGTGTTTGGGGAGGCAGAGGGAGATAATAATAAGCAGCACTCAGCTTATGGGAGGAAAGGTGACATCAAAATGTAATCAACAAACAAACAAACAAACAAATATGAGCTGCCTCTGGCTTTACTCCTACAAAGTAAGGCTTGATTCATGAACATCAAGCAATTAATGTGGAATGGAATATGTACTTTACATTTTCTATATATTTTTCTCAGAATTGTACAGAGAGCAGCAGTGTGCAACAATTATGCATTTCTCTTCCAGAAACCTCTTATTTGTTTTGAGAGAAGATGGCATATGATAAACTTCACAACTATTTTTCATTTCTTTCCAACCCTATGTCAGATCCTATTCTAATGGCCTGTCCACTGCAAGAAAACACACACATTTGGACAGTAACCTAAGGCTTATTAATAGCGTAGCAAAGACATGAGATACAGCAATGTCTTCCTGATGCATCTTTGTTCAACAGGGATGGTGTTAAAGCATCAGAGTGATCCATAAAAAGGAAGAGAGAGGGGGGGGGGGAAAGGTGAAAATCCATTTCCCCAAACAATATTGTGAAAATTGCCTGACTTTATAGTTACTACTTTTCCCTGTGGCTCGAGTCTCTTTGGCAGATAGACCCAATTGCTTCTGAATTGGCCTAGTCATTTAAATTCCCAGCACTATCTGTCCCTGGCTGTACTCACAGGTAGCGCAAAGACACTAAAGCATTTAGCCTGAAATGTCCCCAAAGAACAGCCTACTAGACAAAGCATAAAACCGAAGTAAGACTTTCCTTACAAGATCATTCAGGCCAAGGAGACGGTTCTATTACTGAGTGCAGTTGGGGACTCTGCAAAATGACAACACTATTATCATAATAATCAACATAGAATAACACAGGCACCATCAATGTGCATTTCACATTACCAAGTACAAGAGGGCAGCTTACAATCTCAATGGTAACCTGGGGAAAACAATAGAGGAAGAAGAAGAAAGTGGAGGGAAGCAGGGGTACATGAGCTGCAATTCCCAATTCAGGCGCATAATGCCTGAACAGGACTACACTTAGGGTTGCTTAAAGGTTTAGATTTGTTGATGGGAAGGGAGGATTCAGAATATCTCATGTGATGAAGAACACTGGGAGAATTGGAACTGTGTGGCTCCAAAAGCATGGGTCCCCACATGTTGTTGAACTACAATGCCCATCATTCCCAGCCACCTTGACCAGTGGTTGGGCATGATGTAAGTTATTTTAAAATGTTGGCATGAACATTTGTATGCATTTTTGTGTGCATTTCTCTTAATACATCCATTTTGTATGCAATTTTGCCCAATATACACAATTTTACAAGCAATTTTCCTAATATAACGCATTTTAACATTATTTTCATGAACATATGCATTTTTCTTGTGTACCTTCCCATAATATACACATTTTTGTATGCTTTTTTGATCAGAGAACTCCATTGCCAAATTCAGACACGCGCAAATTTTGAAAGATAACTGTGTTCTGGTTTACATAATGGATCAAAGGTGTGAAATTTGTTAAGTTCACATTAAAATGTGAAACAAATTAATTTATCCCTCATCCGTACATGTGGGGACCCACAGATAGGGACCAGTGACTTAGAAGTGAGTCCCATTGATTTCAATGGGACTTACTTCCAGGTAAGTATGCTTAGGACAGGAACTCTGGTGCAAGGTATAAATATCAGCATGCTTTAGAGTTTTAAAAAGAATCACTCTGCTTGAATCAGACCTACAGAATGTTAATGTTTTCTTATCTTTGAATACTAATCTGTGCTACACTTTGATATTGGTTTCACCCTTCCTAAAACAGCTGTGTGAGAATGTCCACAGTTTTACTTCTGATTTAAGAGGTAAAATATTTCAAGAATTCAGAGACAGTGGGCTACTTCACACAATGGTTGCAGCATCAAATGATGACTTGCACATGTAAATGACAAAAACACTGATTAAATGCTATAGATAAAATGCTCATATTACCCCAGACACAATGCTTTTCAATATAGTCACTACACCACATATCCAGAAATCCAATTCCAGTGGAAGGAATAACTCTAGCCCTCTACTGGGTGAGATGTTCCCCACTGAGAGTATTCCCCTAACTACTTTCTCATCTAAAAAAGAAGAGATCTTACCAAGACATCTAGTTCAATTTCACAGCAGTCCTAAACTGAATTCCACAAGGAAGTGCAGAAAAGGGCAACTATTTGATCAGTGGTGGAGCATTCTTCTCTAAAAGGAAAAAACAAAAAACTAAAGTGGTTGGGGATGTTTCATTTTTTTTAGAGAATGTCTCAGAGGGACAAGGAAGAGGTTTTATAAAATTATGAAAGAAAGTAATTCTATAATCAGGGCTACACAATGAAATTGTCAGTTGATTTAGGCCAATGAAAGAAGTACATCTTCACATAATAACTAAAGGTGCAATCCTATGCATGTTTAGATGGAAAAAAAAGTCCTACAACTCCGAACATTCCCCAGCCAGCATAGAATTAAATTAAGGAATTTGTTGTAACATGATATGTGCCATGGCTAGTGGGCTTAGATATCAAATGTATGGGCTTTGATCCTAGGAAAAGTTAAGGAAATTCACAGAAGGACACTGGGAGCTTTCCTTTCATGAAATTGGAGTAAAACTGGGGGAGGTCCACCCAAATTGGGACAATTGTTCTGATCCCCATAAGCACCCCCCAATGACTTATCCCACATTGTTCAGGAGCCCACCCGGACTCTGCAGAAAGGCTTTTGGGGGGAGCAGGTGGCTGAAGGGGTGAGAAGAAAGCAGGACACTTTCCTTCTGTGAATGTCCTTAAGTTAACCTATCTTAGAATCCAAGCCACTGAGTATATGCCTACTGAATCAGTGACTATTAGCCATGATACTTAAATAAAACAGGGACAATATGCCTCGAAACTGGGGGAGGTTGGGTGGGGGAACAGTCAGATAGAACTGTTGCCTTTATGCCTTGATTATGGGCCCCCTGAATCCTCTGGCCACCCACTGTTAGAAACATGCTGGGCCCCTCAGTCTGATTCAGCATGGCTTACCTTAAAATGGATGAGACTGCACACTGGAATATAATCCCATAAACTACTGTGCCAGGCAAATACACACACACAGTACATGCAGAAGCTAAAGGCACATTAACTCCTGGGTTCCACGTGTACCCCTTCAGAAAAGGATACAAGCTCCTTGGAGGAAGGGCTCAATAGATAAATACAGAGTTGGCTTAATTCAGGGGTGTTGAACATCAGGCTAACAGGCCAAATCTGGCCCAACTGGAGTCCCCATTTGGCCCTCCAGGGTTCCCCCAGATGGTCCTCCCCCTTCTCCTGGCCCCACCCCTTTTCTCTGACAACCAATTGTTTGGTTGTTTTCAGCTTTTACACTTTCCCCCCATTCCAAAAGAGTGAAATGCCTCTCCTAAGGTTTAGTTACTGGCAGTGAGAGCTTTCAGCTACAATATGCTTTTTTACCCCATTTTTTTTTTACCATTTTCGCCTCCAGCCCTGACCACCACTGGAGTGCAGCCCCTTATAGCTTCTCCAAAATTGAATTTGACCCTTGGTTCGACCCTGCCTGGCTTAATTATTTTAAGTTATCTCTGCTGCGTGGCTCAAGAGAGCAGCACAAGAAGGTCAGTTTCTCAAAGGATTAGAACAGGACAATATACCTGATCCACAGTGTCCAAAAGCTACGATAGGTGGATATATCAACTGCACTGCTATAACTATCACAACCGTAACTATTTAATCCATCTCTATTGCACTTACAATGTTAGGCTACTGATATTCAATATTCCCTACCTTAGGCACTGTAGACAAAGAAGCATGACCCAAAGGATTAATTCATTCATTTTGACTCATTGGACTTATTTGTGATATATATTTCTTAAGTTATTAAAGCTGCACAATAGGTTCATTCTATAATGTTTCCAAATCTCCCCCCCCCTTTCATTTCCAGATCATCAGAGGAAACCAATCCACCACATCATAGCTCTAGAGTTATCATAACTCAAGTGTTCAGACAGCTGGTCATAGCTCTAGTGTTCTCCAGCAGGTGTCGCTATGCACCACGTCTTATCATAGTTCTCTCCACCATATCTTCTCATATCTTATCATATCTCTCCACCACATCTTCTCATAGTTCTAGTGTCCTCCAGCAGGTGTGACTATGGCACATAGTTTGTCATTACCATAAGACATTGGCCTCAGGTCTATTCTACCATGATATTGCTTTTTTAAAATAAAAAGGATGATCATGCAAAGAAGGCTGCTTTTGTAGCCAAGGCTAATGGATAAAGAAGAGGGAGAGGAGCTGCCCATTTTCTAGGACCCAGCAGCAACCTACTGCACTGTTTGGATTGCTGTGCCTTGGGAGAAGAGCTTTGCTGTGGAAGAAAGAGCAGAGCAGAGCTGAGCTAAGTGAACTAAGCTAAGCTGAGAGCTAATGCGTGGAGAGAAAGAATGTGCAGGAGACAGGGATGAGTCTGAGAGTGAAAATTCTTCTGCCGTTCTATAATCTTCTCAAACATTGTCTTTGCAGCAGAATTGGAATCCCTTTTGAATTTAATTTTCAGTTTAATATTGCAATGAACACCAACTCCCCTCTGCAGGGGCCCTTAATGTATGTGAAGTGCTTACCACACTTATAAAAAACTCTATGTAAATACTAAATTTGCATTTACTACATCGGTGCGATGTAGTGGTTAGAGTGGTGGACTGGGACTCAGGAGATCCAGGTTCTAGTCCCTACTCAGCCATAAAGCTCACTGGGTGACTTTGCGCCAGTCACTGACTCTAAGTCGAACCTACCTCACAGGAATGTTGTGAGGATAAAATGGAGAAGAGGAGGAGGATTATGTAAGCTGCCTTGGGTTCCTTGCAGGAAAAGAAGGCAGGATATAAAATAAATGAATAAATAAATAAATGTAGTAGTATGTTCCTTGCTCCTGCCCAAATCAAGAAGTTATTGGTACATCCAAAGGTTTAATAGTATTATAGTGTATTATTTCCTTTCCCTTCAGAAGGGGTGGAGTAATTTACTCAGAAAAACTCTTGTCTCACTTGCATCTTCTAGTAAGCTTTAGCAACACAGTTGACTATGTTTCAGGCTGTATGGTTTGAAAGAGAGAAAAATACATATGCTGGTTCAAAAACATCGCTGTGAGACCTTGCTCTAGTCGGGGGGGGGGGGCTATAGCTTGTGACACCGATTCTGAGTCAGAGAGGGAAGCAAAGCCAGTCACTGCTGGAGGACTCTGTTTTGCCAGGCCTCCCAGCCCCACAGCTTATGAGCCGGGAGGGGATGAGGTGCAGGATGCTGATACAGGCCTAACTTCCACAACTGGGAGACTTGACCTTGATGGAGGCCCTTGCTTCTCAACCAGGGACATCTTCCATGGGCAGCAGGAGGAGGCCTCTGAAGGAGAAGGAGTTTCGGGGCTGTCTCCTTTGGTGCATCCTCAACTAAAACAGATGATTCTCAGAGGCATCAGGTGAGGCACAGCAACCGCCTGAGAGCCAGGTTTCCCTGCCAGGATGGAATGTCCAATAGTGATCTTTAGTGGCCAATCCTCCGTATTTAAATCAGAGCAACCAGCAGTAGACTTTGCTGGAAGAAACACATTGGTAACCTGGAAATCTTCCGGGGTTTACTGGAACTGTGAACTTACTGGGATAGTGGAATTTATTCTGTGTGCTGAACCCAGAATGATGAGTTCTGGGCTGATGGGTTCAGCACACACTTTTCTTGTGATGCTCATGCGCTGATTCTAGTCAAGGAACTACATTGTAATCTGTTAACTGTGGATCTTTAATGGCTTATAGCTTATAGGCTTATAGCTAATTACTGGAATTGCTGCAATAAAAGGTTTTACTGTCTCATGACTCGCTCCAGGAAGTCAGGTTCTGACAATGGAAAACCTAGATTAAGATAGATGTCTTATGCACAGCACAGTTACTAGAGAGAGCACACCTTAATCAAGATAGCGGAAATTACTTGCAAGTAAACCTGCAGAGAATTGAGCTTTAAGGTAAAGCCTAGCCCTAACTGAAGAAAGTCAGATACAACTCTAGCAAAAGAGAGCGGGAGGCAAGCCCAAGTGTGTGAGATATGGGAAGTTTTTCTAAGAAGGCTCAACAAGCCTTTGAATAATTATGTAACATAATCAAAATGGTATTCAGTCAACACATACAATTTGTAAATATAGCCCCAACTTAGATTATCCTTAAACAGAAGAGTTTATGATGCCTTAGATTTTTTCAGTCTTGCAAAGGTTCTGGGTGGATCAAATGAAACCTGGATAAAGATGTACACAGCTCACCAATTATCTTTGCTTTGCAATATATGTTTTCTTGAAATATTACTCTTGTGAGTTTCTCAGATTCTTGATTCAGAGAGCAACGTCCCTTGAGTATCAATCAAATAACAATTTATGTATCCAGAAACAGATTTTGTTCTCAGAAAATCTAATACATCACCAGTCTGCATATGAAACATACTGAATAAATGAAAAAAATAATATATAATGCCTTATGCATAAAGAACTCTTATGCATTTTAGGACAACTAGAGTTGGTCCAATGAAACCTTTCCCTACTCGGTGTCTCACATTTATGCTAAACGGGTTTCTAAGAGACTGATATACCTTCAATATTAAATCAGAGAGGCCCAAGACATTCCTATGCTACCCAGAATCTTCAACGTTTCTTAAAGGCCTCCTGTCTGTAGGCTGTTGCAGCCCCACATTGATTAGTTTATGAAATCTGACAAGGTCAGAATCCAAGGATGCCATGGGTTTAGGCCATGTTAGCTTAACAGCTGTCAATGAACAGCTACCCCCTACAGCAAGTTATTTCTGGATGGTTGCTTCAACATGAGGAGCAAGATAAATGAATAAGCATAGCAGAAATTTAAAGCTCCAGCTTAGTGATTTTAAAAAACTTTTTAAAACAGCCGATCCTCATCCTATCCCATATCATATGCCATTTAAGTCCTCTAAATTTCAAAAGCAGTTTGCATTAAACAAAACAAAACAAACACTCCCCAACCCACACACACTCACAGAATGAGCTTCAAAGTTATTTGGATCCTGGCCATCATCTGTTTTACCAACAAGTGGGTTCTGCAACAAAATGTTGGAGTATGGAGTGGTCATGTTCAGGTTTTCAGCCAACCAACCAACCAACCATTCTCTTTTACAGGATACTCCATTACATTCCTTATCCACTTCATTTTCTATTTCCCCTCCCCAAACAGTCACTCACCATTCTATGACCACTGAGCATGCCCAGTGCCCACTGAGCCAAGGTTCCCCCCCCCCATAAATAATATTTGTACTTCTGCAAAGCCTGGGGTTCCCCAATCCTGCTGATACCTCTCTCTTGTGTGTGGATGGTGTCATTTTGGCAATGTAAGGAGTGGCACTTGGTTAATTAGTTCATATTAGTATAAGGGATTTATCAAGTACTTCTGCTCAAAAAGTGATCAAAATCTACATTAGACAAAGGGCAACAGAAGCTTAACACACATAAAAACAAAAGATACAAGCACGATTTACCAGGAAGTCTTCTGCAAAGCCTTATTGACATGGAAGAAGTGAAAAGCACATTCATTTCAATGGGGATGTTACCTGTTGGCACATTTCCTGGTGGATTGTTCCCCAAAAGCTCAAATATATATGCATATATAACTAATCATGATAAGATTTTAGAAAGGCTAAAAGTAACAAATTAAATAATTCTGACTATGCAAAAGTTAAACAGCAAAAATCAGTTTTGATAGCAGTGCTCAGAAATATAAATGGATCTACATTTGCAATTATGGAGATGTATTCAGCTGGTGTCCCTATGCTCTCAGGAGATTCTTTGATCCCGCAGAGGCTTCCATCAGCAGAATGGGGAGGGAGACCATTTTCTGCAATTGTCTCTCCCCTCTACAGTCCCCTGTGCCACCTCCCACACTGTCCGAAAGATCCCCCAGCCCTCGGGGGGGGGGGGGAATCAGTGGGAATTATCTCACTCCCTGTTCTGCTGATTTTCCATAACCAAATTCCAGTCCTGTTATTCCCTCCTTCTTTGCAGTATTTTTTCCATAAGCAAGGTAATTTGCTTATACATAGCAAGTTAAATGTTGTATATGGTGAAAATATTACTATCAGGTTCTCCCCACTTGGAATGAAATGTCATTGGTTTCACTTTAATCCAGGAATGGGGAACATGTGGTGTTCCAGATGGTTTGGCCCACCGTTCTCATCCACCCCAACCATCATAGCCAATGGTGAGGAATCATGGGAGTTGTAGGCCAAAACATCTGGAGGGTCACAAGTTGCCCACCCCTGCTTTAATCCTTAGGAATGGATCTGGAAAGGTTTTTGACATTTTTGCTGCAGGAATATAACTGACCGTGAACTGAACCCTCACCACAACGCATATCTTAACATTCATGTTACCAGTCAGCCAGCTATCTGTCTGTCTAGCTATCTATCCACATTCTCAGACACACACGCGCACACACGGAAATAAGTGAGTGACTGGAGTATCAGAAGGTTTATGCAAAGAGGAGAAAGATTAAAAAAAAAACAAGACAAGACCGAAATCATAAGGTTAAGCTGTTAGATGAAGAAAACAAAAGGCTCAATTAGGTTTTCTGGCTTTAGTCCTAGGTGTACACAGGAGTGTTGATATCAGGCAGGGCCGGTGCTACCACTAGGCCAACTAGGCAGCCGCCTAGGGCGCAGGGCTAAAGGGGGCGCCAGAAACACCTTGAAAAAAAATACAGCGCTCTCAAGTGGGAAGGGGGGCGCTAAATATCTGATCTTGCCTAGGGCACCAAACTGCCTTGCACCGGTCCTGATATCAGGCCTGGCATCAGCCACACTCAGGTGCTGATGCCAGGTGCTCAGGTGCTGCTGGAACCCAGGCATTCAGGCAGCGCCCACTAGCACTGATGCGGTCCTGGGCTCTCTAAACCTGGCAGCTATATGGGCCAACATTTTACATTTCCCACAAAGGCCCAGAGTCCCCAACACAGCGTTATTTAAGGGCATTGTGGGAAATTTGGTGATTCGTGGCTTCCCAACACTGCTGCTAGGTAAGCCCATGGACATCCTGACGTAGGATGGGGCCTACAGAGGCAAGCTTGCCAAGGTTGTCTCAGCCGGGAGCTTGGCCTGCTTCATACACATTGGTGGGTCATGGAGCTCTGTTCCAACCCATGATCTGCGCATACCATGGCCAAGACAATGAGAGCTCCAAGGGGAACAATATTGTTGTTTAGTTGCATATGAGAAGCTTGGGCAGTTGTTTCTTGACTTGGGGACTTAGGTAGGCTGGCTATGGAAAAATCTTGAGAATTTTGGCCACATAAATCTTAAGAACATTAAGCTCATGATGACCACAATACATGCCTTTCCCAATATGAACATACCCGTACACTATGATCAACATCTGAGGCCCTCCTGTAAGTGCCTTCTCCAAGGAAGGTTCAGAGGATGGTAACAAGGGAGAGGGCCTTCTCAGTGGTGCCCCCCCCCGATTGTGGGATTCTCTCTCCAATGAGGTTGACCTAGCGCCAACATTTTCATCTTTTTGGCACCAGGTCCTTTACTTTCCTTTACTCCCAGGCATTTGATGGCATTTATTGGGGCTTGTAACTGCTGGTAATTAGGTTCTACTATTGCATCTTGGGCAGCGCAATCCTATGAGGCTGCCTGTAACCCTCTGAACCCAGAGGATTATGGGCATCCTATTGAGGGTGGGAGGAGCACGGTGGATAGGATATCCACCATGCTCCCCTTGCCCTCAAAAACATCTAGATCAGGGTTCTCCAACCTTGGGTCCCCAGATGTTGCTGGCCTACAGCTCCCAGCATACCCAGCCAGCATGGCTAATGGCAAGGGATTCTGGGAGCTGTAGTCCAGCAACATCTGGGGACCCAAGGTTGGAGAGCCCTGATGATCAATTTTAGCCATCTAGATGTTTTTCTTTTCCTCACAAGGAAGAGAGGCTGAAGCGTCTCAAAATCTGGTGGAGCCTCACCCTTCCCCTCCCTGCCCCAGGAATGCCCCCCCTAAGGGGGAACTGAACACAGTCTTCTGTGCTCAGCTTCCTGCGATTTCCTTCCAGTATGGAAAGAACCGTGCCAGCTATGAGGTGGTGGAGAGGGGGCAGGTGTAGTTCTTTCCATGTGGAAAGGGTGCAAATCCTATGTCCTGTCAGACTAGATTGGGGGGACATAGGATTGCACCCTAACTGTTTTAAATAAATAAGAAATAAAATAAAATAAAATAAATTGATATATATATATATATATATATATTGTATGTTAAAGATTTTATATTATGTTTTTATTATGTTGTATTTTGAGATTTAATTTTTGTGAACCGCCCAGAGAGCTTTGGCCATTGGGCGGTATGGAAAGAAAATAAATGAAATGAAATGATTAAAAAAAAAATAGTAGAAGGTACATGAATGCCAAATCACATGAGAAAAACATGGGGTTGTGGATGAATATTCAGATTTGGGAGGTATGGAATCACAGGGTATCCTTGGGTAGGTCACTCAGTCTCAATTCTCAAATTCCCTAATCTGAATTTCTTCTAGAATTTGGAGTTCTGCATTACCTAGTCTTATTTCTGAAGTGTAACCTTTGCACTAGGCCAGTGTTTCTCAACCTTGGGTCCCCAGATGTTTTTGGCCTACAACTCCCAGCATGCCCCAGCCAGCATAGCTGGCTGGGGCATGCTGGGAGTTGTAGGCCAAAAACATCTGGGGACCCAAGGTTGAGAAACACTGCACTAGGCTATCACATACTCTAACGTGGATTGGTTATCCATTAAGAACCCACATCACTCCATTAAAAAAATAAAATCCAAATCAGATCACTCAGATTTCCCTCAGATTTCCGTCCACTCACTTCATTTCTATGCCTGTACATTACTGATGTGCATGCGCAAAGAAGCAATTCCGATGCAATCATATATATGATTCTTGTGTATGCTGTTTGTGTGGAGTGCCTGTGCACATCACCAAAATGCCACACCAAAATAATCTCAATGCAATCATACATATGATACACCATCTTGACGCAAATCATACGTATTTACTTATAGACATACATACATACATAGATTTTCATAGATTTCATAGAGTTGGAAGGAGCCTACAAGGCTATCGAGTCCAACCCCCTGCTCAATGCAGGAAACTAGAGGAGGGGTCTCCCATCCAAGTAATAACCAGGCCTGACCCTGCTTAGCTTTCCACGCTCAGACAAGCTGAGCCAGCGTGAGCCACAGGCCTGTATCCACATAGCAAGATGGATAAAATGCTACAAAGTAGGGGAGAAAAAGGTCCAGGATCAGAGCCTCTGAATATCAGCTGCTGGGAACAAAAATCAGATTGTCCTCATGTCCTGTTTGCAGGCTTCCCAAAGGCATTTGGGTGGCCATTCTGAGGGATTTTTGTGAAGTCGAATGAGATAATAAGAATGATGCTGTAATAAACATAGCAAATGTGTAAACTTATATTACTGTTTCCTAATAAATATGGATACAGTCACAGTGTGCATTTGAAACATAATTTATGATTTGCAGAGAATTTCTTTGTGGAATAAGAATTAAGATTCCTTTGGAATTTGTCCATATGGATTCTTTTTAATGAATTAGTTTAAATGTGTCTCTGTTTATTGATTGGTATGTGTGAGTATGTGTATATATCTCCCACAGCAAACCTAATCTAAAGGAAAATTAAACAGAAGCCATAGTGTGTAAACTGGCAGAGAAACTAAAAACGTCTAGCACAGATGAGTTAATTAAGAACTTTATTCTATTAAAGTTGTCACTGTAATTTTTGGTGCATTTTTAATGCAGTTCCCTTGTGCATTTTATCACCTCAAAGACTCGCTTTTATTATGACAGTTAAATCAAGCTTCTTTAATATACTAAAATCAAGGCAGTCACTGGAAGACTAAATTGAATGCTAAGAATGATGTAAATGATAATTATGGAAGTGATGGGAAAGATAGAATAGCTTTTCTTGATGGATTGATTCTGATCTAAATATAGGGGATTACAGAGCCTCATAACTTGTTAACTCCACAATGTCCCATGGTTATAAATTCTCAATCAGTGTTTATGCAGAGATGGTTTATGCAGCCATTTCCCTTATCAGTTTCATTTCTACAGTGAATGGGTATGTCCAGAGGTGGGGCAGGGAGGTGAACTCACCAATTCCACCATTACTCTTTCCAGCCTTTGCGCAAAGTGTTTCCTGCATGGTGATGATGATGGTGTCTATCCAACCACAGCACACCTTTGCCTTTGATTCACTTTCATAAGAGTTTGAGCATCCAGCAATAATAATTTTGTCTTACAGGAGATTACAGATAGTATTACACATGGGTAGGTCTCTGATACTTGCATACTAGCAGAACTTATCACACCTGGTAGTATATCTCAAAATCCCTACCCAGGTAATACAAACAAAGCTCCTGATAATCACTTTGCATATCAAGGTAGGAGGGTGTCATAGTGCCATCCAGTGAGTTGGTCACAGAACTAAAGAGGAAGAGACACCAGTTTTGGGCCCTAATTCAGGTTCTGATCCCAATGAGGATGAAGCAGCAATAGAAGGCCTACATAGCCTGGCTGAACTAGTAGAAACCCAGTCCAAGTTGAACTCTACAGAGGGAAGCAGCATCTCCAGACTTGTTGGTGTGCCACCATCAAGTTGTCCACCAGAACACCCAATGGCCTGCTCCACATAGTACCCCATCAGTCACAGATCTCCACTCAGCAGAGATGCTGGAGGGCCTACCAGGCTATCAGTGATAACACAAAGAGTGCCACTGCAGTGTGGGTCTCCAAGCACAAGTGTAGTCATTTAAGGAAACACTCCCAATCCTAAGAAGGCAGTAGCTGACTGGGTCAAGTCATCCAGCAGTACATGAGTGCTCCATTTAACCATAATTGGAGCAAGCTCTCAGTATTCATAGATTTCATAGATCATAGAGTTGGAAGGTTTTGGAGTTGTCTGAGATCCTGCAGCTTCTGTCCAGCCAAATTGCTTCTTGGCTTCCTGTTCCAGACTTCCTGTTCCCTGCTCCCTGTTACTTCCAAGTTGTTACCAGTTTTCTTCACCTCTCTCACTGACTACTACCATCTTTGTAATTCCAGACAGCAGGGCTGCTCCCACAAGAATGTCAAGTTGCCCTGTGCCTGTGGTGGGTTCCCACCGAAGTCCAAGATGGAACAGCTACAGTAACCTCAGCAACTGTGTGGAGGGCTGGATTTGCATGTGGGAATGTGTGGGACAAGTTGTCTGCTTTGACTAACTGAACCACCTGATTACTTTGGAGGCACGCCCTGGCATGAGCTTGGGTAAAACTGTGCAGAAACAAATGGAAAGCTGCATGCTTTCTTTCAGTTCAGTGCAGCTGAGAGTCTTCCTGCCTGAGTAGGCCCATCATGTGGACGCATTTCATGGTGCCTTGGTAGTGTGCTTGCACCTATTTTGTCTGGACTCAGGTGGAATTTCCCCAATTTTGCTGTTAACAAGGTTATAAATACTAGGTATATAACCCAGGAAAACCTCCCATTCTTTACATTTGCTTAACTTTGTCCTTTTATGTTAGATCCTTGCACACCTTGGAGCCTTGCACACCTCCCACATCAGAGGCAGTATGCCTATGTATACCAGTTGCTGGGGGACATGGGCAGGAGGGTGCTGTTGCACTCATGTCCTGCATGTGGGATCCCATGGGCAGCTGGTTGGCCACTGTGTGAACAGAATGCTGGACTAGATGTACCTTGGTCTGATCCAGCACAGCTCTTCTTATGTTCTTATGTTCTTACCTTAGACTTCTAGTTATGGATCCTGCAAGGCTACAAATGGAAATGAGATTATGTTCCATTCCAAAGATACAGTGCAGTCAATGGCCTGAACTGGTCCTGAATGAATGCTTAAGCGCTGCAAGTCCCAGGTCTACATTACTAAGAAGGGCTTGGAAAATTGAGGTTTATATATGGATAACTGTATTGTAGAGCAACATTAAAAGTTTTGACACCAGACTACACTACATTCTAATGCTGTTGCTTTAAATTCAATGGTGTTCAAAATATACATTGATATAAGCAGCAAAAGCATGCTTGTTAAAGTCTATGCAAGAGAGAGAGAGAGAGAGATCCAGTCTGTTTGCCAGTTGTCTTTGAGTATAATTTCATTGTAGGGTCGACAATGTAGGCAGTGGGCATCCATGCTTGCTCATTTCTGATTTGCAGCCATTTGTTTGCTACTTGGAATTACTGGTTGCAACACTGCTCACAAACAATACCTTCCAACACTGATTTGGCTCTGTTGCCCAAAGCAATTTCCTGCAACCTCCGCATGCCCAAGAGAATGTTATGCTCTGTGACATTGTTTTATTTTTCTGAACTGCCTCCTGGAATGCCACACTGTAATTTAAGAGATTGTTCAGTGCTGTGCCATTCTTACAAGGATTTCTCTCCAGCCCCAGTATTAATGCGACCGCCTCTAGATACTGAAGCATTTTACAAGTTGCAAGCACAAAGCATTTTTAATGGTGAGCTTTGATAGCTTTTCTGATTTATTTTTTTCCTTGGACAGACGCATAGTGTTTCAGCCTATTTCAGATGACTGTGCATCCTTCGAGGCAAGCAAAGATATTGTCAAACAAAAAGAAATTCAATGAGCAAGAAAGGCATAATGACTAAGCAGTGGGTAGCATTTGTACATTCTATAGGAAGCCAGCTTGAATGTTCTCTCAATTTTAATAGATTAGTGCATTTAGGCCACAGCATGGACGGGAATGTATAACACAGCAGATACAGAGTGTTGATCTCATATAATGGGTTTTAAAGTTGTTTTTCAGTATTTGGCAGCCGGCTGAAATAGTGTGATGTTCACCTGACCTACAGATCTTTTTGAGATGCTAGGCTGATTCTGCTTGACCAGTGGTTGATTACATTCACCCCTGCATTATACTCATATCCCCCTTGGTGAATCCAAGGACCACTTTGGAAATTCCTGGATTCAGACTCTCACATTTTTATCTTTGGGATGGGAAGGTAGGTACCAAACATGAAAGGCAGAAGACACTTTAGAATTGTGCTGAACCAAAATGGGGCCCACTTTTCATAAACATTTTCATCCTATTAGTTTTTTGCACCCATCTGTAAAAAGATCCAATGTTCTTTGTCCTACATAGTGACACATGGTTGACTTGTTGGGACAGAATGTGGATTGGTATGTGAATCTGGATGTGCATTCTAATCCACATTCTGTCTGAGCTAGTCATATCTAATTGCCCATGACTAGAGTTGGACTGAGGCAAAAATTTTACTTATCAAAGCTGGCAGGCAGTGAAACTACTAGTGCAGCATGGCAAGACAGGAAATGCTTGCCTAATTGCCTAGGCTAGGCAATTGAGGATATGTTTCTGTTTCTTCCATTCAGGATAACGGCATGAGTAAGGGCTTGGTTTGCCCTCAGTGACATTATTATTTTCTGATAGGCTACATACTGTAGCATCATAGTATCATCATGTTCACCATGTGATCCCTGATTGGTTGTGAATGTGCAATGCAGTTGTTGTTGTTGTTGTTATTTAACTTGAAACAATCGATTGGAGCAGGAATAAATTGGTATAACAAAGGGAAGCACCATCACTCGGTTCTACTGCATATACATTATACACTGAAGATTTCAGATTCAGTCTCTAGTGTATCTATCAACATTAAAAGGTATGGAAAAGGCTTATGCAGAGATCTTGGACATATGAAATGGATGACCAAACCCAAGTGACAGTGCATCTTAAGGTCTACTCAGTGGCAGTGAGCACAAAGAGCAATGCTTATTCAGCACCACTGTGTCCTTGCAATGCCATCCAGCAGACCTTTACTGAGTGGTCACTGTCAAAATGGGTAGGAACGGCTATAAAAGAACAGTGTGGCAAGGCCTGTTTATGTTGTTTGGAAAAAAGTCATAAGCACATGAAAGGCATCCATGTGAATCTCTACTCAGAGAAATGCAAGAACAAGTATGTCCAAAACAACTTTCTGTCACCAGGGCTGCCACACTGTTTCCCAAGCAAGCTGAAAATATCCACTTTGTTTTAAAGTGAGATATCAGGTAGTAGCTGATCATGAGTCATTCTTCACTTTCCCAAGTTTAAAGGTGATATGCAAATCAGAGTATGAAAACTCTATTAGCCTTAATGTGCAGAATGCTTCGTTATGAAAGGAGAAACAAAAAAAGTCCACCCAGCATGTTATTACATTCGAATTCTTTCTCTTCTGACCCAGATTCCATAATACGAAGAGACACTGTTGATTTCAAAGGAAGTACTCAATTTCTTTTCCCTAGAAGAGAAAGAAGAAGCAAGCTCTTGCCTTTGAGTTTGGCTCTGAAGTTTGGATTTGGTAGTGCATGGCTCCAGTGTGCACTATTCTGGAAGACACATGTGTGTCCTGGAAAGTTTAAGAGGATGTAGCACAACTTTAGCAACCATGAGCAGGAGAATCTGCATTCAGATGAGTGCTTGGGGTCTCTTCAGGCCCCCAAAGGGAGGAGATGACCACCAATTTGGTGATGGCCACCAATTTGGATGCCTTTAAAAGGGGACTGCACAAATTCATGGAAGATAAGGCTATTGATGAATACTAGTCCTGATGGCTATATGCTACCTCCCATATCCATACTGTTCATCATTTGATGGTTTCCCAACTTTTGCACATCCCCCCCCTTCTAAAAGGTTGAAGTGTCTCTTCAAAGACTTCGTTACTGGCAGTAAGAAATTTAAGCTAAAATATGCTGGTATTTTCCCCTTCAGCCCCACCCACCACTGGAATGTGGCTCCTGAGAGTGCCTCTGAAATGGAATCTGTCGCTTGGGCTGAAAGAGGTTCCACAGTCCTATGGTGGTACAGTGTGGGCTCTAGACTAGGTTAGTCCCAGGTCTGGCTGATGTTCCCAGTTCCTGCAATGGAGTAGAGACCATGGATTGAATCTCCCAGCCAACACCAGGTCTTGATTTTAGTAGGGCTGTCCCAGGCTTTCCTTGACAACCTACCTGTCTTCACCACGAACCCCTTGATAGTTTCCCCTCTACTCTGCTTTAATATAGAGGACATTTTTTTTTTGCATGCAAAAGATCCTGGGTTCAACCCCCAGCATCTCCAGTTTTTTGTGTTTTTTTAAGGGATCTCAGGTAAGAGATGATGTAGAATACCTCTGCCTGAGACCCCGGAGAGCTACTGCCAGTCAGAACAGACAATACTCGGTTAGGCAGACAAGTAGCAAGATCCAGTATGAGGCAGCTTCCCATCTCCCCCTTGATTGCCACTGCAAAAGTTCCTCCGGGCCTCAGCAGTGGCATTTGAAATCTCAACAGTCATACTTTACTGCTTCAAACAAAGGGTGAGATCCAATTCCAAATACCAACTAGACACCCACCCCCATGTACAATCAGAAAGTTCTTCTACACACGTACTCAACTGCAGTGCAAACTCCCCCTCTCTTTGGACTCTGAGGACTCTCTCTCCCTTTTAAAAACTAGATATCTTCCAGAGTACAGCACACATTGCTATAGCAAACTGGCTCTTCACTCCTTGCAAACTCTTAATGGGAATGCATAATGAGAAGCAAAATGGTAGTGCAGAGGAGGCAGGAATGGCAGCAATGGAAGCAAGCAGGCAGAACAAAATGAGATAGTCTGGGGTCTGCAGGGACGGCATACAGTCAATTGAAGGTGCAGGGGTGGCTTCAGTGGTCTCCTGACATATGGAGCAAACCACCACCAACTGGTAATCCCACAAAGCCACCCAATGTGGGATTCCCATGGAATGGTTAAGTAGATTTTGCTACATGCCAAGTGACTCTAGGTGAAGTTTGTGATGCAGAATACTGTCGTAAATCTGTCCAATACAAAGATAAGCCGTCGTCATTATCACAGTCCAAGGATTGAAGCCAAAATATATATGTCCGAAAAGCAGCAAACAGAAACCAGTTCAGGAGCAGGCAAAAGCATCGTCAAGGTCATTCTGAGGTTCAAAGGCACCAGTCTGAGTTCAGGGGTGTCAAGGCGTCTGGCTGAAGCTGTATCGGCAAACAATTGCTTCCAGCGTCTGATGTGCGTTTGGGACCTGCCTTTTGAGCAGGCGCTGATTGGTAAGGCAGCCCAGCCGGGTCAGGCTGCACGTGCCTGGCACCACCCCAAACACACTCTGGCACGGCCGGTCTCCGTCTGACCTAACGGAGGCACAACAAATACACCCAAGTAGTTGCCAGACCACTGTTTGTGTAGAGCTGCCCTATGTTCACAACCTGAGGAAGATATGGATCAGTTTCAACGGTGCAGAGATCACTGCAACCAATTTGGTTCTGGAGTTTGCTTGCTAAATAGTTACTATCATGAAGCTATACATTACCGCAGCCTTCCCCATCCTGGTGCCCTCCAGATGTTTTGGACTACAGCACCCATCAGCCCCCAGCCAGCATGGCCAATGGCCAGGAGTGATGGGAATTGTTGTCTAAAACATCTGGAGGGCACCAGGCTGGAGAAGGCTGTATTAAGTGAATATCACCTGCACAGATAAATCAGGAAGGTAAGGCTGTACTATTGCCGGAGACACATCGATAATCATCATCATCAGGCGATCACTCGTGACCGAGTAAGATTGTCTTCCGGGATAAAAGGAGGAGATTCTAAAGAAAGATTGTGTAGACTCTAGCGATGGGTCCGTAAGTGACTGTGGAGGCCAATTCTAGATCCACACAGCTTCCCACAGTGAGGACACAGGTTACCAGATAGAAGATG
The DNA here is from genome assembly GCA_021292165.1 of Shinisaurus crocodilurus. Classification (NCBI taxonomy): domain Eukaryota; kingdom Metazoa; phylum Chordata; class Lepidosauria; order Squamata; family Shinisauridae; genus Shinisaurus; species Shinisaurus crocodilurus. Next base: position 9,902,726 of record CM037889.1, read on the forward strand.
GTCCTGTAAAGGATTCATTTGACGTGCTTTTCGCTTAGCACGTTTCTCCCTTTCACCTTGCACTCGGGCTTCTTCAAAGTCCATGGAACCTTTGTGAAAGGCCAACCTCCATTTAGATCGTTCATGGGCCAGAGCTTCCCAGTTTTCGATGTTTATATTGCATTTTTTTAGATTAGCCTTATGAACATCTTTAAACCTCTTATATTGACCACCGATATTCCGCTTTCCATCCTTGAGTTGGGAGTAAAGTAACTGCTTTGGGAGACGGCAGTCAGGCATTCGAACAACATGACCGGTCCACTGAAGTTGGCGTTGAAGGATCATTTTTTCAATGCTAGTAGTCTTTGCTTCTTCCAGTACACTGACATTTGTTCGCCTATCTTCCCAAGTAATTTGCAGGATTTTCCGGAGGCAACGTTGATGAAACCTTTCAAGGAGGTGGAAGTGACGTTTATAGATAGTCCATGTTTCGCAGGCATACAATAAAGTTGGTAATACAATGGCTTCATAAACCAGTGTTTTGGTCTTCTTACAAATATCCCGATCCTCGAACACTCTATGTTTCATTCGAGAAAATGCGGCACTTGCGGAGCTCAGACGATGCTGGATTTCACTGTCGATGTTAGCTGTAACAGAAAGATAGCTGCCAAGATAGAGAAAATGATCGACATTTTCCAGTATTGTCCCGCCAAGCTGGATAGATGGCATCACCAAAGGATCGATAATATCACGGCTAAAGAACATAGGTAGAGAACCTTCTTTCCTACCAAAGGCCACAGACTGGCACTGAGTGAAGTCAAAGCCACCTCTCTTTCTTTCTTAAGATCATCGCCACCTGGCACTCTTTGTCTTAAGAGAGAAAGAAAGAGAAGAAGTGTGTGGGATGGATTTCATCAGTGTCATAACCGTTATGCTGATCATGGTCTTTTTAAAAAGTCCGTAAGGACCCATTCATGTGACACAGCTACATATTACATATTACCATGCAAAATTCTGAAACACAATATTCTTCAAACCAATTATCCAATCAAAACAGTCTTATCCAATCAAAACTCTCTACTTTTTACATGGAACATCTGTGCGAGTGCTTACATAGATAAGTTTAATAGAATACCTCCCAAAAGAAGTTCAAGATATTTTCCATGCTCTATTAACAATGCTGTATAGTATTTTGGTGTACTGATAAATTTAGTCTATCATCCATTACTCTGCTTCAAATTAATGCAGAACCATTCTCTTTTTGAGATCCCTGCTTCAAACTGCATATGGACAACTAGCTGTTGCCCGTGGATTCGCTCGCGTGGATTTTAGGATTTGGTACAATTGTTCTTAAAAGAAACATGATGGAATCCCAGTTCCCCCGGGAATCCCAGCTCCCCCGGGACTGTACAATGAAATCCCAGCTCCCCCCCTGGACTACCTGCTCCCCCCCCGGGGCTACACAATGAAATCCCTGCTCCTCCCCCCAGGACTACACTATAAAATCCCTGTTCCCTTTCCCCCGGGACTGCACAATGAAATCCCTGCTCCCCCAAGACTACACAATGGAATCCCTGTTCCCCTGGGACTACACAGTGAAATCCCTGCTCCCCCCCAGGACTGCACAACAATGAATCCCTGCACACACACCCCGGGACTACACAACAGTGAAATCCCAGCTCCCCCCCCCCGGGACTACACAATGAAATCCCTGCTTTCCCCCCCCCGGGCTACACAACAGTGAAATCCCAGCTCCCCAGGGACCACACAATGAAATCCCTGCTCCCCCCCCCAGGACTACACAATAAATCCCTGTTCCCTTTCCCCCGGGACTGCACAATGAAATCCCTGCTCCCCCAAGACTACACAATGGAATCCCTGTTCCCCTGGGACTACACAGTGAAATCCCTGCTCCCCCCCAGGACTGCACAACAATGAAATCCCTGCACACACACCCCGGGACTACACAACAGTGAAATCCCAGCTCCCCCCCCCGGGACTACACAATGAAATCCCTGCTTTCCCCCCCCCGGGCTACACAACAGTGAAATCCCAGCTCCCCAGGGACCACACAATGAAATCCCTGCTCCCCCCCCCAGGACTACACAATAAAATCCCTGTTCCCTTTCCCCCGGGACTGCACAATGAAATCCCTGCTCCCCCAAGACTACACAATGGAATCCCTGTTCCCCTGGGACTACACAGTGAAATCCCTGCTCCCCCCCAGGACTGCACAACAATGAAATCCCTGCACACCACACCCCGGGACTACACAACAGTGAAATCCAGCTCCCCCCCCCCGGGACTACACAATGAAATCCCTGCTTCCCCCCCCCCCCAGGGCTACACAACAGTGAAATCCCAGCTCCCCGGGACCACACAATGAAATCCGTGCTCTCCCCCCCCCCAGACTATGCAACAATGAAATCCCAGCTTGCCCCACCCCCCTGGGACTACAAAGCAATGAAATCCCTGTTCCCCCTCCCCCTCAGGACTACCCAACAATATAATCCCAGCTTGCCCCCCTGGGAGTCCGGGACTACCCAAAAATGAAATCCCAGCTCCCCCCACCTGTGTGGGCCCCAGCTACAGTGCATATGAACAGGCCTGTGGCTTACACTGGCTCAGCTTGTCTGAGCGTGGAAAACTAAGCAGGGTCAAGCCTGGTTGTTACTTGGATGGGAGACCCCTCCTCTAGTTTCCTGCATTGAGCAGGGGGTTGGACTCGATAGCCTTGTAGGCTCCTTCCAACTCTATGATCTATGAAATCTATGAAATCTGTTTTGATGTAGGAGAGATTTGCATATCCGCTCCTGAATGGCCCCTGCGAACATTCCAAGTGATGCCATTGGCTATCATCTATTTTGGGCCGTACAGGCGCAGTGATGACTTTTTCGGAGATTTGAACCTGCCAGTCTTTGTCCTTGCGTGATGGAGAGTATGTGTGCCAGGTTTGGGCGGACCCATCCAACCATGTAGGAGCCTATGCGACACACACAAATGCCCATACACACAGACCCACGGACACACAGACACACAGGATTTGGGATGCCCCCCACACAACAGTCATTCTCTGAATGAAAGTGTAATGTTTAGGCTGGGTGCTGGCAGCAGAAAACTTTTCTGACAGAAATATCTGATCTTAAAGAAAAATCAGGTTAACCCTGATGGGCTATTTGCATAACTGCTCCTGCAGCAATTCTGAGGTGAGGCCGATTTGCATAACTGCTGCCCTGTTGTTTTGCCCATAGGAGATATGAGTGTGGGGCGATTCTGCCCCCTTTTTTCACCCCCTTAGGGACGGAATGTCCAAAAATCCTTCCTTAGTGGGCATCTACGTCATAAAAACTATGTTCCTTCAAAATTTCACGTTCCTAGATTAAACGGTTTGAGCTGGGCGTTGATGAGTCAGTCAATCAAAAATCAGTCAGTCAGTCAGTCAGTCAGGTCTTCTTCTTTTATATATATAGATAAAGCCAATTCTTGGCAATAACAGAAAGAAAAATAGTACTCTTCTTCTCTAAAATGAAGAGACCAATATTAATGAAACATGAAATATTGCATGGTAGACTTCACTCCCACAACTGAAACTTACAACTCAACCTACTGGCTGCTTTCATGACCATCACGTCAAACTGAGTGCCAGCAAAAGTGAAGCCCACATAGTAGGCTATCAGTGGCTTCTAGTCATGATAGATATTTATTGCCTCCATCATCAGGGACAGTATGAATCTGTATGCTAGTTGCTGGGGAACACCAGTGAGATGGTGCTGTTGTGCACATGTCCTGCTTGTGGGCTTCCCCCCAATGCATTTGGTTGGCCACTGTGGGAACAGAATGCTGGACTAGTTAGGCCTTCGGTTTGATCCAGCAGCACAGTTCTTCTTAGGTTCTCATGCCCTTAAGGCACTTCAAATGTGCTTGCTTCCAGTTCTAGGATAGTGTTTACATAAATCAAATGGCAAAAACTGTGTGGGTGCTGAGCTGTTTAGGGGGGAAAATAAAGCTGCACTGCCAGACAGAGAGATTTCATCTTCATCAGCCCTTTCTCCATCTAAAAAGAGATGGTGCCTAACAGGACAGGACACTTCCAATTACATGTTCATTCACCATCTTTCTCACCCTAGCACACTTTAATCAATTCAGTTTCCCCCCCTCCCCCCCAAAAAATTCAACCAGTTACATATGAAGATGTGAGTAATTCTGCCACTTAAGAAGAGAGTAACTACAACCTTCCCTGTCAAAATGGGAATGGTCCTATATCAAAGAACAAAGATTTTGAGCAGATTTTGAACCCCTGCCTTGCCATTTCCATACCACCACCTTCTATTTCTTATTTCACAAATGTAACTTCCCCTGTCCCAAACTTTTTCTGTCTCTATGTTAGGTGTTACTTGCACTAATATTAACTAACCAAGCCATTTTTTCTCTTTTTGTAATATGTATCTGTGCGTATATATGTGTTACAAATAAAGTCTATAGTCCTTGACTTTAATGGTTATCTGAGCTACTTCCCCACCCACCCCACTTCAGTGTAGCTATTTCACACTTTGTTGCGACACAGTGCATAAATCTGCTGTTTGTGTGTCACATGTATGTTCACGTATGTGTGTGAACAGAGGCATGTGGAAACAGCCATCTGCTGCAGTCCCAATCCTACTTGTGCTTCCCTGAAGTGGCTATTTAAATGTTTTAAAAGCATACACATGGAATGCTTACATGCAATTCATGGTCATGTCTACTTTGGCCCTAAGTCATTCTGTTTCAGCTTACACTACATCACAGGATTGTTCTAATGATGCAATAATCCTATGTATCCCAGTCCGACCTTATCTTACCTATGAAACGGGGGGGGGGGGGGATCAATCAGTTCAGGTTTCATACACTTAAACTGAACAAACCATTATCACTGCAATTAAGGCAGCATATCTTATATCAGGTGAGAACATTTTTGGAAGAAAATAATGTAATACAAGATGTAAGTAAATGAATCACTCTCAGTGAAGTTCAAGCTCACTTCTGTTTCATATCGGAGAGAATATTCTCTAATGCTCCATAAGTATTGGCTGAAAATGCGACAATAGCAGACAAATGAGCTTCCTTCACTCTTGTGTTGCATTATTGCCTTTCACAGAATTTTACCAGTTACTGGATTGTGAAGCAAAACAGGCTGGTACATTTATCACAACACTGTCAACACTACAGTGAAGACATCGAAACACCCAGGCCTCCAGGAAACATAAATTAAATGATTTACCCACTATTAAATGGCTATAAAGATTAAAGCAATAGCTGGTATGTTCTTTAACTTGCTAATGCGCACAGCTATCATTTTGTTCGCAACACACACACACACACCACATGGCTCCTGTTTGACGATGGCAGTAGGAAAGAAACAACACACAAACATTCCCTCTATTTTCTCTGTACATGTTCTTGTGGCAACTTTTTGTTATGGATTTGAACCATCGTAGTCTGCTTCATGCTGAGAGCTGTTAGGCGTTAGCACAATATGTTGCTGGAGCCCTTTTCTGTACATTCTGCTGCTCTTTTACACGTTTAATGAACAGGACTTCTGTGTTTCCCCACAATCACACCACCCCGGCTTCCATGCACATGCGGATGGGTGAATCTGCCAGTTTCACTTTCTCCTGCATGCAGACACCCACCCACCCATATTATTTCTGCAAATTTTGGTAAATTCTTATCAAAACCAAACTGAAATGAAATTGTCACCCATCTTTACCAGCCAAACTCAATAGGTACAACTATTCCCAGCAAAGAGAGGACTATGCTGTACTTGCCTGCCAGGTAGCTGTTAAAGATGAAGAAAGAGGTGGCAAGCATGGTTGAATACACAGGCATTCAAACCCAGGCTGTTAAGAGCAAAGCACTCAAAGCCCTGAGCCTGGATGGACAAGCCTGACAGTTTTCGTTAAATCTCCACTTCTTTCTCTCCTCAATACGGAGAACTTTGCAAGTTTTGGTAAATTCTTAACAAAGCCCAACGGAAACGAAATTCTCACCATCCCTACGATTCACTGAACATGCAGAAGAGCGACAGCTAACATATAAAAATGGGTTGAGATTACAACCAAGGAGGAATTTAAACACATTGATGGTGGCCACTGCTACTTCCAGCCATCCCTGCCTGGATCCTGTGTCATCTGTCTGTGGAAGTGCACACATGGAGTTCTGTTCCCTAATGGAGGTGACCACGAGGAGGGAAGACGATCCAGTCAGGCACTTTCTCCAGCCAGAAAACGAAAGAGACCGAGGGTGGGGATACAGGTGCTTAAATGAGCCCACCGCATCCCCGCCCCAGCCAAGCCCATTGGCTCAGCTGGCAGTGACCTGCTACTTGCTACTTGACTCTCCACTCCTCTCCCATGCGCAAACCTTCTCCCCAGCCCCAAGGTGCGGTGCCAGGGGAAGTTTTTTCCCTAATGGAGGTGAGGCAGCAGAACAGGAGAAGTTTTTTTAGAACAGGAGAAGGTTTTTTAGAAGAAAAAGACGAGAAGAAAACTGGTCAGAATGAAGAAGACACTCAGCTGAATAGCTGTGAACAGCAGACAAAATAGGAACCTCCCGAGAAGCGACTAGCCGCAATGGTGGTTGAAGAGGTACTGAGGGAACAGGTGGGAGTCCCACTAAGAAGCACGCAAGATGGGAGAGGGTCTCCCACCCAATTTTCCTCAGCTATAGAATTTTCCCGAAGCGGTCTCAGTGCAGGCACAGAGCCCATGTGTATGATGCACAGAGACCACGAAGAAGAACAGGCCAGGGCAGAACATGAGAAGAGCCCTAATGAATCAGACCAAGAGCCTATCTAGCCTGTTATCCTGTCTTCAGAAGAATGTGGCCACTGTCAGAAAGCAGCAAGGAGGACATGAAGCTTTCTCCTATTGTTCCCACAGCACCACTCCAGCTGCTGGATTCTGAGGTTCCATTTAGCTATCATGGTTAACAGTAGCTGATAGACCTAATCTCCATGAATCATCTTTTAAAATCATCTAAGCCAATAGCCATTACTGTTCTGTCCTGTCCTCAGCAGGTACCCATGGGGCAAGGCAGCCATCGTTTTAGGACCGTGGATTGCTCCAAATGCACAGCTGGCTCTAATAAAAACCGGGAAGTTGACAGAGGTTTTGGAACTCCTTCAATCCAGAGTACTCCTTATCAAATACTGCATTATGTGGGCGTGTCCTCTTCTTTAATATACATTTTTGATAGCTGCTTCTGAAATAATGGATCTTGCCGCCCAAACAGGATAGGCATGTTTATTCAGTTCCACTGTGCTCACAGTGGTCTGTTTCAATATAAACATACCTAGAAAGGCAGCCTTAAGCATTTATTTCGTGATTAAAATATACATAGCTCAAGCTGTGTCTATCCTTTGCTCTCAGGCCAAGGTTTGGCCTGTCAGGGTGAATCAACCTGCCTCAAGCCATATCATGAGGGGTGGACAAATGAAGGCAGGAACTGGTGTCTGACTGGTAGAAGACTGTTTAAAGTGTTTGCCCTAGGAGAGGGAATGGCATTTGAGTTCTGGTTCTGGTTCAGGGAGAAAAATGTTTTGCTCTGTATACAGCAATCTTTCTGGTTTGACCTAGCTGCAAAGTCACAATAATGAAACAATGACACTAAGAAAAGCATTTCCAAAGTAACTGAACTGACAACACAAATTCAAAATTATTATTTTTCTTTTGGGGGTACAAGCTGGTACAGACATCTTTTTCTCCTTAATGGATTTGGAAGAAGTGGTGGGAAAACACAGGAGGGTTCCAAATGTAAGATGTCAGCATCTGGATCTCCCATAAAATTCTGTGAATGAACCAGAACAATCACAGAATAAAATCCTTGTTTGGAAGCCCTCTTAGTGTACAAGCAGGCTTATATGGGTAATGGAGGTCCTTCAAATAGCTTGGTCCGAAGCAGTTTAGGGCCAAAATGGAATTAGGGTCAGCACTTTGAATTGGAACTAGAAGCTTACTGGAAGCCAGGGCAGTTAACCCAATATTGGAGTTGTTTTCTGATTTTGCAACAGTATCCAGGCAGCTGCATTTTGTATCAACATCAAGCCTTCTATGTAGAATTTTGCAGAGGCAAGCAATTTTAGCCTGCCTGGCAATACGTTTAAATGAGGCCTAAGGTCAAAACTGGTAGGAACATACCCGTGTCCCCAAAACTGGCAACATTTGAGAATGTGGCTTCATTATTTAATATGTTGAGGTAAAGGAAAATCCATTTGTTCTGTCATTCTCTCTCTCATTTTTAATCCCTATTTCCAGTTCCCTAGACAGTGTCAGTTCTCAATTTGTTTTGTTAATCCATATTGTTTAATTTTCTTTTAAAAAAAGAAATCACAACACACCATGGTCTGAATGATGAACTCCCTCAAATAGCCTTCTATAGAGTATTGCTTTTTGTATCTGGGGATACAGCAGATAGCACGTAAAAAATGGTATGCTTGAAATATTAATAGGGAGGCTGATGCAGTAAATGAAGATAATCAAGACTAGGTGAACGTTGTGTGCAGATGTGATTTAAAATGAACAAATGTGTCCTTGAATATTTTTAACTAAGTCTTGCAGAATCGGAATGAGGGACCAATGTTATAAGCAAGCCGAGTGTTTCAGATACAGAAGAGAAATGACCGCCCAAATCAAGGACAAATCAATGAACTTCACATGCCTATTTTATTTGAGGTAGGGGGAGAGCAAGAAATACACAAAGAAGAACAGCTTCAAATGGTTCTCTACCAGTTGGGATGAAAAGTTCGCAACACAGATTTATGAGCTATTTGGAGGATACACAGAAACACTACAGAAAATTACTGTTACTAATTTCAGCTATGTAGGATGATGTCTCAGAAGTTTTGTAATAGAATACAGTCTCTATCTTCTGTAGGCCACCCTTTCAAACCTATTTCCATTTAAAAGAAATGATTACAGCTGATCAGAAAATAGATTCCTTTATTGTAATTTCTGTCTTGCTTGCTTGAGAAGCTGGGTTCACTGAAACTCCACCTTACTGATTTCTGACTACTCCAGTTGTAGCCAGTATGCTCATTTCCCTTGCCCCATAGGCCAAATATTGTAAATTCAAATAAGGTGTAGATAACATATTTACAACTGGATTTTAGATTGCAACCTGATTTTCATCGGCTTGACTTTAAACTCAAAATATGGCATTTTGAAAGAGCTGAAGCACTTAGATTGTTGACAACTTTTGTTTACCTAATTATTTCAAAGCTCAGGAAAAGAAGAAGAAGACATACAAACATTTTCCAGCATACTCTGTTATCTTTTTGTGAGTCAGTGGGCCAAGTCTACATGGTATCTCTCTATGTATTGGTGGAATGCAAAATTTAAGGAAATAACTAATTTCAAAAAAGCATCTTTATGGGGGAGGGGAAAACATAAAATTTAATTAAGAAGAGAGGCAAGGAAAAGTGCTGAGTGCCATAGGTGCTGCAGTATCTTACTATTTACACATCATCAAAGGACATCTAGCTACTGTTGAATTTTACTGGATGCTTATGGAACTGTCCAAATTCCTAGGCTGCTGAATTGTTTCTTCCCAACCATGCCCAAAGCCAGTGTTATCAAATGTCTTTCCTAGGGTTGGATGGATTTCTCTGTTTCGATTTCTAAAACTTTCAGTGTTTTTGTTCCATCCCGTTTCTGCATGAAAATTCTTGGTATTCATTTTTCCCATTATACATTTGTTTGCATTTCTCCTATTGTGTGCATTTTTGTTTGCATTTTCCCTAATGTATGCATTTTTGAATCAGAGAAAGCCATCACAAATTTCGAAGTACTGCAAACACTGCAGAATAATTGCATTCCGGTTTGGTATTAGTTCAGAAAGTGTGAATTAGGTCAGTTGGTATGAAAATGCAAACTAATCATCTCCATCCCTGCTCCCTCCCAGTAGCTAAAGGGTGTTGGAGACCATCTCCTATCATTAGGAGAATCAAGGGTGTTGGAGACCATCTCCTATCATTAGGAGAATTTATGAAGAATCAACCAAGCATCCTTGAATATTACCAAGTCATCAACCAACAGCATACATGCATTTGCTCCCTTGTTAACTTTGTCTTTCTCACTCCCCTCCTTCTGTTACCTACACTTTACATTGCAATTATTGTGACTGCTCTGTTATGTTGTGATTTTATTGTGGTTATTTTGTATCGCCTATTGTTTTGATTTTGTAAGTCTGGAGAGTGGCTAATCTAATAAAATAGTAAGCGCCTTGAAACTGTGACCTGTCCTTTTTTGTTTATATTAATCTGTAAATGCCAGAATCACACAGTAATAATACTATCTAGCTAAGCTCCTTAGGCCCTTGCTCACCTAAAGAAACTAAAGTAAGGGAATGTAAGTTGGAGGAGAATAAAGCAAATCCACTCTCTACCAAATTGGCAGAGCAGAACCCAGAAGAACTTCATTCTATAAAACTCCATGTAGATGAATAGCACTATATAAATAAATACATAAATTAATTATAAGGTGATAACTTAGGTGGTGATAAAAGTTAAAGCCCAGAAGATACTGGGCAATAATCCAAAATCCCCAGGTTGCAAAACGAATAGCTTAGGATCCAAGACCTGTATCAACAGACGTAAGCCTATCTGGATCTTTTTTCTCAAGTCCTAATAGAATAAACCCTAATTTGTGCTTTAAAGACTGAACAGTGATTCTGAACACACACATGCACACACACACAGTCTTTTTTTGTCTGTCTGTCTGTCATCTATCAATCATCCCTCTAATATTTATATATATTACACACACGTTTAAAATTCATCTTTGGTATAAATACTGCACAAGTATTTAATGTTTGTGAAGTCAGCAGCACACAGATAAGATATTCTAATGAATATCCCAACTTTTTTCCTTTCACCGTCCTTATTATAAGAAAATAAGCTTTATGTAAAGATAGTTGATGGATTAAAAACATGCTGTTCTGTTATTTTGTGAAGCATAAATGCAGACAGTTTGAAGCCTTTCATATTTTTGGGCTGGATATTAAAGCAATCCCCATTTCAGGTGCTTGTGTTTGTACAGTGGAGGATATTGCAGTAAAAAGGTGAGAAACTCTGACGACATTCCAGCTGCATAATTATTGCTCTTCCAAGGTTTATAATGAGAAGAAGAATGATGTTGAATTTAAGGTTTTTACCTACCACAAAAGTATAGGAAGAATGAGAGCCAGTGTGGCATAGTGGTGAGAGTGTTGGTCTGGGACTCTGGAGATCCGGGTTCTATTCCCCGCTCTGCCATGAAACTCACTGGGTGACTTTGGGCCAGTCACTGACTCTCAGCCTAACCTGCCTCACAGGGTTGTTGTGAGGATAAAATGGAGAGGAGGAGGATTATGTAAGCTGCCTTGGGTTCCTTGCAGGAAAAAAGGCGGGGTATAAATATAATAAATGAATAAATAAATAAATAAACTTATTTCAGCAAACACCTTTTCAACTGAAACATAAACAGATAGCTTTTAAAATGGAGGAAAATAACACCACCACGCACCACCACCACCACCATCATCATCATCATCATCATCATCATCAGAATTGAATTAAATAGGAAATTGTTTTTAGGATTAAAAATACTATCTTCGAAATCCATCCTGTTTTAAGGACAGGATGTTCTCATGAATTTGATGTAGAACACTGTCAAATGAGGAAAGTGCGGGGGGGAAAGATAATGTTTCTCTGCTCATTCACAAATCCTCTGCTTCTTTATCACTGAACATTAGAAGCATCAGCTTCCTTGGAAACAATGTGCAATGGGAATATGTTTCAGAATGTTTATTTCCCTTAAGACAAATAGATTAAAAAAAAGAAAAAAAAGATGGTGGTTTATATGATTCACTGCATCAAAATAAAGCCATGTCTTAGAGGAAATGATCTTGCGAGACGTCAGTCTCATATTCTTAATGCCACATGATAAAACCGTATTTTAAAACCTCATCAAATCTAACTTTTCAAATGTGTCCCTAATATCTCTGTTCAAGTTTATGAAAATTATGAAGGTTGCACTTCAAGATAGCATTCACAGTTGAAAGCACAAGCTGCTTAAATCCTCTCTTACATGTGCAATGACAGGGCTGGAAATATACTTCAAGAAGATAAACAATATCTTTGTGAATGCACAATCTATAAAGCTGCTTGCCATTGGTCCTGCTTCAAGTCACCATTTTAAATGTGGTCCTCTTTGAAACAAGCTGTCTAAAACTCAACTGCTTAAATTCAGTCTGGACTGAAGGGTGTTCCAGAGGTTCACAAGGACATTTTAATTGATGGAGCAGTGACATTGCTTCTGCCTCCACCCAAAGGATGAAAATAGGGTGCCTCCATGTGTGTGCTTGCTATGCTTGCCCTTTTGAGCATCCCTACCCTCTCTTCTGAGCATGCTGAACATTTGCCTTTCTCCTGAGATTGATTCTGGGATGGAGGATCATCTTTGCAGTTGTGTCTACTTGGGAGTGTAACAAGACATGTGACATGAATCATCTTCCACCATCATTCTGAGCTTGCAGCTGGAGAGGATCATCCATGAGTTGGTGCTGTACTTTGTCCAATGGTCAACATCATATCAGTAACAAGACCCCACTCCTCCTGGGTATTGTTTTGGCAAGCACAAATTTTGGCTGGCTACTGAGTCCAGCCAAATTCTGACAACTCCTAGACAAAAGGCATGGGAGGGGGAACAATAGTTGAGTTTATACCAGGGGTCGGAAACCTGTGACCCTCCAGATGTTATGGCCTAGGGATTCCTAGCATCCCTCACCTTTGGCTATGCTGGCTAGGGCTGATGGCAGTTGTAGGCCAAAATATCTGGAGGGCCACAAGTTGCCCAAAAAGAAATCTTTGAAAAGTAAATAAGTGGCAGCTACTAAAGTGATTACAAAATTACCATATCTTAATCTTCCTCTTCTGTGACACTGACCTGGTTTGCACGATGCCTGCAGCCCACCATGGCTTATTTAAGTCATGGTGGGTGGTGCCACATGCCTGCTGCCATTTTGAAAATTCAACCACAAGCAGGGGGTTGCCATGGTTTGCTGGGTCATCCAAACCCAGGTGGCAGGGGTTGTTTGAAGGTTAAACAATCCTCAAATAACCCTGCAACAGACCATGGTTATTTGAGGGTTGCTTAATCATCAAACAACCCCTCCAGTGGTTGGCAAGCCCCCTCCAGTGGTTGAATATTCAAAATGGCCACTGGCATGTGCTGTAACCTACCATGGCTTAAACAGGCCACAGTGGATGTAGTCATCGTGTGAACCAGTCCACTATTTCATTCCACTTAAGTGCATAAGGCTGATAACAGTCATAATGTTTTTAAGACCTAATAGTAATTGCCACACCTTCATTCTCTGAACTAGTTTTCATGGAGTTTTCCCCCCAGAAAGAGGATTGGAAAAGCTCTTCCCTGATATTATGTTCAGCCATTGCCAGATCTAGGTAGATAGTAATGAGCTGTCTAGATCAATAGTCTCTGACTCAGTATAGGGCAGCTTCATAGGTTTATGTGGACTTACAGGAAAATCCTATGGCCCCTAGACAGCGTCTAGAGGGCCACAGGATAGTTCAGATTCCCAGCTCTGAGGTTGTAAAACAGCTCCAACCATGGAATTGGAGATCCAACCATGGAACTGGGGATCCGCTTGTGGAACTGGCGATCCGTGCTTGGAGCAACCTCCCCGCCCCTTACAGCCAGCACAGAAAGAACCACGCCAGCTGCTTCTCTGAGGTTGTTAAGAGTAACCTTGGAGAAGGGGTGAAGAGGGCGTTCCGGGGGGTGGGAGGCTGGCACCACCAAGATACAGGCCTGTAGTGGCTCACGCTGGCTCAGCTTGTCTGAGTGTGTAAAGCTAAGCAGGGTCAGGCCTGGTTATTACTTGGCTGGGAGACCCCCCCCTCTAGTTTCCTGCATTGAGCAGGGGGTTGGACTCGAGGGCCTTGTAGGCCCCTTCCGACTCTATGATCTATGAATCTATGTATCCTAGTGGTGCCTCAGCCTCCTTCCCTCCCACTCCAAAGTGCCGAACTTAGACGGCCAAAATTGGCCATCTAGCTACATAGCAGGGCGGTGGGAGCGTGGAGGCAACCTTCACCTCTGTGTTCCTCCCGCCCTCCATAGGATGCCTGTAATCTCCTGTATTTGGAGGGTACAGGATGCCTCATTGGATTGCACCCTAAAGTGGTGAAACCATCAGAAAGTATTAGTCTGATATATATATATTTTAATGGTCTGACAAATTATGGCCAAGTGGCAAGCTTACATCCCGCCACCTCCAGGCTCATCCTGCATTTCAAATTCAATTCCAGGACCTCAATATTGCTACTTCTCTGCAATATATGACAACATTCATATGTCAGTACAGGCACAATCAATATACTAAAAAGACAGCAAGAAGAAAATAGAATCAACTCATACTGTCTTCCCCATTTCAGCTGATTGTACGAATGGCACCCAAGTCATTCATGCAAACTACTTTCCCTGTTCCTATTAAGACTACACGATACCATGCATGATAATTTTGCTCTTTATGCTGGACAGATTACCACTAATATTTCAGCACACATGCAAACATACACACACAGGCAGGCAACATGGCCATCGTTCCACAGATGTTACTACTGAGAAGATACCAGGTGCCAGTGTTTGAGGGAATGTTTTCATGCATTTGCATTCTTCTTATACATAAGGACGAATTGAAACATTCCACCAGGTTGTGAGACACAAGGAGCACATCTCAGAGAAGCAGTCCTTCAGTCCATTCTGCTAATGCAACTTCCATATGCCAAGATGAGAACTTTGAGGCTGGTGAGCTTTGCAAAATGAGAATGTCTTATCATCCCTTCCTGACCTACCCTCGACAAAAACAGCTGCCCTTTGACAAAATGGTTTCTGCACATGGCACAGTTGAAAATGAGGCACTGATGAAATATCTTCACTCCTGGAGTTGAGACATTATTTACCTAGAGGTGTGTGTGTGTGTGTGTGTGTGTGTGTAATCAGCTGGAGCCAAAAGGCAAGAGATACAGTGTGTCAGATGAAAAGTATCAGAAAGCAAAAAACAAAACTCGTAGGTATGGCAAAAGAAGAAAGGAGTATAACTGGGAATTTAAAAATAATAATAATGCGTCTGCAACAGAAGAGCCCACACACAACCTACAATACAAATTTCAAAAAAATCTATGACAATTAATGGTTACACTGATTCACAAAGTACGTCTTCTTCTGCTAAGCTTTAAAAACCCTTAAAGAATTTTAATCTTGCCTTAGTTTGTGTCTCAGGCTTCACAATCATTTTGTGCTAATCTCAATTTTGTCCTGGCGTGTATACTTTACTTGTAATCATCTTCAGCTCTGTTTTTCCAAGCTGAGCTCCTTTTCTTTTCACAACCGCTGCTTCTAAAGCTCCTCCCCTGCAGATGAGCTGTAGGAAGAGCTGACAGTCGGAGAAATTCTATCGAGTCTACAACAAAAGGAACACATTTCCCCTGTAGAAAAGACAGAGTGTGACTGTGTGCGCACTGTAGTAAATCTTCCAAAAAGACATGGTTAATAATGATAGCCCCACAATGTAAGGAAGCCTTTTAAAAAGATCATTAGGTCAGATTCTAAGTGAGGGGAAAGAGTTATGGGCATAACAGTGTGTTCTTCATTTTGGAAGGTGCCAGCAAGCACTTATTTAACGTTTCTAATCATTTGATTCAAAGGGTTGTGTGTTGTTGTTGTTGTTGTTGTTGTTGTTTTAAAACAATAAATCAATACAGCATTTATTCTGGTTTTAGACAAGCTAGTTACTAGATTATCTGAATGTCCACTTAAAAATCAAGAGGGTCTATGGCTTGGGCATAATATTGTGCTTCTTTAAATTTCAAGCTCTTTTAAAGGAATTGTGATTGAGTTAATATTGTATTGTCATTATGGTGGTTGTATTTATTTGTTTTTTGAACTGCTTTGAGTACAATGTATTGTGGAAAATGCGGTATGCCAATAAATTGAATATGACTATGATAAAGAAAGCAACCATCTGAGTGGTCACTCAATTGCAAAATCCAGTGTTTACAAATCCTTTGCAGCTAGAGTCAAGGTATGGTCCTAATCCACTGGTCCTGTAGCCTGATCTCTACATTCTGTACCCCTGTTCAGGCCTGCACCTGCATGCAGATAGGGCTAAACTGGGTGGGGGCACATGGGCATGTATGTAAGCCCCACCCTCTGTGTCCCTGCGTGCCCAGCTTCCGTGTAGATCTTTGTGCAATGAGCACAAAGGTCTGAAGAGGGCTCTTTAGGTGCATTCAGCTGAATACACATACAGAGTTCCCATGATTGGAAACCCTGATAAGGCAGGGTTCGTGTTCACAGGAACTCTGTAAGCGTGTTCAGCTGAATGTGCTTTCAGGGGCCCCTTCACACTCAAAAGTGCAAAGCTCCACACAGAAGCTGGGTATATGGGGACAATAGGGAGAAGCTTATGTGCACACTCATGTCCCCCTACCCAGTGTAGCCCTACATGTGAGCAGACGATGCCTGAATAGGGCGTGCGTGTATAAGGGATATCAAAACATAGTTTCCCTCTTTACCACTTAATGTCTTTGCTAAGGCTGGGCAAATCGCTCAGGTTCTCATTTTTCCAATGCTAAGTTTGTTCTGTACTGTTTACGCATCTGCTGTCTACTACAGCATGGGACACATCTTGACCGCCCAATGGAAGATTGGCACTGATATGTTGGTAGCAAACCCAATTCTGAAAAAACATGTATCCTGCATAGATACTCAACAATTCCATTTGGGTTGTGCAACAGTGTCCACTACAGGACTTCTGTTTTGCTTGCAGACATTTTCTTCCGTACTATATTCCTAGTATACTGGTATTAGAGTTCCTGCCCTCTAGGGATATACAAGTTCCATTCCCCTAGTTCTTGAAATCTAATCCTCCAGCCTGCAGGAGCTCCTGCTTGACAGCGCTTCTAAGTTCCTGATTCTTGTTCTCCTCTCCCTTCTCTTCCATACATGGATTTTTAGGTTCTTAGCTCAGCCAATATGCATTGGTGACAATAAAAAGCTGCCAAAAGTAGACAGAACAGTCACATGAACACTTCAGCTCATGCAATCACATGAACACTTTAGCTCATGCAGTACTTTGCACAGGCTCAGTGAATCCATATAATCAAAACTTGACCAAAATTTGCAGTTTGGATCTTGTGAATTGGTCTGAAGAGAGTCCAGGCGCTGATTGGTGAGGCTGCCCAGCTGGGTCAGGCTGCACGTTGCCTGGCTCCACCCCAAACACACTCTGGCACGGCTGGTCTCTGTCTGACCTACTGAAGGCACAACACGGGGGGGGGGGGGAAGCTGGGATTTCATTGTGCAGTCCGGGGGGGGGGGGAGCTGGGATTTCATTGTTGTGCACTCCCGGGGAGAGCAGAGATTTCATTGTGCAGTCCCGGGGGAAAGGGAGCAGGGATTTCATTGTCTAGGCCAGGGGGCAGCAGAGATTTCACTGTGTAGTCCCGGGGGGGGGGGAGGGAGCTGGGATTTCATTGTGTAATCCTGGGGGAGCTGGTCGTCCCGGGGGAGCAGGGATTTCATTGTGTAGTCCCGGGGGACCTTTCCTATATGGAGCCATTCAAAAAAGTGGTCAGCTACCTTAAGGAATTTCGAACAAATAGTGCCTATAGGAAAATGACGACCCGTGCAATGCCGGGTAAAAAAAAAAGCTAGTAAATAAATAAATAAGATTGTGTGCAAGATGTATTCTCCTCCCTGTCATACAAAGGACATCTTTGGTAATATCTTAACACCGTGATGTTTCTGGAGGCTAAAACAAATGTGTTGTTGATTGCACAATAACCTGTGACAACTTTCCCTGTTGTGTGCTGAGGCTGTTGCCAGAAGGTGTAAAAAGGGATTTGATTTAGTTCACACACACAGCTTAACAGCTTTCACTGCCCCCACCCAACATACCCTTCCTGGTCCATTCCCTCTGGAAGCACTATAGATGAAGCAAGGGAATATCCTCAGTAAAACCTTTGCAGCTGCCAAATTCAATCAAGGTTTTTAGAAACTGCAGTGGTAACCCTGTTGTTTTTTTTAAACAACCACAGATGGATCTCTCCGAGTTTGTAGCAGCTCCACTGGGGAGACTTCGATGACGGATCCAGTCTGTCCCAAGTTTGTTACAGTCTTGTCTGGCTTCAGGAAGTCAGAATGAAGTGGTGTCTAGAAATGCTGCCTAACTAGAGACATTAAATAACAATGGCAAATAAGCTATTTCCCTCTGTAGACATTTTTTTTTTCCCATTTAGCTACACCTGCACGATAAAAGAGCTATCGGAAAGGGGGGAGAAGCTATCCATTACATGTTGATTCAGATGACTTCAGAAAATAGTCACCGAGCTTGCAATGGTGAAATGTGTCCAACAAAACATCTTCCTAATCTCTGCAAATTGTTCATAAGAGCCCTATTAAACCAACTTGTCATTAATCATTGTTCTCCCTGCTGTAACTCAATGAGATGTACTACGGATGGGGCAGAGGCAATGGGGACATCCATAAAGTGATACAATGTCACTACCCTACCCCCAAACCTGTACTTACTTGCAAATGAGACACATCTCCAAGAGGGGGAAAAAAGGATACAATTTAAAATTAATTTAAAATTAATCTAAAACTAAGACTATTAGTAGCATTTTAATAATACTTTCATAACATAAGCAGTATTTTAGTAACTATCTTGTTCAGATTTTCCTTATATACATCTACTTGAGTAAGAAAATAAGATGTCTAAAAGTCAGGTATGGGCTGTAGCTCAATGAGAGAGCACCTGCTTTGCATGCAGACGGTCCCAGGTTCAATCTCTGGCACCTCCAGGTAGGACTGGAAAAATTCCTGCCCAAAACCCTGGAGAGCCACTGTCAGTCAGTGTCAACAATACTAGCTTAGATGGACCCATAGCCTGACTCAATGACTGGGTTCAGACAACATGATAACCCCCACTCTCAAGGATTGTGTATGGATTGAATGTGGGTTGTCATTGAACCATGGGTTGTTGCTGAAACGTGGGTTATCATGTTGTCTGAACCCGGCTGTTTCCTGCACTGAGCAGGGGGTTGAACTCGATGGCCTTGTAGGCCCCTTCCAACTCTATGATCCTATGATATCCTATGATAACAAACCATGGTGAACAACCCACAGTTCACAACCATGGTGAACAACCCACAGTTCACAACCCTACACAAACAATGGGTTCTCTTCATGGTTAACAAGCCATGGCTTGTTAGCACAGCTGGGTTCAGACAACACAATAACCCACATTTCAACAACCCATGGTTCAATGACAACCCACACTCAACCCACACTCCGTTATACTGTTTTCTGAACCCAGTCAGTATAAGGCAACTTCCTATGTTCCTGTACTATTCTTCTGGTTTGTAAGCCTCGTTTTATGGAAACAGGGTGTGTGTGATGATACATTGCCAGTCATTTATATGGAGTCCACTCTTTCCAGGTTTTTCTCATCATTGTCAGCAAACCTGTCATACAGATATGCCACAGACATGCATTTTATTTATGTAGAAATCATCATCATCATCATCAGGCGATCACTCGTGACCGAGTAAGATTGTCTTCCGGGATAAAAGGAGGAAATTCTAAAGAAGATTGTGTAGACTCTAGCGATGGGTCCGTAAGTGACTGTGCAGGCCAATTCTAGATCCACACAGCTTCCCACAGTGAGGACACAGGTTACCAGATAGAAGATGGTCCTGTGAAGGATTCGTTTGACGTGCTTTCCGCTTAGCACGTTTCTCCCTTTCACCTTGCACTCGGGCTTCTTCAAAGTCCATGGAACCTTTGTGAGAGGCCAACTTCCATTTAGATCGTTCATGGGCCAGAGCTTCCCAGTTTTCGATGTTTATAATGCATGCCACAGTTGAACATTGGAGTCCAGTATTGTACGAAATGGAGTGGCAGCAGCTCTCTGGGGTTTCAGGAAGGGGTCTTTCATTTCCCAGCCCTACCTGGAGATGCTGGGAATCAAACCTGGGACCTTCTGCATGCAAAGCATGTGCACCACCACTGGACTATGGTCCTGCCCCCTGAAATGGCCCTATATTAAAACTGTGATCAAAAGGTAAAATAATGACATTTTGGAGGAGCTCCGGGTGTTCTCTCTTAATATTAGGGGGCATTTCCTAATCCATTGCCCTCAATAGAAAAGTTCTGGATGTCTGGCAAACCCAGCAACACCAGCAATAAATAACTGATAACAATAAAATAGAAGATAAAAATAAACTTTCTGTACCAAGGCCAAGGTAATTTCAGGGATGACTTTCAGTTACTTTCTTGGTCCACTGTTAACAGGCTTGGCAGAAACTCTGGAAATGTTTTGCCCTTACTTATAATTTCAGGAAAATTTATGAGATCATAGAAACCTGGCTGTGGTCAGACCATTTGTGCAGCAGGTAGGCACTTAGAAGTGTGATCAGTAGAGCTAAACCAGTTTTGCAGATCTGTCTCACAGCAAAAATGATTTGCTACTTATGAAACACTGAAAAATTGTAGGAATGAGTTGGAACTACAGAACTGTCCCTAAAAGTTCCCAATGAAAGGTCAACAACCATGGTTTACATTACAATCACCAATTCATTCCAAATTTCCTAAGGCTTTGATTGGGCTCTTGATATAGTTTAAATATAATGGGTTGTATCCAATTGTGTCCTTCCAATTCACAGGCAGCTCTTTCATCCATCAGAGGCTTCCATGAACCAAAGTGAGGGGGAAGCGATTTTTACAAATGTCCCCTTTCTCTTACAGTACCTGCATCACCTCCCATGCTGTTCTGGAGGATCTCCCCAAATGTCAGAAGGAGATTAGCTGGGGTTCTGCAGAGGGAAGTGGAATTTAGAGAAATTTTACCTAACCCCTTCCATTCACAGAATCCTCTGCTAGATCAAAAAGGCTTCTATAAGGGGAAGGACAGAGCTGGAAACAACTCAATAACTATAAGAGATTTTTAGAGCACAATCCAATGGGGATGCCCATAAACCCTCTGAGGATTATGGACATCTTATCCAGGTTGGGAGGAACATGGAGGCAATCTTTGTCTCCCTGCTACTCCCGCCCTGAAAATCAGCTAGATGGGCAGTTTTGGCCATCTAGCTGTCCTGCTTTGGACAGGGAGAGAAGGGGGTTGGAGCACTGTCAGGCCTCAGAGAAGCAGCTGGCGTGGTTATTTCTGTGCCAGCTGCAAGGTGGAGGGAAGGTGATCCAAGCACAGATTCCCCAGCTCCGAGGCCAGAGCTCTTTTCTGACCTCGGAGCTGGGAATCTGAAGCATCCTATGGCCCTCTAGGTGCCCATAGTCTTTTTAACTGGAACTTCACCGTTACAATACTTCCTGGTAAAACAGAGCCCCGACATTTGATACGTGCTGGGCATCGTGTAAGGCAGAAGTGGAGATCCTCAGGCCTAGGGGCAAATTCTGGCCCTCAGGGTGTCCTAATCCAGCCCTTTGAAGAAGTTCCCCTGGCCCCACCAGTTTTCCCCCAACCACTGATTGTCTGATGGTTTCATGGCTTTTGTGCAGATTTTTTTCTTCATTCTGAAAGGTTGAAATGATTAGTTACTGGCTTAGCTACTCGCAGTAGGAACTTTAAGGTAAAATATGCTGGGTTTTTGGTTTTTTGGCCCTGCCCACCACTAGAATGTGGCTCCTGAGAGCTCCTCTGAAATGGAATTTAGTCCTCAGGCTGAAAGAGGTTCTACACCCCTGGTCCAAGGAATCCTTGGGGACCGTAACACAGGATTGACTATGTTACGTACACTCCACTACCCTGAGCACTGAGAACTTCCAGGGGAACAATGCTTATGTGGGTTTGGTTTCCTTTGGAAAGGGGTCACTGGAGGTTTATTGGCATCATCTAAGAATCAGGGGAGGCTGGTGACTCCTATGTCAGTGGGGCTCCTCGTCCATTGCAGCTTTTATTCTGAGTTTTATAGGAGGTGTCCATGGTGCTGCACTCCATCCCTAAAATAGGTTCACCACTATATGGAGCACCATGGATAGCTCCTCTAAAGCTCAGAATAAAAGCTGCAACAGATAAGGAGCCCCACTGACATAGGAGTCACCGGCCTCCCCTGCTAATAATAACAGTTTAATTTACAAATATACGGGTTGAGCGTAGCTTAGACACTCCGACGGATGGGCAAAGTGCCCCCCACTGCTCCCACAGCAGATCTCCATCCCGGAATCCTCAGATGCTGTTAGTTTACAGAGAAACAAAAACTCAGCCCATCACCCTTCTCTTTGTGCCTATCCCAATCTGTCTTCTTTCCCCAACTCAGAAGTGCAGTTCCTATTGTTTCTTTTCACACAGGGATCCAGATCACACACTTCAGAGCTGGGAAAGGAAAAGGCATGTCCCCTCTCCCCTTCTTTGTCTCTCACAAAAATCATCTAGCGTTAGCTCCCCTGGAGAGACACATCATCTGAATATCCTAGGCTATGAACTTTCCTTTGCCAAGTCCAAGACAATAGCCAGCTATTGCTGACTGAGTGAAGGCAAACCCACAGTGGTAGTCCTGTTCCACAGGCATTTCTTAGCAAATTTTTAACAAATGCTTCTCCATACTACAAATTACCTCCACAGAGAAAATGAGATGTCAGGGGGATGGGTTCTGGAATGCATTCACATGAGCCCTCGCTCCCAGTCTGAAGTGGTTATGCCCAGGCACATGTCCATAAGAAACACCCTGCTTACTCTCTCAAACAATTAATTTTTTTTTTACCTTGATACAGGTAAAAGTATCTTCCCAAGCAGCCAAGGTACTCCACTGCCCCACAGAAAACAATCTAAGCATTACTTCAGTGCACAGTGGCTTATTATTTATTTATACATTTATTTTATTTATTGTATTTTTAAATCGCCCATCTAGCCGGTACCCGGCCACTCTGGGCGATGTACAACATACAATAAAACAAAACAGATTAAAATACACTTAAAACTGTATAAAATGTTTAAATCCTAACCCACCCCATATTCCCACCTGAAAAGCCATGTTTTTAATCAACGGCAGAAGCTCATCAACGAGGGGGCATGGCGGAGGTCACTGGGGAGAGAGTTCCACAGTTTGGGGGCTGCCACAGAAAAGGCCCTATTCCTAGTCCCCTCCAGCCTGGCTGCTCTGGCTGATGGGATAAGGAGAAGGCCGTCAGTGGTGGATCTTGTTGAGCGGCCTACTTGATGTTGCTGGAGACGCTCCTTGAGATAAACTACAGTGGTTATTAGCCACAGTGGGTTGTGGCACCTGCAGGCGCCAGGTTGGTGATCCAAGTCCCCGCCGCCATGGCTTCTTGTTACATGTGAACCTGGTGTGGATGGGTTGTTGGGGTGGTTGGCAAGCCACCCAGAACCCATGGGCTGTTTTAGGGTTGCAGTGGCTTGTCAACCACCCCAACAACCCAACCTTGCTGGGTTCGCACATAACAAAAAGCTATGGTGTGCCCACACCATGCCATGAATATTCAAAATGGCAGCCACCACCACAATGAGAAGCCCTGTGGGGAAAATCACCCATGATGGCTTCTCATTACATGTAAACTGGGCCACATAGTTCAAAGCCCTATGCGGATGAATGTGTGTGAACTTAAGAGAGGGAAGGGACCACACATGCTGAATGTGTGAAGCTCAGATGTGGAGCTCACACATATTTATTTATTTATTTATTATATTTATACCCCGCCTTTTTTCCTGCAAGGAACCCAAGGCGGCTTACATATAATCCTCCTCCTCCTCTCCATTTTATCCTCACAACAACCCTGTGAGGTAGGTTAGGCTGAGAGTCAGTGACTGGCCCAAAGTCACCCAGTGAGTTTCATGCCGAGCGGGGACTAGAACCCAGATCTCCTGAGTCCCAGTCCAACACTCTCACCACTACGCTACACTGGAGACATTGGGGGGTTATATCTGTACCCCCATCCCACTTTAAGGTCATATGTACCCAAACACATGACTAGGGGTCAGGACATACCAATTACACAAAGGTCTGAAAGGGAGGCTCGTGTACATCAACTCCTCAAAAGGGAAGCATGAAATATTTCCTGAGATTTAAGCTGCACGAACATGACCCAGAAAGCTGGAATGTTGTACACACAGAGCCCAAGATACACTGATTAACTGAATAATCTAAATCAGACAAATCTACTAGGGCTTGACTGGATGTTAAATCCAGGTCAATCCTGGGAGCCTTTCTGGAAGCAAAGACCTCCCTGAAGATCAGGAGCTTTGTGTAGTTGGGGACAATGTTTGAGTAAGAGGGAGAAAGTTTACTTGCAAACTCATTTCAAGGCAGTTCAAGGATTTCTCTCTTTTTATCTTTCTTTAACTGTTTAAAAGTGTTGCCATGCTTGGCTCAGTGCCAGCCAGCAGCATGGATCTTGCTCGTTTCAGAATGGAGCCACAAAAGTTCCCGGGAAAATGCAGTGTGACGACAAACATTATGTGGCTCCCATGGCTCTGAGTGGGGAAAAATGGCTGCCCGCTGCCCACTGCCTAGACCTGCGATGCTGGCTGATGCTCAGACATGTTGCAGCAGCATTTTAAAACTGTTAAACAAAAAAGAAAGACGCCATCGGTCCACCTTGTAATGAGTTTGTAATCCTTCCCTCCCCACCCCACACACTCAGACGTCATAAGAGTTTCTCTCCATCCCCAAATGTCTACCTCAACCTCCGACAGGGGGGAAAAAAGGTCTAACAAGGAGAGGCAGACTTTGCCCAGCACTAAGATTTCATCTACGTGTCTAACATAGGAGCCAGTGCCCTTGCCCAAACTCATTCTGGGGAAATTCTCGAGGCCTGGAACGTCAGAGGCATGGTCACACAGGTTTGTGGGGGAATGAGCTGCTAGGGGAACATATTTAGCACTTATTTCTTTATTACCCACATTAATATACCACCTTATTTGCTAAAAAGTTATCGAGGCAGTGCTCAGCAATTTAAAATGATAAAACGTTAAAACAATAAAGATGGGAACATTAAAAACTGTAAAACATGAGAACAAGAAAACAACTACGTAAATTAAAAGGCTAGATTAAAAAGACGTGTCGTCACACCCTTTCTAAAAGCCAAGAGAGTGGGGGCCAAGCACACTTCCTGAGGGCGCACGCTCCATAGGACGATGGACGGAGAAAGCTTGTCATTTTCCCTCAGTGCGGCGCTGGCACTGCCCAATGACTGGCACTGTGGGATTAGTTGGTTGCCTGTAGGGCAGGAAGAGGGAACCTCCAGCACCATGGGCAGTTACCCTTTAAAGACCCTGCAAAGAGCTGAGCTGTGCATTTTGCAGGCAAGAGAGCTGTTGCACTCAGGAGAGCTTACTCCTGAGTAAACTTGCTGAGAATTAAGCTGGGTTTTGTTTGCTTGGTGGGGAAAATGTCCAAATTGGTAGGAATTACATCTGGACCTGCCCACTTTGCATGCTTAGCCCCACCCACTGCTGGAATCCACCCCGCCCAAGTTCCTTTCCAAATTGGAAGTCAGCACTCAGGCCAAAAAAGGTTTGACACCCTTGCTTTAAGGGGACAAGTAGGAATATTTTGATTCTTTCCTCCAGTTGCTTTTAGAAACCGCCCCACCCCATTCTTTTCAATGCTGAGTGACTTGATGGAGCATAGGTCAGCAGTTTGGGTGGTGATTTGGTCACAGCTGGCAGCTATAGAGTGGGCAGGGGAGGAATGTGAGATTCAGGACAGATTGATGAGCACTCTTGAAGCATCAATAATGAAAGGAGTTTACAATTTGTCAGCTCAAAGGGAATGGGAAAGGGGACACCCAAGGGCACTGGTTGCCTCATGTACCCCAGCAGCCTTGTGGAACCTGACTGCTCAACTGCTGAGGGTCTGATGCTGCAAGAAGCTTCCCCAGTAAACTGTGCAGATGTCCATCAATGAGGAACAATGATCAGTCTTAGACATGATCTTGGGACAAAAACCAGGGTGGGTCACTTGAACAATCTTTCTTCTTTCTCACCTTAGAATTAGGCACCTGCATTGTGGTGATGGAATTAGACAGAGTACATTACTATAGCCAGTGTGGAGTAGTGGTTAGAGCATTGGACTGGGGCTCAGGAGATCCAGGATCTAGTCCCCACTTGACCATGAAGCTCACTAGGTGACTTTGGTCCAGTCACTGTCTCTCAGCTTAACCTCACAGGGTTGTTGTGAGGATAAAATGGAGAGGAGGAGGAGGAGGAGGAGGAGGAGGAGGAGGAGGAGGAGGAGGAGGAGGAGGATTATGTAAGCCACCTTGGGTTCCTTGCAAGAGGAAAAAAAGTGGGATATAAATGTAATTAAGAAATCATCATTATCATCATCATCATCATCATCATCATCATCATCATCATCATCATCATCATCATCATCTTGTTGTAGATCTTACTTGTGCATTAATAAGTTGTGGGGCTGATTTAATTCACAAATTTTGCCTAGTGTCGTCATCCCAGATGTGGGGCAAAGATATTTACTTCATAACACAGCGTCCAGCACTCCAGCACAAAGCAAGAAAACACATCACATATGGGATGGGGAAACGTTGAGCTCCCATTGCCCCTTTACACATTTGTATCAGCTGCGGATGAATTTCCAATACCAGCTGTATCTACACTTGCAGAATGGTATTATATTCACTAGTAAGAATTTATCATTTCAAGCAATATCCAGAGAGAACAGGCTGACATGCTGTTCTTTAGAGACAGTTGCCACAATGCTTTTAGAATAAAAATCAGAAACAAGAAAATAGGATGCTAAGCTATTGGCATTGTATGAAAGTCCTTTTCTACTTCAGACCCATAGCAGTCTGAAGTGGTCTTAATCATTAAGAAGTAATATCTGAGACAAGGACTTATAAAGAGGCAAATCGTCAGCTTATGAATATTATTCATGTCCAAATCCATGCTGAGTTTGTTGAGACATTCAGATGCTTTAAATTGGGAGCACTTCTCAACAGTGGCATGGACGATGCTGTTCTTTAAAACCCACACACACAAGGAGAAAATAAAATAAATGTCACAACAAAGTTCAAGATGACAGAAAGGTCTCACTCAGTGTCCTGCTGTATTATCCAATGATTGTACAGAGCTAATCTAGAATGGGAAGCTTGTGGTTGACATTGCAAGACAAAGACTTTGCCGAAAGTCATGAGCTGTTCCATGGTGGAATCTGTAAGGCAGCTGCAGTTCAGTTTCCCCTGAACATTGATGGGACCTTCTCGACAGTCAACAGCAGCACTGGTGAAGGACATTTTTTCACAAACTCCATCACTTTTCTAAATGAAGTTAGGCCTACCCAACTATAATTCACAACTGCTCTTTGAAATATTGCTAAAGGAATCTATTCTACATAGGGCACACCTCTGTGTACATCCATACTATGCCCAATGCAGAAGATGGTGCCTGGCCTCTAGTGAGCACAGTGAGCTCATAACATCAGTGTTCCACAGTCTGACAGTGCATGCTCTACAACACATAACTTGACATGGAAGGTATAAAAAAACAATACCTGTAAGACCCTAAATAATTAAGGCACTTGATTAACCAAGAGCCTCCTCTTAGGAATATCACCTGCATCCCACATTCAAATATACATTTGTATCCCATGCAGTCTTGAACACCAATGATCTGTAAAATCATATTTGACTAAAAGAAATCAACATAGAAAATGTAAAATATAGATCATTGTTGTTTTTTTAAAAAAATCTTCCACCACTGAATCCCTGCACAAGAGATACACATCTGAGGAAAGGAAAGGCCTTTTGCTACTTGTAGAAAATGTTCAGGTGTTAGCTTGGGTGAATTCCCTGTGGCATTGTGGATGGCCCAAAAGTCAGTCAGTCAGTCAGGCGATCACTCGTGTCGTGACCGAGTAAGATTGTCTTCCAGGATAAAAAAGAAATTTACAAAAAGGAGATTTTAAAAGGAGGAGAATTCTAAAGAAAATTGTGTAGACTCTAGCGATGGGTCCGTAAGTGACAGTGGAGGCCAATTCTAGATCCACACAGCTTCCCACAGTGAGGACACAGGTTACCAGATGGAAGATGGTCTTGTAAAGGATTCATTTGACGTGCTTTTCGCTCAGCACGTTTCTCCCTTTCACCTTGCACTTGAGCTTCTTCAAAGTCCATAGAACCTTTGTGAAAGGCCAACCTCCAGTTAGATCGTTCATGGGCCAGAGCTTCCCAGTTTTTGATGTTTATATTGCATTTTTTTTAGATTAGCCTTAAGAACATCTTTAAACCTCTTATATTGACCACCGATATTCCGCTTTCCATCCTTGAGTTGGGAATAAAGTAACTGCTTTGGGAGACGGCAGTCAGGCATTCGAACAACATGACCGGTCCACTGAAGTTGGCGTTGAAGGATCATTTTTTCAACGCTAGTAGTCTTTGCTTCTTCCAGTACACTGACATTTGTTCGCCTATCTTCCCAAGTAATTCGCAGGATTTTCCAGAGGCAACGTTGATGAAATCTTTCAAGGAGGTGGAGGTGACGTTTATAGATAGTCCATGTTTCGCAGGCATACAATAAAGTTGGTAATACAATGGCTTCATAAACCAGTGTTTTGGTCTTCTTACAAATATCCCGATCCTCGAACACTCTATGTTTCATTCGAGAAAACGCGGCACTTGCGGAGCTCAAACGATGCTGGATTTCACTGTCGATGTTAGCTGTAACAGAAAGATAGCTGCCAAGATAGAGAAAATGATCGACATTTTCCAGTATTGTCCCGCCAAGCTGGATAGATGGCATCACCAAAGGGTTAGCTTGCACTTGCTGATGAAGCACTTTGGTTTTTTTGATGTTAAGTGAGAGACCAAGTTTTCTGTATGCTTCTGCAAAAGCATTTAGGATAGTTTGGAGATCATCCTCTGAATGTGCGGAGACCACATTATCATCAGCATACTGAAGTTCCACAACGGAGGTTGTAATTACCTTACTTTTTGCTTTATGGCCTCAATGTTGCTACATACTCTCCAATTGCTAGGAATTTGCCTGGACAGTCCTGCAAACACTTAAGCCATCAGGGCTTCATACTTTGTTATGCAGATTCCCGATTTGTTATGCAGAGCCATGAATTTCCCTGCATCCTCCTGCAAGCTATTTAGCTTATCTGCAATTTTGCCTATGGCACCTTTAAGCAGGAAGGGAACAGAGTCCAAGGATGTCTGTGTGTTCACGCACACATGAACACGCACTCACTCGCTCGCTCTACCTGCTGCCTCTGACAAGGCACCCAGGGTAAGTAAGACCCATTGAGAGTCAGTGTGGAGTAGTGGTGAGAGTGTTGGACTGGGACTCGGGAGATCCGGGTTCTAGTTCCCGCTCAGCCATGAAACTCACTGGGTGACTTTGGGCCAGTCACTGACTCTCAGCCTAACCTACCTCACAGGGTTGTTGTGAGGATAAAATGGAGAGGAGGAGGAGCATTATGTAAGCCGCCTTGGGTTCCTTGCAGGAAAAAAGGCGGGATTAAATATAATAAATAAATTGAAGACATTTGTACCTACTTCCGAGTAACTGTGCATAGGATTGTACTGTTTGTTTTAACTTAATCCAAGTTAGTTAAATTCTGTAAGATTATTCCAGTTTAAGTGTTTCTTTAAATCTAAATTGTGTGAATAGAACAGAAAAAGTGCTTTAAACTGGGGCCTTTCCACAATAACAAACAACAACAAAGCTGTTCAGCTCCTCAAAGTTACTCCTTGTGCTTAAAAACCAGAGCTCAGTAGAGGTGTTGGAGCAAAACGCTGAAGGGGCTCAAAACCCCAATGTGTCTTTTTGTATTTTCCCCCACCCAAAAGCTCCCCCTCCTCCGCATCTCCTTCTTTTCTTCTCCTTCTCCAACTGCCCTGAAAATGCCTGGAACAATCCTGGCAATTTTAGAACAAAAAGAAAGAGATTGCCCTGCATGCACTGACCCCCTCCCCCCATGAAAAACACCAGATATCAACAATTAAAGGTAATTTATTTTTACAAAAGCCACTAATAAAATATTATAAAATAATGTATAATATAATAATTTAATAATCTATATATATAAAAGAAGAATTCCTGATTGACTGACTGACTGACTGACTGACTCATCAACGCCCAGCTCGAACCATTTAATCTAGGAATGTGAAATTTTGAAGGAACATTGTTTTTATGACATAGACACCCACTAAGGAAGGATTTTTGGAAATTCTGTCCCTACGGTGGTGAAAAAGGGGGGGGAATCGCCCCACTCTCATATCACCTATGGGCAAAACAACAGGGGAGCAGTTATGCAAATCGGCCTCACCTCATAATTGCTGCACGAGCCAATAGGAGCAGTTATGCAAATAGCCCATACGACACTTAGAATGTTCATATAAATTCCTGCAGGGGCCAATAGGAGTGGGTATGCAAATCTCTCGTAGGCCATTTAGAATGTTCTCTGAGGGGGTGAAAAGGGAGGGAAACTTTTTAAATTACTGCCTGCCTGACTGCCTGCTATGTGTGGGGTATCGTCGCATAGGCTCCATCACGTTTTGATGGATCTACCCCAAACTTGGCACGGTCACTCTTCATCACTTGTAGACTCTCAGGATTAACCTGATTTTTCTTTAAGATCAGATATTTCTGTCAGAAAAGATTTCTGCTGCCAACACCCAGCCTAAACGTTACACTTTCAGTCAGAGACACTGTATCTTTTCCATACAGCTCTCGCAGGCCTTCAAGGAGGGGGGTGGTGGACTTTTCATTAATAGGGCTTTTTGTAGGTTGCAGATGCCAAATAACTAATTTTTAATTTTTGGTCTGTCTCATTATCTGTTTGTAATTCCAACACAAAAAAATTCATGGTCGCATATGGATGGAACAACTATCTTTGTTTTGTTGCCAATACACCCTGACTAACATCTGTAATAAACATTGCTTATTACATTAAGACATCAACCTGTAAATTATATTTCGTACAGTTTGGACAAAAACCTCATGTTTCTTTTAAAAACAATTGTACCAAATCCTAAAATCCACACGAGCGAAGCCATGGGCAACAGCTAGTTATAATATATAAGATTTTGTGTGTTTCCTCTAATGTACCTGACCACCATGCCCTGTGGTTGCCTGGCCATACCCTTGGCCATGCCCTCATGTTGCCTGGCCACGCTCTCTTGATCACTCCTTCATGTTGCTTAACCATACTTCTTACAAATTCACAACTGTGTCCCTATTTTCATCTGTGAAATGTTGGATGGTATGTTGCTATAGTCAGGCTCTGCTGATTTGTTGGTGGTGCAACCATTCATGTACATGCTACTAAGTTTATGTCCTACCAGAGTAGATTGGCATTTGGCACTCAGTTGCAACCACAGAATTTGAGCTATTGCAGCAAAATAGAACAAGTCAATCTATTGGATCACATAATGGAATCCACAAAATTGGCTTGATCCTTATGATGAATGAAGAGAATGAGTTATGAATGCCATGGCCTCAAACAGCTATGTGTGAATCCTTGTTATTAACACTAGGGGTGGTTGCTTTGAGCAAGGCACTTTGCATCCAATTTCATACCATGTAACAGGTTCTCAATCTATTTTGTAAAAATACAGCTGGGTGGTGGAAGTGAATCACCAATTAATTCCAATGTTGTGGAGTAATTAGTTTTTCCACTGCTAGTCTTCTTCCATCCCAGTTCCATACAAGTGAAGCTTTCTTTCTTTTCCCGCACATACATCTGCCCGTTTTTTCAGGTGTATGAAGTTTTGCATGCATGCACCAATTGACTAAAGTGTGTTTGTGTGCATTTTAGATTTTTTTTCCTTGCTCATTTTCCAGATGTGTGCATGTTGTTGGCTGCTGCTGCTGCTGCTTCTTCTTCTTCTTCTTCTTCTTCTTCTTCTTCTTCTTCTTCTTCTTCTTCTTCTTCTTCTTCTTCACTTTCTTTTTTTGTGAAAACACATTGCAAATTCAGAAATGTACAGTTTTCAGACCACAAATTGTATTCAGGGCTGCATTTGGCTCTGAGAGGTATGAATTGGGTAATCTTACACTGAAATGCAAACCCATCAAACGAACAACATGCCCATTGTTCATTCTTTTGGGCCATCATTTTGTACATCTCATGATGCAGGGGGCTTTTTTAAGGCCACAAGGGCCATTTATGGACCAAAAAACCTATGGTACAAACCCTTTACAATCAAAAGATGGCACCAAACTCTTAAAAGACAAAGAGTCTATTGCACTGCGTTGGAAAGAGCATTATTATGACCTTTTAAATCGTAAATCTAAGGTGGATAATGAGATTTTTTTGCAAATCCCGCAAAAACAAATTAGAGAGGAACTTGCAATACTCCCCACTTTGGATGAAGTAAAAAAAGCCATTAATCAAATGAAGAATAACAAAGCTAGTGGACCAGATGGGATTCCTGTTGAAATCTTTAAAGAAGGGGGCCCCAAACTTGTAAAACATCTTCATAAACTCATCAAAAAAATCTGGATAAGAGAAGAGATCCCAGAAGACTTCAGGGATGCCATAATTATCACGCTCTTTAAGAAAGGTGATAGAACAGACTGTGGAAACTATCGGGTATTTCTCTCTTAGCTACCACAGGTAAAATATTTGCCAGGATTCTCGCAAACCATCTTCTATCTATTTCAGAAGAGATCCTCCCTGAAACTCAATATGGTTTCCGCCCCTCTAGAGGGACAGTAGACATGATTTTTACTGCATGTCAGCTCCAAGAAAAATGCCGGGAGCAAAATCAACCCCTTTATATGGCATTTATTGAACTTGCTAAGGCCTTTGATACTGTAGACCGAACAGCTCTCTGGACTATCCTTATGAAAATTGGATGCCCCAATAAATTTGTGAATATCTTGCGACTTCTCCATGACAACATGACAGTTACGGTCTTGGACAACAACGGCTCTCATGGTGCTCCATTTAAAGTGGGATCAGGTGTTAAACAGGGATGTGTTATTGCCCCAACATTATTTGCTATTTTCATTGCCATGATTTTACATCTTGTCGAGGGGAAACTTCCCACTGGTGTGGGAATTATATATTGAACAGATGGAAAGCTTTTTAATCTCAGCAGGCTGAAAGCAAAAAGTAAGGTAATTACAACCTCTGTTGTAGAACTTCAGTATGCTGATGATAATGTGGTCTCCGCACATTCAGAAGATGATCTCCAAACTATCCTAAATGCTTTTGCAGAAGCATACAGAAAACTTGGTCGCTCACTTAACATCAAAAAAACCAAAGTGCTTCATCAGCAAGTGCAAGCTAACCCTTTGGTGATGCCATCTATCCAGCTTGGCGGGACAATACTGGAAAATGTCGATCATTTTCTCTATCTTGGCAGCTATCTTTCTGTTACAGCTAACATCGACAGTGAAATCCAGCATCGTTTGAGCTCCGCAAGTGCCGCGTTTTCTCGAATGAAACATAGAGTGTTCGAGGATCGGGATATTTGTAAGAAGACCAAAACACTGGTTTATGAAGCCATTGTATTACCAACTTTATTGTATGCCTGCGAAACATGGACTATCTATAAACGTCACCTCCACCTCCTTGAAAGATTTCATCAACGTTGCCTCCAGAAAATCCTGCGAATTACTTGGGAAGATAGGTGAACAAATGTCAGTGTACTGGAAGAAGCAAAGACTACTAGCGTTGAAAAAAATGATCCTTCACGCCAACTTCAGTGGACCGGTCATGTTGTTGGTCATGCCTGACTGCCGTCTCCCAAAGCAGTTACTTTATTCCCAAGTCAAGGATGGAAAGCGGAATATCGGTGGTCAATATAAGAGGTTAAAGATGTTCATAAGGCTAATCTAAAAAAATGCAATATAAACATCGAAAACTGGGAAGCTGTGGCCCATGAACGATCTAAATGGAGGTTGGCCTCTCACAAAGGTTCCATGGACTTTGAAGAAGCCCGAGTGCAAGGCGAAAGGGAGAAACGTGCTAAGCGAAAAGCACGTCAAATGAATCCTTTACAGGACCATCTTCCATCTGGTAACCTGTGTCCTCACTGTGGGAAGCTGTGTGGATGTAGAATTGGCCTCCACAGTCACTTACAGACCCATCGCTAGCGTCTACACAATTTTCTTTAGAATTTCCTCCTTTTAAAATCTCCTTTTGTAAATTTCATCCTGGAAGACAATCTTACTCGGTCACGAGTGATCGCCTGATGATGATGATAGTCAGTTACATGTGTGAGCCATTTTTCTTGCATTACTTTGGGGGAACTGTGAATAGTTTCATTTTTATAAGGGGAAGTTCAGTAAAAGACCTGCCAGAAATGAGTGTAAGAGAAATGCAAAAATGGTCGCACCTGGAAAAACAAAATGAAAACTAAACTAAACAGCCAGCTTTCCAAACAGATCAAAGGAAAACTAAAGACTCACTGTAAACACCAAATCACACGCATACAAATACTTTCCTTTGAAAAGAATTTCATTTGTTTTGCTCATCCTACATGAACAAAGGGGAAGTGGTGTTTATGTTTGTTTATAATAAATATCTGGATATGTGGGAACTGATCTGGAAGACAGCTCCCATTACAGCTTTTCACAGAAGTGGAGAGGAAAACCTGGGTTCTCACAGAGACTGGCTTTCTAAGTATATGTATGGGAAAGTCCAGTAGCTGCTTTGTTCCTGACCTGTTATCTAACTCTTTGAGCTTTGGGACTCGTAATAATATTCTGCAAAAAATATAATATTACTGTGAATAATGGAAGTAATTCAATTTTATGCTAATATTTTCCATGGTTTGTTGTTTTGAGTGGAAGTTTGATTTGTTTTGGTTTCTCTCCTAGGACCATCGGTGTTTGTGTATTTGTATTTTAGAGAATGTTGGTTAGTTATATCTGGCTAAGTGCAAGTCAGCACCGGGTATTCAGTGGGAAACATCTTGTCACCATGTTAGCATATAGTTATGTGCTGACCGTTTCCTTGAATGGTGAAATACACAGGAATCAGCAATATAGAGCTTCATTTTCTCTGGCTCTAGGGATGAAAGTCCAGCAATCTGTACCACCCAGGGCCTGACCTCCCATTAGATGGGGTGGGTTCCTACCAGGCGAGTTGCACGCACATTCTCCACTGCCATTGGCAGGTCCAGACAAATGCCTCATGTTGAGGACCCCTCAAAGCGAGGCATTAGGGCAGGTGGGTGCTCTGGAACCTAGTGGCATTTGCTGCAGCAGAAAAACAGGCTGGTGCACCTCTCCAGAGTGGGCTGATGCCTCACTCTGAGGGGCCTCAGAGTGAAGTTTTGGCCCACCTGGCTGGCGCTCCAGAGAACCCTATTGGCTGCTCCCCTGCTGTGGTAAACTGTACTATCTATGTATACATGTAGAGCACAGTGAAGCAGATTCCTAAAGTAGGTTGTACAACCACTAATCTCATATCAGATACCTAAAACATAAGGGGAACACTGATGTCTTGAAAGGCAGCTAAGAAATGCTAATGCTAATGTTTAATAATAATAATAATAATAATAATAATAATAATGATACGATGTCACCCCAATGCCGCCTTCAGTCTAACTGAACTCCCCACATTCAGACTACAAAAAAACCATTTGTGGCTATTTTCTAGCAATTGCTTATTAAGCCCTCAGCCCACACTATGGTTCTGATCCAGATCAGGGAACCCTATGGCTGTATTTTTATTATTTTTTAAAAATGATATAACAATTTAAAATATCATCACTCATCTAATGTATTGTCTAGGTTGGCCCTTAGTCTTGGTTACATTGAAGGTGAAGTTTAAGGAGGCCACCAGACAGGACATCATGGACACTGCCTGTTCATGATAATTATAAGGAGCTATTCTTTTTTTTTTTTTTTTAAGTGTACAAATGCTGGAGTGTGTGGGTATGTACATATACATTGGTGAAACCCATAGATTATGAACATTTTTGTCTTCTTATGAGAGAAGGGGGGGTCAAATGGTTACCTGAGATGTGTCATAGATTCATAGATCATAGAGTTGGAAGGAGCCTACAAGACTATCGAGTCCAACCCCCTGCTCAATGCAGGAAACTAGAGGAGAGGTCTCCCATCCAGTAATAACAGGCCTGACCCTACTTAGCTTTCCATGCTAGCATAAGTCATAGTTTCTCTCCACATATTGTGTTGATAGGGTGAGGGATTCAATAAAAATTGCTAAGATCCTCATGGAATCTCCCAGGAACCTTAATTTTAACCAAATAGGAATTTGTTATTCCACTCCCATAGCTATATAACTGTGCTGAGCACTTGATTTTGTCATTAGTTAAATTGTGAATACATTTTCCCCTCATTTAGAGGATATACCTTGAATTGCCCTTTTTTGGAACTTGATTCAATGATTTTCTTGCCTATATCTCCTTACTAATGCAAATCCATCTGGGTATACAGCAACAGACACTTCTGGTGGTCTTCAGAGTCTCACTACTTCCTTTTCATTCTTCCAGAAGCTTAATAATCAGTATAAAGGCAGATTCATCTGTCTAGCACTTTAAGAACACCTGGGAATTTGTTTTCTGTTCCAATGCTTTTAAATCACTGTCTACAAGGAATATGGAAAATGCCTACAGCTTATCTCTGGCACCTTAAAAGTAGAATACTGCTGGGCTGATTTCCATTGACACCCTTGCAAAGTGCCTTAACAGCACACATGGCTAAAAACTGGCTGCTGACACCTTTGAGCTACTTCCCCCCCAAAAAATATTACGTTCCGACATCATCATTATCAATGGCAGTTCTCACTTGAGCATTTTATACTTCACCATCACAACTTTTAATCTGATTAAATAAATAATAAAGAAGCAAAAAGGATCCAAAATCAATATACGGTAGTTGTTTGAATTATTCATGCCCAGTGCTTGAATCATGGGGAGAAGGGTGGTGGTGGTGGTGGGGAATAATGAGATCCACAAGATCTGACTCCCCTCAATATCAGCTAAATTATCAAGGCCTCCTTATAGCCTTCAAAAAGCAATAGCTAAGGGGGCTGTCATGGGCAAAGTGTTATAGCAGTAAGTATGTGAGGGGAGGGGGGAGTTTGAGAGGAGTGTGGAATGTTGAGATGCCTGCCGATTGGCTGAGAGAGTGAGAAGGCGGGGTGGACTGAAGCCTGTGTTATAAAAACAGTGGGCGGTACTGTTCAAAGAAATTCTAGGGAAAGAGGGGGAGAGAGGGAAGGGAGTCTGAAGTAGTAGTCTGAGAAGAAGGGGGAAAGAGAAAGAGAGAGAAGGAGAGAGTGGGTTTTTGTGAGAGGGTTGAGGAGTCTGAGAGAAGTCTGAGGGGAGTCTGAAGAGAGAGAGGGGAGAGAGGGTTGTCAACGTTAGAATCTATTAACACGATCTGTTTCCCCACCCTTAATTGTAATTGAATAAACTTGTTTCCTCCTTTTTAAAACTGAAAAGGAGTGGTCTGAATAAATTACCCTAAAGGGGTTGGTGGCAGTGGAGGAGCAAGAAAGTGTGATTTTTGAAGCGCTGGCAGAGGTGGTGACAGGTGGTGGGAAGGACAAGGTGGAGGCAGAGGGAGGTCTGGCAGGTGGTGGGCAGCGTTGGGATTTGACCGTAGCAAAGCTTTGGGTTCGAATCACAGTGGGGAGAGGCCTGACCACAGGGGCTATCACAAAAGATAAGGGGGTGTGAGCACTGTACTGACCATATGCTAAATGGGGCGGAATGGTTCCCTCACACGCCTTTGGATACTAACCAACTATCGGCATAACATCAGGGGTTGGATCCAGCATCGTGATACTGCAAGTGGAGGCTGCCAATTGCAGAATGGGATTTCTGTGTCCTCTCCTTCCTCCCTGCAGCCACCCCCACATGCCCTCCAGATCTGCTCTGGAGGGTTGGGGGACCATCTGGAGCAGTTTTGGAGTGTGCATGGGCCTATAGGGGCAGGGGGAGGAGGGGACGCAAAGTCCCGTTCCACAAGCGGTGGCCCCTGCTTGCCGTATCACATCTTCTTGATCCATTGAGAAATACGCAGCACCGCAGATAAGCCTTCTGCTCATCAGAATACATCAGCATGACGAGGACTACTTACAGTAACACTTCCCAGCTGAATTCAAAGTATGCATGCATTTTAACATATGTGAAATGCCAAAATGACAGAACTATCAATAAATGCTTGACTGACTGCCCATTAAAAGATCATAGCTCTCTGTGGGGCACTAGCAGTCAAATCCTTTCTTTGTTTGAAAAAAACCCAGCAGCCACATCAGTTAAAAACACACACACACATCTCCCCAGTGGAGTGCCAGTTGGCATGAGCTCTATCGTTTACCCAGCATGCCCCTTCTGGATGTGCATTCCAAGAGCAAACAAGAGGAGGGAAAGAAAAGAAAATGGCAGGGTAAATAATGTTATGAAATTACATAACACTGCTGACGTGGCATCTTGCTTTTAATTGATGCATTTCCCAACCTAGGGAAAAGAGTCAGTTGAAAGCCAAGAAGCCAGACACAGCTTGGCAATTTTCTCATATTTTGCTCCACGTATCTAAAAGAATGGTTATTTTTGACCAAGCATTTTTTGTGACCAGTGTCATCAGAGAAGAGGTGTCATACGTCAAGTTGCCATATAAATGACCCATTTTAAATATATTGTAGCCTACGGCCCCATCTGGCATGCCGTTTACTCAATGCCTGCCCAGCCCAGCCCTTAGCAGAAATAATGACTCCCAGAATACGAGAGGACTTACTGCAAAGTATGTCTACAAGATTACAGCCTTACACACATTACTAGAGAAATAAGGAAAAGGGGATTTAAAATTCAAGGTCAAATCATTGATACATCTAGCCCAATATTGTCCAGGGGTCCCTAGCCCGTGGGCACATTTGGGAATTGAGAAACTGCTGTGGGCACCACCACAAAATGGCTCACATAGAGGATGTGGATAGTCCACATAATGGCTGCTGTGGGGGCCTGCGTAATCAAGAGGTGTGTGTGTGTGAGAGAAATAGTGAGGCTAGAGGCTGGGAAGTAGGGGGCTGAAGAAGTTGCTTCCTGGCCAGCCCATTTTCTTCTGTCCACCCAGACCTTTCCCCTTTTCTTGCTCTCTCTCTCTCTCTCTCTCTCTCTCTCTCTCTCTCTCTCCCCCTCCCCCCCCCACTGCCAGCCTCTATTCTTGCTACTTATCTCCCCCAACCCTTTCCTAGCTATTTCTCTCCCTTTCCCATCCCTAATTCCCTTCTTCTTTCTCTCCCTTCCTCCTAGCCCCTAGCCCCGCTCTCTCCCACTCACCCTCTTACCTTGCTGTTTCTGTTCACTAATAGCCTCACTATTTCTGTCTGACCTCTTTACCTTGCTGTTTCTCCCCACTCCTCCAGCCCACTGAACAGCTGATTGGTGACAGGTTCAGGAACAGGAAGCAGAACTTGGCACTCTAATTTTTTTCAATGTTTTTTTCAAAAACAATTTTTTTGAAGGGGGCAGGGAGTTAAGAGCTGTGTGGGTGCCACTGGAGGTACCCGTAGTAGGTGCCGTGGGGGGGATCCCCAACTGGCAACGGATCTGGAAGGCCACAGACAGAAGCATTTTCCAACTTGGTTACCTCAGATCTCATTAAATCTGGGGTCTTATGCAGGCACACTATGCATTCTAGCACAGAGACACCACATTTTACCACTATTCTACCTTCTCCAGTTCAGATATTCTTCCATTTTACACTGGCTGAAGTCTCTGACCATTCTTAAAGGTATACTTCACATAGCAATACATGTTACTAGTCAAATCTTGAGGTTAATGAAGTTACAAATGATGATTGCTAGTTCCAAATGACTGATGATGAATTCCAGAAGTTAGTAAACCATATTTCCAACTGCAAGAAAAATAATCACTTCTTTTCTCCCCACTTCTTTTTTCTAATCTGTGAACTTCCACTCCACACCTGTTGATTTTGTTCGTAGTCTTTCATTCTGCCTACTTGCATATTCTCAAGCAGGCAGCATGATACCTACTAATGATCCACTGCTATTTTCACAGTGCCAAAAATCAATATACTATGGCTTGCAGAGAAAGAGGATATTTCTTGTGCTGCTATTACACTGATGTATCCTTTAGCCTTTAATTTTTAACGATACTGCAAACAGTTCTACGTGCGTGTATGATCCATGCAAGACATCATTAAAAATGCAATAATAAACAACCTAAATTTCAGTCACTTTATCCTCTTTGAATAAAAACTAAAGATACATTTGATTCTGTGCAAATTCTGGATATCGGAATCACATTTCTACTGGCAGTACAAACATATTGCTGCAAGAAATCTCTTATTCTCAACACATGGTAATTCTGATGCAGTGAGTGATCTCAGCCTAATAAATCATGGTTTATTAGACTATGAAAGAGTGTTGTGCCTATGAGCTTTCTCTTCTCTCCTCCTTCAGTTGCACAGCAGAACTGAAGACTTCTAGGCTTTGTTAAATCATAATTTCCCATCAGATAGATTTTTCATAGATTTCATAGATCATAGAGTTGGAAGAAGCCTACAAGGCCATCAGTCCAACCCCTGCTCAATACAGGAAACTAGAGGAGGGGTCTCCCATCCAAGTAATAGCCAGGCCTGACCCTGCTTAGCTTTCCACGCTCAGACAAGCTGAGCCAGCATGAGCCACAGGCCTGTATACATCTAAACTGGCAAGCTGTTGTTTAATCTTGGACTACAAATCAGGATCTGAAACCAGAACCTACACAGAGTGAAATCTGAAGAGAGCAAAGAGTACAGGAGCAGGCCGGGGCATGAACTAAGGTAGTTAGGAAAGCCAATCATCCCCATTCCAAGCAGTGCACATTTTAATCACAAGGTCACTTGAGAAGAAGTATTTTTTTAGCTGGGCAGAAGTGTTATAATTACTACACATTTACCATGCATTGCTTTCATTGAAAAGGCACAGGGATTCAAAGTAGGGTGTATATAAACCACTTAATTGATTGCCTTCGTCCTTTAAATAAGAACATCTGTTTTAGCAAGTGTACCATATGGCATGACTAAGAGTGGGATAGTCTACCTGCTGTTAGGCCATCCAATGAAAATTCTGAAGCAGTATCCAGATACTCTCATTGATAATATCCATCCTCTTTCACCAGCCTGTTGCTGAAGATGTCACACACCAAACAAATTGGTTAAGGCACTACAATAATAAATTCCTACTTGCAGCTGTTCACGTCCACAGGCACTCAATTCCTCTGTATTGCTTTTCTGTTCACATCATGTTTGTTTGCACACACCACTTTGAATCATACAATCCATGCTTCTCCAAAATTGCCACTGTGTAGACCCAATGGAATTCACTTGAACACATGAACAAGGCCATCTGACCAAGAACCTGCATGAAACATATACAACCAATAATGCATAGATTTGGGTTTGATATTTCCTCCCACCCCACCCCCCCAAGAGTTGGTACTAACATTTCAGCAAAAGTGAAATTCACTGTGAATTAGGGATCCCTGCTTGGATGGGGGGGGGGAATAGTGGAAGAGTTCCAAGAAAAGCTAAAAGGATTTCACTAGAACGAATGCAATTTCACAGAGGAATTCTATATATCCTCAGGCTGACACAGGCTTTGTTTAAAGTGAATTTTGAACTCAATTCAAAATTGGAGTTCCATCCCCAAATGAAAGTATCTGAAGAATTTTGAAGGAAACCAAAGTGTTTCAAATAAGGCAGCAAAATTCTCAAGGGTACATAAGAATATAAGAAGAGCCCTGCTGGATCAGACCAAGGGTCCATTGAGTCTAGCATTCTGTGCATGAGAAACCCACAAGCAGGACATGAATGCAGCACTCTCCAGCCCATGCTCTCTAACAATTGGTGCAACTGGGTATGTGTGTGTTTGTTGTACGTGTTGGAATAAGCAACAGCCATTAGTTCAAACCCAATGTACAGAGTGGGAAATAACTGACTGAAAAGCCACTACCTGGTTAATGCATGCAGGGAGTTGGGGGCTGATTTTGGTTTCACTCTTGCTTTCTTTATTTTACCTGATTTTACTCATAACAAGAAGATGCCTGTTTTAAGTAAAGGTCCTGTCCTGTTTAAAGCTTATCTTCTGTCTCAAGTGTGGTCAGACAAAAAAAAATTCTTACTCTGTGACAGTGCATCCCTAGATTTTCTTCCAAACTTACACTCAGTCAGGTTAAAAATACTAATATCCAGTTTATTACATACCATGAGGATAGAGCTGTAAGCGGTTGCCAGATTGGAACCAGGAGCTTGAAACTGGGGCCTAGTTAAGCCAGGAGTCAAAACAGGGGAGCAAAGCCAGGAATCAAGCCAGAGTATGTCAAAGCCAGGAAAGCTGCTGCTTCCCAAAGTCCCAGGAAGCCTGTCATGGATCTTCCTGTCTAGGGATGGTTGAGAAATTCATTGGGTTTGCATTTTTATGTGAAATTACCCAAGTCACACCTCCCGGGATCAAACATAGACCTGAATGCAATTTGGGATTGGAAATCCGTACATTTCTGATCTTGTGATGTGATCTGCCAAACCAAACGAATGTGTCCGAGAACATGCACAGAAAAATGTGTACATTTCTAAGGAAAATGTATACATTTCTAAAATGTACAGACACACACTTTAGTCAATGGGTGTATGCATACAAAAATGTGCAGTTTTGCAAAAATGGGTACAAAAAATA